>JAIUJO010000028.1:610000-1095000 GCA_023846275.1 Vanilla planifolia | reverse complement strand
TTAACATATTAAGTTAGTATTTTCTTTTTCTTATTTCATTTAATAACATTGAGCAAGAATCATAGTGGAGACTCGCATCTTTGAGTTTTTTGCCAGTGCTTGTCTATATGTCTCCCAGGTCCTACAGTTCTATAGTAGACAAGCTGATGAGCAATAGGGACTCGTTGTCCCCCCTCCATGTTCTTGCTTTCATGACCAAGGCTAGGAGGACATCACCCAAGTGTGAACATTACTGGGTGCCCTATCTCATAAGCTTGGTGACCTGAATAACTATGTGGAGAGGTTGATGTGACATTGGTATGACAGCCCACTGTAAGTTCGTGACACATGCTAAGGAGGAGCTCCAAACAACACGTTGTCCAGAGTCTCATATTATGTGGAGACGATGAACATAATTGAGCGAGAGCTTATGTTGGTAGAGCACGAGATTGTAGAGGCACTCCTTTTTGTTGAATCATTAGAGGCCAAGAGGACAGCTTCTAAAGAAGACCTTCCAAAGGGTGGAGATTTGAACTTCCAGTGGGAGGACTGCTTTTCAACCAATGTCAAGGCATAAGGCATATAGTACGCCCATGGTCCTTCGAGAAGTTTCTCATGAAGATCGTTTCTAAGAATAAGGGCAAATGGAATGAGAAGCTTACATAGTGTCTTATTGACTGATAGCTTCTTCATGCCAATTTGCCGTAGCATTGAAAGGTGTTGAGAAACAATGTTGCATCTAAAACTTTTTACAAAGTCGATCTATTTGTTGATTTTCCAATGGTGTTCCATTTCATTATCGGAGATCAGGTAAGCAGGACTTCGAACCGATAGATTAGATGATTTTTTTATCCACATCATTTCCCTTTACTCATTTCAATGGTGTGGCCTTTGCCCACTTGAAAAAGAACTTGTGTTAGCAAGAATATACATATACCTCTTAGATGTGGGAGGCTGGATGTCGCCAATCACATATATGCCCCAAACCTTAAACAAAACATTACCGTGAGATGTCAAGGTTCTGATGGTTGTCAAATGAAGACTGCATGTATCTTACAAACATGGCATCTCTTGGAGAAATTAATGGAGTCTTTCGACATGGTGGACCAGTATTACCCTAGTCACCTCAATGATGGTAGAACTTTGTCTCTAACTGGTATGCACTACACACACCAGCATGAGCTTCCTCCAAAGCATCTTTAGATTCTTTCTTTGACAAGCGTCTTAAGAGGAATCCATCGAAGCACTCCTATAAAAGACTCTGTTCTCACAAGAGTCTTGTACAGCTCGACGTCTAATATGGTTTCGAGTAGGCACCTTCTTATATAGAATCCCCTACCCTTGTTTAGATATTCAAGCAATTGTTGTCGCTAATCCTTTTCTGTAGTTACTTCTAAGGCTTCAATGCCACTTGAGTTTAGCTGAAAACAATGACCTTCATCTCGTTGCCCTGATTGTTGTTTTTTGTGTAAATAGGATTACCTTTTGGTAAAGTTGGTAGAAGCCTTTATCCTTCAATGCAAATGTATATGGTCTCAAATGGGCTGAGGGCTATAGCTGCTGCTAGGTTGGCCAACGCATCAGCTTTATGGTTATAGTTTCAAGAGTTGTGTTCTATCTTAAAACTTTGAATCCTAATATGAATTCTTTGACCCTATTGCATAGGGGACTTGCTTCTATTTCTTCATCAAGAAACTGGACCCCTTGTGCCAACCAACAAAGCATTCCATTAAATGAAGCCCACTTCCCTCTTGGAAGCCACTTTTGAGGGAGAACTCTTTCTCCTCTGGAAAGCCACTTTCGAGAGAAAAGACAGAAGATGCATAAAATGCAAAGAATACTATGGATGCGATGTGATCCTCTATCCTATGTCAAGGAGTAGGGAAGAGACCACCTTCAATCAACAAAGCACTTATTTCTTGCTCGACCAAGATGTGTGAAAGGGACTCTTCCAAAATGTCTGTAAAGGTCGATAATGGAACTCCTATTCTGCTACTTTGACTTTAATTTTTTTTGAAGTACTATGAGGCAAGAAAGCAAGGAAACTCAGCTTTTTGTAGGTCCAAATAATCGGGTTGCTAAGGTCCACTCGTCCTGCAAAGCCTCACTTTTTTGGATTCCCTAAACCTACCTTTTGACATCGCTAGAAGGTCTAATATCATAGATTGGAAGGTTAGATTCTATATAAGCATGTCTAATCAAAGAATTTCACAGCCACTTGAAGCTACGATACAAAAAGCTAATGTACTTCTAGTACTCTACTAAGAACTTCTGGCCATTTGATTAGTTGTGATTAACTTCATCCTAACAACTCGACTTGCATAATACCATGAAACTTAATGTAAATGCCCTTCAAAATTGTCCTGAGGTGCAATTACATGAAGACCCACATGTGACATGACATCGGGCCAGGAAAGATAGACGACAGAAAGAAATCCCTTCCAACAAGTCAACCTGCGGAGTTGAACACAACAGTGACCTCAACTAGTTTCTTATATCAATCTTCTGGCCCTTGCTGAACTCCTTATTATGTAAACCTCTCACTGATTGATCTGATTGAACCCTATGAGAGCCCTACCTGTTTCAAAAGTTCTCCAGAAAAGATTCCCAGAATACTGTCTAGTTAACCAGTGCGGACCCCCAAGTGCAATCCTCAAACATGGCTCCCCTCAATTGTCAAGTTAAGTTCCCCTTCTCTTCTCAAAGAATAGAAGGATGGCGAGTGGTAGGATATCATGTATTGCATGAATTACCAACCTATTGATACAAGAAGTTCCTTCTACAAAGAATGGAGCCATATGATGCGAGAGTGCCACATAGGATTGATTTGAATCTAAAAAATAAGTATACACATGGCGATGAAGTACATCAGTGGATGTCATATATTCTATGTATTCCTTGGGTATATTTTCATGGGGATGATATAGCCCATGAAAATGCCTTCAGAATCATCTTGTTCATTAGTACGCTAAAAGAAAGTGCATTCAACTGCTATGTCATGCTTCCAGAAGGTGCCATCAACCATTGGCTGAAATGGAGTGAAAAAGAGTTTTTCCTAGTCTGGGACCGAGGGCACTTATGGTTGTTGATTTTCTTAGTTTGGCCTTATAGAATGTTTGGCGCATTGTTATTGCTAGTAGCTACACTCCTTCACTAAATACTAGTATTTGATCGAGCCCTTCTACCGTGATCCCACTTCTCCCAAGGGCCTTTGGGGGAACGTCTCAAAGACAAAAAAGAGGAACATATGAACATGTCAAACAGAGTGATTTATGCCTTTGAAAGCTGGCCTATCCCTTCCACAAAATGTGAGTTGTCTAATTAAGAAACCCTAGATTTTCTTCTCCCCATATAGATCCATTTTCCACCTTTTTGTTCTCAATTCTCAATTAATGAATCGGCACTCATCTGCTGGTCTGTTTTTTAGCAAAAAGGAAACCTACTGCCTCGAAAGCATTTAGACATGAACTGGTTCAAGCCTAAAACCTGCTTTGCCGCTCCACTGAGGATCCCCACCCCTATGACTTGAGTCAATCAAAATGGGATTCCTTTCCAACCCTACCTGCTCCTTTTTAGATAAATGAGTAGATTCTTTTTGGCACTAAAAGTGGTCTTATCACCTCAAGATCCCTCTCTGCATAGGCCAACTTCCACTTGGCTTGGTTTCCTCTCTAGTACATGAGTCAATACGATCTCCCTAACCTCCTAGTCTCTCAAAAGATTGAATAAGTGAAGCACACTCCCATCATTCCGATCATTTTCATTCCTATGCCTGAGAGCTATGTTCTTCCCGTGCTTCTTTCTATTTGAGTGCCATGAAAACATACTCTCTCTATCCTTTAGTTCTCTCAATTACTATTTTTAATATGTTAAAGGTTCCATTCTTTGATCTACAGAATAACACCATTCACTAAACAATGCTTGGGTACACAAGTGCACAAACAAGAGAGGGGTTGGCTCTATCTTGTGGTAAGCTTTCTCCACTAGTAGGCGATCATGATCTCACTACGAAAAGCTCTTTAACAAAGAAATGAAAGCATAACTAACTCTTAATTGGCCCTGCCCCCTACAAGGTAGATAGGGCACTTGGCCAACCTTTTTGATTAAAGAAATGACTATGCTTTTAACCTCATCTCTCTATCTTACCCATCCTTATTAATTCTGAATCACCCCAGAGGTCTTTTTCAAATAGTGGGCCTCAGATCAAGCCAAGCCCGATAACGGAGTTCACATTCCCTTCATCTTGTCGAAAAGTGGGACTGTGACTCTTATATTTTATGTACGACATTACAGGGAAGTGCATTCTCATTCATGATCGATCCATGTCTTGTCATAGTGCTCGGAGAGCCTTAGCAAGCAAGCTAACAAGGATTTTTTGATGGTAGAAGCTAGATAGCTTTTTTCTTGCTTTGATCAACCTTTTTTGTACTAGGCCATCAGCTTAAATAAAATAGGCCAACAATATAGATCGAAATTCACTCATAAGACAAATGACTACCAACATAGTGTATATAAGGTTTGGTGCATGACAACCAGCCACCTCCATACTCGCCAAAGAGATTAATCATCTAGACTCCAAAGATTCAGTCATCCGTGATGTCTTAGAAGAAATAGAGTGGGGGTTGGTAGCCGTCAATAGCCCAGATCAAAATCTAGACAGGAGGACTCTGACCTCCATGAGGATGATGATGATCGAGAAGTGGTTACCCCAAATCGAAAATGAGGGGTTCTGGTCATTTGGAAATATATAGGCAGTTAGAACTTGAGCATCTCTGAATCTCACAAAGGTTTTTTGGGAACCTTGCCTGGGCCTGGGCTCATATGTAATCTAAGAGCTACAAAGAAACATAATCGAAGTACTTTACAGGTTTGTTTTCATCCTTTATCTATTTTCTGACTTCCATCTTTGAATTGAAGAATTAAAATACAAAATGATATCAACAAGACAAGCCTCCAAGGAGTTCACTTGTTTCATTTCTTTCTCTTGATGTGATGGATGGGCTTAATGAAGTCAAAAGGCTGCTACCGTTGCTTTCTATTTTTTGTATGTACATATTTCATTTTGATTAGATTAGAATTAGATTGGATTTGCATGATCACTTTTCAATGTGGATATGAGCATGTAACAGAACCTAACTATTCATTGATCCTGGGAGGAAAGCTCTAGAAAGGCTACAATAAGATATGTAATATGAAATTGAGCTATCTTTTTGATACAAATAAGAATGGCACCCAATTTTTAAGTGGTTACTTTTCCCTCTTGTGAGATGTGAAAAAGCCATCAAATGATGAATCCTATTTGACAGAATTCATTTTAATGGGCTTGGGAAATTCTCGATGAAATCAAGCCAAAGCAAAGCCTGATCCAAAAGTAGGGAAAGGCTAGAGAGAGGCCCAAAGAACTGCAACTTCTACTAGTAATGGGAAAAGCAGCAAGACACTCTCTCAGTTTATTATATAGGTAGTGCATACCTACTTGTGTGGTTCAGTTTGTTGTACATGACCTTAGTGGAGCTTTCAGAGTTGCAAGTTATGGACCCCCTACTCTACATGAAGTGGGATATATTGGATCTATATCTATGCTTTGGTCATTGAAGCATGAATTCGTTGAGTGGGCAATCCACTTTTGAACTTTGCTCTTCGCTTCTTTCTTCCTTCCTCGGATCATTTACCTGGTGAGATGGATCCTGACAATGTCAACTTTTCATCATCAATGCATACTCAAGTTACAAACTTGGAATCAGCTTACTATCATGTAGCTACTGCTCAAGCAGGTCTTTGTTAGTGTCTTGTTCAATCCTATTGGAAAGTAGCCAAGCTCAAATGATTGATCTAACGATTAGTTGTTGAGTCAATTCCCATTGGTCCCACTGAGCTTTGATACATGAAAAGAACAAAGGTAGTTGGGGCCTCCCTCCTAGGGGGCCCACTTTGGGGTGACTTTTTCATGTACCGTAGCCCAAGCACTTGAAAAGAATATAGCACACCAGAATAGTAAGCAACCACACCAAAAAGTATTGAAGACATACCTAGGATTCACTTATCCCTCAATCTTTTACATCGATGTTTCGTACTCTAAGTAATGTGCTCATGACGAATATGATTTGGATTGGAACCAACATCCTACTCTAGCTGAGGCAACTTTGATTTCACATTCTTTGAACAAAGGATTTGGGAAATCCTATGGGTTTCTTCTTTCTTTAGACCGATTACCATGGTGGAAAACCATTTTTACTTGTCTTATATCAAGAGAGATGAAGCCAAATGTAGGGAGATTTTGGTTTGTTGAAAGCAAAGCGAGGAAAGGAAGGCAAAACATCGACATATACACACCTCTGCCAATTCCCCTAAAGATGCTGGAAGATGTCAGTATTGACTTTGTGTTAGGCTTACTCTGCATAGCCAAGGGAATCGGCAGTATAATTGTTGTCGTTGATAGATTTTTAAAGATGGTCCGTTTGACTGCATGTCAGAAATTAAGTGATGCTTCTCTTATCGCCACTAATTTCTTAAATGA
This sequence comes from Vanilla planifolia, assembly GCA_023846275.1. Taxonomy (NCBI): domain Eukaryota; kingdom Viridiplantae; phylum Streptophyta; class Magnoliopsida; order Asparagales; family Orchidaceae; genus Vanilla; species Vanilla planifolia. The sequence goes on along the minus strand of JAIUJO010000028.1, from coordinate 1,088,504 downwards.
GATAAGAGAATAGTGAAGCATCATGGCTTACCGAAGACCATAGTGCTTGAGAGAGATGTCCAATTCATGAGTGACTTTTGGAAAGGGGAGGGGCCTCTATAGGGAAAGTCCTTTAGGGAACTTCTTCCAAGTGAAGGTCTTATAACTAATCAACTTTCTAGAGTGCTCCTCCCTTGCTGGCCAAACACTTGAAACAAAGTGGAATTTCTACTAGGGCGTGAATCCTCGCTCTTTTGTAAACATGACTTAGTAATATGAACTTCCTCATAGCTTCGCGGCTGATATGCCTGCTCTCACTCATGAACAAAGTGGAATTCTTTGTAGCGGGAACTTCCCGAATCAACAGGTTGGTAATTCATGTAATACATGATATCCTACCACTCGCATCCTTCTCTTCGTCCATGCTAATGATCCCCAGAGGGGGGCCCAATTGGCAAACTCAAGAGGGGATTCCTCTTATCCTCACAGGGTGAACATCTTGACCTCTCAAAGATAACCAGCGACAAAGTCTTGCAAGGTTCCTCAAGGGGAGCTTAAAAGTGAGGACAACCACCTCCGCCCATGGAGGCAGGAAGGACGAGATGCAAAGAGAAAAACTCAAGGAGGCCCTTTATAAACAAGGGAAGCCCTGAAGTGGATCTACCTATAAAAGGCACAGGGTAGTTGTGTAGAAGGCTCCTCAATGAATTATGTTGAAGTTTGGTTAAGGCACGAAGAGTTACCTCCAACAGGTACCCTGCCTAAGGAAATCCTAGGTTCACCATGGAGGTGAAGTCCCTAGAGGACTTTGACAGGTGGAGATGGTTTGTCATCGATCAAGATGAATGGGGTGGACAAAAGATCCCCTGACTCGACGAGTTCTGGTGAACAAGTGTGAATAATGTGTCAGATTCAATTTCGGTAAAATCACAAATTCTCCTTCAACTGGTCTGCAAAAATTTGTCTACATAGCAATATTGAAGATAACGGCACTCCAAAATAAATAGTATTTCAAAGCATAGTTTTTGTACATTTGCTCATTTAGAAAGATGAAAGAAAGAAAATATAATTTATTGAAAAAATAATATATTGATGTTTGTTCATAAAGAATTATATAATCACATAGAAATATTTTATGTTAATAAATTAATAATATCAGTGACAAAAAAATCTTATATTTCATGAAAGAACAAAAAAATATATTTTTTTACTCTTTATATTCAAGTTGTTGTATTCATTTAAAGTTATCAAAGCTTAAAGAAAAATAGTAATAGTTGATCAAAATTTATTTTATAATTTTTTCTCATTCAATATAAGTAATCTCAACAATTGTTCTATTCTTCTTTTTTTACAATTTTATTTTATTTTGGTACTTTTCTAATAAACAATTGCTTATGAATTTCATGTTTTTGTGCAAAAAATCAAATTCTTTAGAAAACAATTTTCTTCTCTGTTAGTTCAAATAGTTTTTATATTAAATCAATTTTTTATTTTAATAAGACCTTCAAATTCCTTATATTTTTGAAATAGCTTTAATTTATAAATAACAAAAGATATCCAACTCATATGAATAAGGTCATAACTAAATAATAAATAATATGTATTTTTGTTTTGAAATAAAATATTCATTTATTACAAATGTCAACATGAACTAACTCAAGAGACTACATGACTTTCTAAAACTTAAGAATGATGATTATTGGTGCTTATCAAAAATATAACTTCCACAAATGTAATACATATTAAAAATAAAAAAAGATGATTCAATATTTTTTATTTTACAACTAAAATCTAAAAAAATACAAATAATCATTCTAACAATATCAAAACTAGGATTTATTCTTAACCTCTGCTACAAATACATTATTTTTAATATGAAATTTTTTTATTAAAAATACCTCATTGACACCATTCATCCTCAAACATATAAAATAATGTTTTTATATTACTTATCTAATACTTAATGAACCATAAGCTAAAAATTCAAATACTAAACAAATATCATGAACCAATTTTTTTATCATTTATCCTTCGTTATGATTTAAAAAAGTGTCTTGACATCTATTCTATCAACTTAAGTCTTTATCCATATTCAAATAAAAATTTCTAGACTTTCGCACTTAAAAAGGTCCACATCATTGTAATACTAGAAGTTGAATATAAAAGTTAAAAAAAAATTCAAAACATTGTTTCAAGGTGGCCTTGGTTTACACATCTTTTACACCTCTTTAAAGGGAAAATATTAATTAACTCAAAATCTTAATCAATAATTATTGGCCTCATACATCGCATATATATCTTTAATGATTTGGAAACTAATTAGAATGATAAAAGGGAAGCTAAGTAAAGATATACGTCCTACCACAAAATGTGATCCCAGATTGCTGAAATCGATTGGAGTTCCCGAGCTTCACTTCCATGCTTTCCTTCCCCTGAACTGCTTACCACCTTGCCTTTGCCGTTTTTTTTCTCTTGACGAGAATGAGCTGCTCTTGCTCTTTTGGGACCCAACAACATCGCCTTCTAATGCTGCTTTTGCCTATTGCTTAGCCCACTAGTCTGGTTAAACAATAATGACAACTTATCTCAACTGACCCAGATAAAAATTAGCTTTGAAATAACAAAAGCATGTAACAAAACAAAAGAACATGATGCTCTTACAATTAAAAATGGCAAATGAAACTATGACATACCTTTTTTGTTTAACGATAGTTTTAGCTACGTATTTTTCTCTATCCCCTCTACTGGCTCGAACGAGAGCTACTCTCTCCTACTTGCAGAGCTTGCTGCTAACATGCGCCTAGACACAACACATGATTATCATTTGTTAACCAATGAAGTTTAGTAAATTGCTTTTAAAAATGCCACACCAACTTGGATGGGTCAAACGTTACTGTATGTGCTCAACTCAAACAAATAAAAAAAACTTGAATACATCCAAGAGTTTCTCATTGTTCTTATTCCTGCCATTTCAATGAGATCACTTCCAAAGAATGGCTGGTGAGAAACATCAAAGAAAGCCTAATCACATACAACTAGAATTTGAACAACAAAAACAATTTAGTTTATAACTGTTTTAGGAAGTTTTCATCTCCAAAGCATTCCATGAAAAAATTATCTCGTTAAGAAATAGTTCAATACAATGCCAAAAAAAGTAAAATTTTGAATATCCTAATGCAATGTTAATAACATGCAATATTTTTTCATGTACACAACTCTTTCAGAAATATAACATTACTGAAGAGAAAAAGAAGTGAGCAGATATATTAACACAGAATAAAATGACAAAGAAAACTCCTAAGGCTTGTTAATTTCTTTGATAGAAGCCATGTTATACCACCCAACCTTCTCAAAATCAACCTAATAAGCAATCAAATACAACACGATTTAAGACAAACAAAAAGAAACGGAGCATATTGTATACTAGAGTACAGAAAGACTCAATCATTGGAACCAATGATCAAGCATCGTGTTAAGAGTATAAACAAGAATGGTTAAAAATATAAACATCCTGGATAAGGGACTGTCATACCTTGCTGTGCTATGATCTTGCCAAATGGTAGTATGAATGTGCTCTCATCAACCCATGATTAATTACTGACAGTGTTGTCTCGGTTAACTGTTCAACAAGAAAATGCTGACCAGTAAAGTAGAAATGATTTGCGAAATGATTTAATGCAATTTAGCAAATATAGATATATTTTAAAAGCTCTTTGCATCTTCAACATTCCTTTTTGAATACCATCAACTGCAAAAAAATTAAACTAAGATGAATTAGCTAGCAATAAAAAAAAATTTCAGTGAACCAAGCCCACCCCATTATGAGCAAACAAAAAAATGAACTGCCAACGCTACCTCCTAGATTGATAAGTACAATCTCACCTTCATTTGTTTACAATTCCATAATTCCAAGAGCCACAAGAGCATCATTATTTCTGGATCTAACTACACAATGGAAACAAATAAAAGGCAAATATAAGAACATATAGGGCATGTCATGAAATTTGTACTATAAATTAAAACCAACTTACATCAAGCACTCGATGAAATTCTAGTCGAGCATTGTCAAATTGACCAAGTCTGTATCTACAGTAACCTATACTAAGCCTCGCAGCTCCAGGATAACTAGGATAATCTCTTAGCACTTTCTGGTCAATATCATAATCAGTTCGTTAAAAGAGTTGCCTGACTAAAAAAATTTAAATCATGGTAATGCATATCAAAATAAACATGGAAGTACTAATACAGATACATTAAAGTATCAAATGCATGTCAATATATACTAATTAGAAAAATAAATTGGCACTTTCAAGTTTTACTGAAATTAACACCACATTTGTGATTAAATGCTTGAAATGCCATAGTGCAACAAACCAAATATATGCTCAAGAGGGCATAGGATGACATATCTTGCCACATTTCAATAGAAAAATACGAAAATAGAAGGGCATAATATAGGCTCCCAAAAAATTAAATATAGGAAGAATCTGTTTCAAGATTGCATTACCCTACATAACATAAGGGTTTCATGAATTGAACACAACTTCCAAGTCACAAAAAAAAACTTAACCTGAACAATGAGTAAGGCATGCCCTAAATAGTATTTAATTTTTGCTATATAATATTGAATTTGGAATCATCAAGAAAAAGAAAACTCGATACACAAAAATATTTTTATCATATGTTTGGCATAAGAAGTGCTTAAACAGACCGTATAATAGTCTAAAGATCTCTTTTATGACTCTGCTGCTTTCTGATACTGATCTTCATTCATCCCAGCATCAAACTCAACACAAGCTTGCAATCAAGAACTTCCTATCAAGGTGGCAATAATAGCCTTCAGTTTTTATAAATAATGATTTTATGTAATTGAAATAAACAATCTAAAAGTTAAACAAAACCATAAAGGTTTAAGTCCATGCATTTTTATCTATTATGCAAGAGAGATTTCCAACATTGAGTCTTCGTTCTTTCTATGCATCTTTTTTTTCTTAAAAATAATCTAGTTTTATTCCTTGTTCTATTATCCCTCCTTTTGATAATATGATCAATCTTTATGAAGGAACCCCAAAATCATAGAGAAATGAGTTAAAGTTGTTAAAAAGATCATAATATCAACTAGAAAGTAGTACTCAAGATAAAGGTCAAGTAAAATATAAAATCCTGTAGAATATTCGTAGAAATTCAGACAATAATTAAATAGAAGTATTTCAAATAAAACAAAATTATGAACAACTCCAACTAGATATGCAAAGTACCAAAATGAATTTGCTAGAAACAAGCACTATGCTTGATCCATCTAAAGCAGGCCAAGCAAAAGTAATTGTTTAACTATGGACGTATGTTAATGCTTGCTTAAAGAGGGAAGTTCATGCCTGAAGGTCAAGTAAAAAGCAAAAGATTCATAACACGACAAAATAAAGAGTAGATAAGAAATCCAAATATCATTGTGGCAAAAACTATAATCTAATTTCCATAAATAATTAAAGCATGTGAATAAGTAAGCATTAAATTCCAATGCTAAGTCTAAGTGTCATTTGTTAGTGCCTTACATTCCTAAGCTAGACTTAATCTTGCTTAAGTGTATTAATTTATTCAATGATGGAGATTAGATTAAGAAAGAGATAAATTTTGTAGTAAGTTTGCTTAAAAACTTATTAATGTCAACAACCATATTAAATAACAAAACATCTCATTAGCAATAATGAACACTTAAGCAACTAAAAAATGAAGATTTACTATAAAATAAATAGTTACTTCAAAAATACTAACTAACATTAATATATCATGTTATACATAAATATGAGAGTAAATTGCATATAAATCTGAGTTATGATCTAATTCTCAGTAGGTTCCTTCAAGATTTATAATAAAGCATGCAAGTCAACAAGTATTGCAACAATAAATACATCCAAACTTAGCATATTCAATCAAAACACAAGGTTTTGGTATGATGGACTTGTGGAGTATCTTAGTATATTTATAATGTTCTTAAAGTACTCTTTGTTCTAGTAAGCATTCTCCTGTCTTCACCTTTCCAATAATGATGTCATTTTCTACAATCCCAATCATGTTTTCATCTCTCATCAAAGCTTCCTTGGTGTCCTCCACAAGGCAATCATTTAAATCACCTCCTTTTAAGGCTTTCATAATGCCCTTACAAAAAATAAGATATAACTAAGGTGTCCAATGAATGTTCTCCCTTTATAAATTGCTTATAAGTCTGCATTTTGCTCTTATTCTCAACAAGTTCCTTCAAGATTTATGATAATACATACAGGTTCATAAGTCTGCCAATAATAAGCAAGTCTAATTTTAACAGATTTAATTAAAGTAAAAAGTTGGTCAAGTTTGGATAGGTTAGGCTAGTGGAATATTATAACATATTTATAAGATGCTTAAAATACCATATTTCATAGTAGGACTCCACCTCTCCGAAAATGATACCATTTTCTATGATCTCAACCATGTTTGCATCTCCTCATCCAAGCTTCTTAAATTCCTCCACAAGGCATTCATTTGAATCACTTCCATTAAAAAATAAGATGCAACCAAGTTTTTCGATTAATGTTCCCCTATGATTACATCTCTAAATTGAAGCTTATGATCCTTGTTGAAAAATTTTATAAACTCTCCTTAATTTTTAATTAATTTTAGAAGTTATTGAATTATAAAAATACTTTCTATTATTTGTTTGGTAATAATAACAACAACATTTTTCTTTCTCCCTTATTCCTTTTTTTCTAGGTTAACCTGAAGAACCATTCTGACCCTCACTTGAGAAGGTTTGCAAAGGAATCGGCTGCTTGGGAGAAGACCTTAACAAAGAAAAGGGATCAGGGATAGAAAATTGTAGAAAGAAGAAGAAAGGAGAGCAGCAGTACTGGAAAAGAGAAACAAAATGAACATCAACAACACAAGTTAATTGCAATACTGAATGAATCAAGGTAGTCAAAGCAGATGAGCTGACAATAAACCTATTTGGGAGAAGTTTTTGGTTATACTTGTGCTGTCAAGAAAGCTCAGCTTTGCATTTCTATTTTCTTTCCTAAAGAAAGAGGCAGCCTTGAATTTTTACAAGCCAGCAAGGGCTTGTGTTGTAGCAAGCTGAAGCTTAGTGGGAATAAGGCATTCCGCCAAACTGGCAATGGGAAACTCTCGTTAAAGTGAGCTTCAACTTCAGTTAAAAATTAAGAAAAAGGATTACTGTTTTGAATAGTTATAATGTAGAAAGACTACTGCAATACTTCCAACAAACAAGGGAAAGTGAGAGAAACCACAACTAAGGAATATTTTGTTTAAATTGTTGTTACAGCTTAAATCCAGAAAATAAAAGCAAGAATAGTGTGAGAAACTATGATAAAAGAACTTACAGGTGATTTTAACTGTTGCAAGCTCAAAAAAACTATTAGTAAGATCAATATCTAAATGCAATTCCTTTATTATTGATACATACATTCTTAAGAATTTTAGGAAATTGAAATAAAATTTTTTGGGATATTAAAACCATAGATCCTTATGAGTTGTTAATGAATTTCCTTGTAAGAAATGAAAAACAAAATGAAAGGACCGAAAAAAGATAGATTTTTAGAATCCATGTAAGTTCAAAAAGATGATAATGTAGTAGATATAATTATTTGAGAATTCAAGTATGACATTCAAGTCTTATGTTTGCATTCATGTTCTGATACATCAATGTTTTTATGACATTAAGTAATTAAAACACAACATAATAGAAACACAATAGAAGATAAAAAGATAAATAAATGAAATAATATCTTATAATATGATGTAAATTATAAAAAATTCTATATTCTTTTTCATGATTCCACTATATATGATGAGCTCAACATATGATATGCTAAACATGATTAGCATTAGTTTTATCAAGTTATAAAATGGCATTAGAGATCTCCCTGTACTACTAGCACCTTTTGAAAAGTTGATATTCTATAATGATATTATGTGATTGATAGGACTAACCAGTTATGACATGCTTATTAGTAAAGGTGCAAAGATCATGTGATTAGATGTCATACAGATATAAGATAACATATGATAGAAATATGTGATAATCGTAATATAATAAATATGAGTTCAATTATAATAAATTAACAAAAAAGAAAAAAAGATAAATAAAGAAATTAATAAGAAATGATATACAATATGTATATGAAAAATATATAATATATAAATGTGGACTCTTATATTACTAAGCTTATTATTTATTACTATTAGCGACTCATTTCTTCTCCGAGTATTATAGAGATGTCATGTTTATACTCATATTATATCACAATATCATATCATGTTAATTGTTACATATAATATTTACTCATTAAACATTGTATAACTTATTTTTCTATTTATACAAATTCACAATGAGATAATTTCTAAAGACATGTAAGATGATTGTGAATTTGATATTATGTACATTATAGTTTTGTACTTGGCATAGTATCATTGACTTTCAGTTAGAATAGGTGCACATATTTATAGTATCAAATCAATTTTAGCTCACCCTCATCTATTTTGACATTAATATCTTCATTAGGACCTCTGTAATAGACTATTAATATATGCATATAATAGGTGCAAGCAGAAGTGACAACATCGCTACACTATTCTCCATTATCCTTGCCACCCCTTGCCATAATACATCATCATCATTTCTCTTTCCACCTCCATGAAGTTCAACAACCTTAAAATTAGTAAAGGGTTTAAGGTTTCGCCAATATAGAAAGAAGAAGAGGATTTCAATATTAACTTTGATTTTTAACATTGTTTAGGTGTATGAACCTTCTTTCTTACTATAGGGTACTTAAAAAGACCTAAATTGTCAATTATAAAACTCAAGAAACTTTATTTGAAAATAACCCCAAACACCAAAAACCTATATGCATTTTTTCCAAATTTAATTAATTCTAATAATAGTCTTAAAATTAGTAATTTTGTACATACCTTAAAAAATATTCAAAAACAATATTATTCTATTCAAAATACTTAATTAGAAGGTCACAAGCTTGTTGTAATTCCTCAATATGCTGCCCTTAAATTTTATAACATTCCCCCTCAATACATGTAACAAGCTCTACATCGATATAGAGGACTCATTTAACCAAAGTAGAAACTTCACAAAGTAAAAGTACCTGATCCAAAAGTGCAGCAACATTATTTTTGTCTTCACCTGAAACAATATTGAAATGGCTTGATGCTTGATGCTTGTGCTAGGTCACCTTTGGCCACACAAAGCTGTCCTGAAAAAATTGCAACCAGTGAAACATAAAGGATTAATTAATTAGAATCTTCATCATGCAATATACCCAATAAAAAACTTTAAAAATTTGTACAAGTCAAAGAAAATATGTTGATATTTGTTTTGAAGTATAAAATACTTAATTCTAATTTATGTGAACAAGAGAAACATAATAATATTGAAAGGATATTATGTTTTTGAAAGTTGCAAAAAGTTTTAGACAAGACACATCAAGAAGAAATAATTTAAAAGCAAATGAGTTTTAAGCAAAGTAACATTAACCAAGTTCTCAATGGGACAGTTAAACGTTATGGCGTAGCATCAATCTTCTTAAAGAAATAATTCAAATCATTTTAAATTGTAAAAAAGTACAATCATGTTTTTCACTAGAGGCCAAAATTATATTACCTTGCACTTTTTTGTTCATGATCATAATAAACATATCAATTAAGAAAATAGTCCACATATCCAAAATCAAATGATTATTTAAAGCACATGGCAAAGGCAAAGGTTTTCCCAAAAAAATTAAAAGTTCTATTGCACTGACCTTAACATCTTTTTAGCTCTCTTTCTTGGTGAAAGAAATCCCATTCTAATATTCAATTATGTCACCCATTATCAACAATAACTTCTTTATTACCAAGCATGAGCATCATGTAGCATAATTGGTCAAACACTGGCAATATCAATTTGCCTACCTGTCCTAACAAAGCCTTACGAGATAGAACATCAAGAAAACTTCTGCAACTTAAATGCATGGCATTAACTCAAAAGATGATGCCTCAAGTTATGTCCCAACAATCTGTATAGTAAATCAAATATACTTGAAGCATATCCAAGTAGCAATAAATTTTTCCAACATTACCACCATAATCTTTAAACATCGTTACCACTAAAATTGCATTTTTATACTCAAATATTTAATTCAAAAGCCTTTCTAAAGCTTTCCTACACATTTGAACAATCCAATTAGTTTAGAAGAGGATTCAAATAGATCTCGACAAATGGAAAATTCGATGAAGTACAAACACTCTTAACGAAGATATTGTATCCTTGTCAAACTCTCAAACTTGGGCTTCAAGACCATGTACTAGAAGTGCCATGTTGCATCACTAATCTAAATTTGCAAAAGGCACAATCTCATATCCTCCACAAAATTCTAGGATGTATTGCACATTCTTTTAAAAAGTATCTAACACTCTTCCTAACCCTAAAGGAGGGTGCATGGTTGACAGGCATCAAAATAATTTGTGTTTCATGGAAATAGAAATGATGCATGATGATTGATGTCATTCAAACATTCTTAAAGAAAAAATAACCATTCATTTTGCTCTAATCTTTATAGGTTGGAATCTTTATGCATAATATTCACACTTATGCATAACTTTTCTATAGCATTTAGTTGTATTTAAAAGTAAATTATTATTCATATTTGTATGCTAAAGTTAATGATTTTATACTTATAGAAAATTGAATATTTTACATGCAAAACAAGTGATATCTTATAAGTGTGCAACCTTAATTGTGTGCATTCATAGTTCTCTCTCCACATAATGCATAGTTGTAGTCACATATAAATTGCAACCATTTAAAAGAAATTGTTTTATTAGTAGGTTACATTAAAATTGTTTACTTTGTGTTTCATATAATTAGGATAGACAACCAAATAGGTATATTCATATGTTCATATAAAATTTTGTGGTTATTCTAGTAAAGATTTTTTAAATTGCACGGACCTTATATTTATTAAATGTTACATAGGCAAAAGAATGCTCGAGGTTCCTTATCTAATACATTTTTTTACTGCTCATAAAGTCAACATGTTCATGCTCATTAACATTTATTAGGTTGATCATTATTCTAATCCAAACCTTTTTTTGAAGTAATATTTTTGACACATTTTAGTCTTTTATTTTCTTTTATTATTATTATTACCATCACCTAGAAAGTATAAACCACTCTAATATAATAATACCTAAAGTGCACTATGCAATTTTATAGATATTAACAAAGGTTGTTGTTTCACTAGTCGAGCGCATGCATCTGACTCATTGCCTTGTCCAAACAATAAAAATTGACCTAAGTATAAAACATACTAGATGAACCATCTTAAGCAGGCCCAACTAGATTATGCTTAAACCAACTAAAAAATTCAAGTATATCTTAAAACTCAATTATAAGGTATACTACAAATTCATGTTTTCTCAACTACTATTTTTGCTTCTTCTGCATATATATAAAAATAAAAAAATGTAGACAAAAACATAGCTAATTTGAGTAATTTAACCAATTTTCTTTAATTCTATACACAAATATGCATATTCTGCAAAAGAATTATCGTTGCATAGATGAGAAATCGTAAATGAAAGTTAGAAGATGTTACATGCTTTTTATAACAACAACAAAATTCAATTCAAAGCAACACAATCCCACTACTTTTTAATTCAATTCAAAGGGAGAAATGACTATTAAAATATTCACTCCACAATAGTTAATCCTATACAAGTGCAGACAATGTCTAATATATGTTTTGGATTATGAGTATAGTCATATGTACAAAAAGAAGTTAATGCATTCACAAATTACAATATGTACATACAAATATGGTTATATGAGAACAAAAATCATTATATATAATCATGCATAAATGAAAACAATGCATCCATTAAAAAAAATTCTAACAAAAATTAATGAATGTATAAGATGTACTAAATGTTTGTAGATACATGCACACATAGAAAAATAATGGGCTAGACGAAATGACACAATATAAAACTTTATAAGAGCCAAATCCCATTATGAAAGGTTTCTCTTTTTAATATTGTTTTTTAATGACATTTTTAGAGAAGAAATCATTGTTGTTGAGCACAAGATGACCAGTGATTAAAGAACCAGAGGTGTTGGTCGCTTCATGTGTACGTATAGAGGGACCTCTCAAGTCTTTCCCTTGGTATATCATGTCAGTCATGTTTGTTGTACTAGCTTTAACACTTCTTTCTTGCTATTTCTTTGTGTATCTATATAACTGTTAAAGTAAGAACAACATGATTTTACATCTTTCTCATGTTAGTTTTGTTGGTCCTATAAAAATTGCTATAAAAATATAGTTTCAATCAATATAAGTTCATTGTGTTGTCACTTTCGTCTTCCTTGCACCGCAAAAGTTTAATTTCAGATTTCCTGTTATATTTAAATTTTCTTGCAAGAATTTAATAGCTTGCTTAACGTTAATTTCATTAAACTACTTTTAGTTGGAATCTACCAATAAATTGTTAGACAAAGGATAGTTGCCTTTCAAAAACTTGGTTAATTTGTCTGATTTGCAATAGAGAAGGTTTCAATTATTTAAGTAATTATTTTAAACTGGTCGTCATGCCTCATCAAAATCATAACTAACATATGTCGTAGTCGCAATTAGGTACAAAACACATGTCTTTTAAAATTTATTGCATGCATTTTTTTCTCATTTTTATTACCACTTTTGCATTAGCATTTCTTTACTTTGAATTTCAAACACATTTCATAAGTCCTCATAGTTTGGTCTTTGACATAAAATCCCAAAGATTGCAACTAGACACCACCCGAAACCTTTGAGTGTGCAATACATTACAATCCCATTTATCCAAGACCATTACATGAATTCTATGACACCATTGCACCATATTGACTAGATATTAAGATTCAAAAATGTTAAGTCCCTTATATTAATTTGTTCTCACCTCTTTTTGGTCTTACTCTTCCACCATTGAATGAGTGAATTATAATAGCTCTTCTATCTTAACAAATTAATTGATCCAAAATTAACATGTTCAAATCATACAACCAAACACTCCTAGCAATAACATTTTTATCGCTTTCATTATTTCTAATCATATCATTTTGAGTATATCTACCACATGTTCTATTTGTATACTTGAATTCATAAGCAATATTTAAAATCATATAAATTTTTTTATTCCACTTGATTTTAAAAAACTTATATGTAAACATGAGTAAGATATTTTGATCACACAACAGAACAAAAGCATTCCTATATTCCTTCAACATGTTTGAATTAGATTATAACCATCCTATATATTTTTCTATTTTTTTAAATTTATATTAGAAATAATGAAATCTCTCATTTTTTTATATTTAGTATCATATAATAGTAATCCTTAGCAATTGTACTCTTCTGGGTTTTATTAAAAATGAATTCCATGTTCAGTTAAACATAATAAAATAACCTCTTTCTTAGTGCTATCAACAAAAGCATCATCAAAACTAAAAATAAGAATGCACCATTGTGAATATAGAACCAATGCAAAAAATTACAATTGAGAAACTTTTAATAAACAAAACTTGAATGCACATATGCATCATTACTTTTATATGCACGCTTTCATAACTTCAATATATCTAATGCTAAGCTTTTCCTTATCACGGCCTTTCAAAACACTATTATTGGACTTCTATCATTCCCCTTCTAGATTTCTTCATCGAACCCCTTAGCAAGTGAATAGTCGAAATAATTGATCTTCTAGACACACAACCAAATTGAATAAACAATATATTAGTTTTGTGTCATAATTTAAGCTCTTTAAATGATAAACTTAACTTTTGAAAACTAACATCACTGAACTTATAGAAACATACCTTACCTTTTGGTAACCTTAGTTCTTAATTCCTTTTCCTTATTTCTCTTTTCTAAATAAATTAAGAATAATCATTGCCTTATTTTCATCTTTTTTAATGGCTATTATCATCATACATGTTATTGTGACATGTTTTACACATGTATAATAAAATCATGATCATATGATGCTTAGTAAAATATAAGCAAACACAAGAAATACAAGCCTGGATGTCAATCATCTTTGAATTTGATAGATTTCAATTCATTATTTATTATAGTTGCCAAGCATTACATAATACTAAGTACATATAGATGTATAAGCTCGCTATCTCAATTCCTCTTGTAAAGGTCTGCTCGTAAAATAGATATCAAATTATATGCCATTATATGATCCATATTTCCATCATTTTAAGTATTTTACACTTACTACAATATACCTTTCCTAATTTCCAAGATTGTTTCTCAATTCCCTTACTTGACTAGTTAAACTCTTTCCAATAATTTAACAACACTACTCTTCCTCCTTTTCTCTTTAAGGTGTCAACCACGATCAATTTTTTTTAATTTTATTCAAAACACCCTCATCATCAATGGTCATCCTCTTATATACTAAATATCGATGCTTCATTTCCCTTCATCAATTAGACCTCTTCAGTTTAGTGTCTTCTTGCTTTCATATTACTTGGAATTTAGTAGTTTTGCTAAAAATTAGGTTACTATCATGACAATTTTGTCAGTACAATAAGGTTAGGAAAATTAAAAAATAAGATTTAATAAAAATTAGGAAATTCTAAGATTTCTTGGTTTTTTTAATAATTTGAACTTCAAAAGTTTAGTGGTTAATTTTTTATGATTCTTCTTAACTAACTCCACTTGTTTGCCAAATTTCATATATTTTTAATGATATTTAATATTTTTAATAATTTAACCAATACTAAAATATTTTAAATCCTCATTAACTTTTGGTTCAATGACTATCACACCTACTTTTTTAGCACAAAATTTTTATTATGCTTATACTTGTAAATTTGATGCCTTAGTAAAACTTCATAATTTTGTTAGTTTGTGTAATATTTTTAATTATTTTAAAAACTTTTTCATGCTCATAAGTTAATCCTTATAAATCTTGGACCTTCTATTTTAACACTCAAAAGATTTTTTTGTCAGCATATTATCATTATATTAAAATAATTTATTCGTTTTATTTCTTAGTTTGTCTCTTTCTTTTTAGGGTTTGCTCCTTAGTGGTATACAACTTTTGAATAATACGAAATGAAACTTTAAAGATTTCAAAAATTCTTTAAAATTCTAAATAATTCAAAATAACAATAATTCGATTTTCTTTATATTTTGGATATTATAAATCTTCTCTTCTTAAGATCATAAGTCAAACCTATGGTTATGATTTTTTTATTAATTTAAGCACATGATAATTTAAAATATCAAACTATTATTCAAATAAATGCCCTCACATTATGGATGTTACAATGAAAGGGAACGATAGATCATGCTCTATCTTATTTTTTAGTTTGTTACATTTCTATTAAGTTGTTAGTTTTTGTAATTTTGTAGTGATTTAAGAACTAACCTTATGAAAGAATGTTAAATTTTTTATATTGATTTTGTTATAATTTTCAAAATATTCAAATGTAAATTAGTTTTATTGTGATTTTTAAAAAGATCATGCTAATGGTTTTTTATTTAAAAAAATGTGTTTTCAAAATCAAAAGATAGAGAAAGAAATGACATGAGCCATAATTACTTTGTGACATTTTGAGGAATGTAATTTGATTTAAATAATGTTAGGGCTATTTGTTAAATGATGATTTATTTTATCCTCTAAAGTTAGAGATGCAAAAATTTAGAACATTATGTAAAACATTTTTTATAAAAATTAGCTCTTTAAAGACATGTAAAAAGTGTACCAGGGGACTAAAAATTTTGAAAGTAATTTTAGCACTTTATTGAAAAAACTCCTTAAATTCATGGTCTCAAAAAAAGGAATCAAAGTAAATCTATACATGTTAAAGGATTTGATAAACATGGCTTCCTATAAAGCTCATCGAGATGCTCAATATCTAGCTAAAAAATTTATCAGGTTCACCCTTTTTATTTTCAAGCATGGAGAGAAACTTCAACAATTCATCAAGCTACTCTAAATACGTTTAGACCATAATAAATCGAAGATTGTCAAAAGGCTTTTCTAGAGCTTAATTGATGCTTATCTCAGCCTCTAATCTTCAGCAATCTAGTCCTTAGGGAGTCTTTATGTATATATATAATTGCTTCAAGTTTTACAATTAAGTCTGCTTTAATTCAAGAGAATAATTGATTTAAACAACTAATCTATTATGTTACTCTCACTCAGAAAGATGTAGAGCTAAGATATTAACTTATAGAGCATCTAACCCTAGCTTTACTTATGTCAACCTATCAATTATATCGATATTCACATCATAGATGTGACAACCAATAAACCTATGAAGCACATCCTTCAAACAATAGATGATATAAATAGGTTGCAAAAGTGGGTAATTAAGCATAATGAGTTTGAACTTAACTTCATTTCCTATTCATTTATGAAATCTCAAGTTCTTAAAGGTTTTCTAATGGAGAGAAACTCTTTTGATTCAAAACCTAAGACCCTTGTAAACATTTAACAACCTTTTTTGATGGAGCTTTCATGTGTGAGTCTTGTAGCATAAATTCAATGCTTCTTAGCTCTTAGTAAGTAAAGCTGAAAGTTGTTATCATAATTGTTTTCATTATCACCAACAAGCAGGCTAAGCATGAAGCCTTGATTGCAAGTCACTAGTTTGCTTGAGGGCTACAAACGAAGCACTTAAAAATCTTTAGTAGTTTCAAAAACTAACAAATAAGTAGTTTCTTATTAAAAAGTAAAGATTTACACTAAAATCCTATGAATACTAGCTTGGTCTCTTCTCCAAAAGTATGATAATATAGATCTATTATTTATTCATTAAGAACAAAATAAAAAAGTGGATCTACTAGCCAATAATAGAGATTCTAATGAATACTTTTCTCATCTTAAGAAGTTGAGTATTGAGTTACTAAATCGCCTAGTTCTTCGACCTAAAAGGCCTTCTTACTGAGAAATCTCTATGACACTTATCTAAAGTTTTGGATTTTAACCCTTATAAAGTTAGACATAAAAATGGTCAAGTGATACATTCAATAATATACTTTGGTTGATTAACAATATTATCAAAAATCCTATCTCAAGACATACACAAATGTGTTCATCTATGACATTTAAAGTTTTATATCAAGCTAATAGTTATGTTTTAAAAAATCTTAGTAACTAAGGCAACCTTAGATAAGTTTGACATATTATAAAAATAATTATATTATTTTGAAACAATAATTATTAGATGAAATCATTTGAGAGCATAAAATATTGAGCATTTCACTAAGTGACGAAAAAATACAATCTTTTAAAACTTTTCCAGACCTCCTTAATCATAAATTTAACATGTCACACTCCCTCTTGGTTGACTTTATAAGAGCCCATCCATTGCACATGGTCTGATCTAAAATGATGAGCTAATTAACCATCACTACGATGCCTTATAGTTTTGTAGTTCTACCACCAAGGAGAAATAATAGTAATAACAATAATGATAATAATAATAATAATAATAATAATAAGGACAAGCTTGGCTAACCCATTTCTCGCATAAACTAACTTATAAATAGATAGAGGATGATCTTAATGAGAGAGAACTAAGTTGTGATTATTTTCAATAAAAAAGACAAAAGAGAGATAGAGAGAAAGAAATCTAAGAAACGGAGAGTGCCCATGAAAGGACACTTAGGAGCTAAGGGAGCTTTTGCAAAGCTAATGCTAATGAGAAGAGCATATCATTAAAAAATTTAAGTAAATCCAAAACTTATTTTTTCATGACAAATGAAGATGAGGGAGATGATGATAAGGGAGGAAAGAAAGTGTTTGGAGAAAAACATCATGATAATTTTATTAATAATTTGGGTGAATTCAACTAAGTTGGTTCATATAATATTGATATGAATAAATCCTCCCCAAATCAAGTCTTTGCTAACTACTAAATATTCTAGAATGTATGTGTCACTTGTGGCCCAAAGCCTACATTAGCATATAAAATTAACCAACTGCTCAGGTTAACCCAAATGACCAACCAAACCAAATTAACAAATGCTAATTTGACACAAAGCTGATCAATAAAAATTGTGTCTCTTTAGATAAGTGACTTATAAAGTTTACTATTAAGTTTAATAAAATTCTTTTTACTCATTGTTAATCATATATGTGATACTTAGTTCCATAATTTGGTTTCGTGCAAAAATTTTATGGAACATAGCTTATGTTGAAGAATCATGATGCCATTAGATGATATTATTTGAGTAAATTAAATGCCTATCATGACAAACTCTAAATAAGTATAAAGAGTTGTGCTAGTAAGTACATGATGAACAAAAGATATGAATATAACATAAAATAATATACATAAGATGTCATGAGCACATGATAATGATATGTGATGATGCATATATGATTGGACATATGTCAATGAATATGAGATATTAGATATTTTGTAATCGATAATGTTGTGAGAACAAGCAAGACAAAATTAATGAAATTATATTAAAAATTATTTTAATAAGATGAATGAGATATTTGTGACAATCAAGTAAAGCAAAACTCTTTAATTAGTGCATTGATATTTTTGACAATCAGGTCAGACAAAATCTTTTGATTGGGCACTATTAACAATTTGTGACAACAAGATAATGCCAAACCATTTAGTTAAGCACCATGTATTAATATTATTTGTAACAATTGAGCAAGGAATACCCCTCATACTAGTTGTCATTCTAGGTGTATCTTAGTTGCATATATTGATTTTCACATGTAAGTTTAAAAGACATTATAAAATAAGAGTTTTCATTATAATCAAGTTTACAATTAAATGGATAGTTAGGAAGTAATATGCCCATTAAAAAGATCACAAAAATCTTGAATAAATTGTATTGGACATTTTAATAACAAGACATCTTTATTGTGGTACTTGATATAATAATGTGATACTTGATAACATTCTTATAGTTTATATGAAGCATGATGTCCTCATAACTGGATGGTTTTCTCTCATTCTTAATTGTTATTATCAAGTCTCATGCACTTGCTTTGCTTACATTCTCATAACATGATATTTTTTATTGTACTAATTGTTATGATTATATGAATATTTTTTATTGATTTATATTAAGTGTCTTTTGATGATATCTTACACATTCTTAGCTTCTTTGAATGTTACATTAACATGAATCAGTAAAGTTATAACAATTAAAAGATTAATTATAATATGTTTAGATAACATGGATTTTTGGCTTGAAGTTATTATTTTTGACATAATAAGTCTATGGTAGACTTGTCTCTTATTATTCAATATTTTCTAAAAAGGATAATTTAATATTTTCATATGTATATATTGAGGACACCACTAGTCCCAAAGAGTATGGATGAAAGTGGTGAGAAAAAGAGTTTTTAATGAAATTTGAAAGCTTTTGTATCTTTTTTATTGTAAACTCATCATTTGATCAACAAAATAATTTTTTGTCATATATATATACAATTTTCTTTTGTAGATATAAATAATTAATAATAAGAATTAAGCCCTAGTGAACAAAGAAGAGGAAAAATGTTGAAGAAACTAAGGCCATCACACCATACTTTAGAAGTTAAAGATATGATCAAGTTGATCCATTCAAGAGAGTGTGATGGATGTGCCTCTAGCTATAAACTTGCCATGAAGATTATGTATCAAAGGATTTTTTGACCAATAATGAAAAAATATTACTTTATTTACCAAAAGGTGCAAAGAGTTTCAAGTTCATGCTCCCCTTTCATACTAATTATTCACAAAGATGGAAGAAATAATTATTTATTGGTTCTTGTTAGACTATGGTATGAATTTCCATTTTTTATTTCTAATTGCTACAAATGGAAGAAGGTTCCTTCTCATTGCGGTTAACAACCTTTAAAAATGGATCAAAGTGAAGCCTCTCATTGGCAAGACAATTAATAAGATTTAAAGTTTTCTTTAGACAAACATTTATAATAGGTTTAATTTTTCCATAGCAATAGTTACAAATGGCACAATAATTTTCTAATCTAAATTATTTCTAGATTTAAGCAAAATGTATGGTTGTTTTTTTAAGTATGCCTCAACTTCTCATCCTCACATAAATGGACAAGCCAAATCAATGAACAAAGACATCTTAAAGATTCTAAAGCCTCGTCTAGATGATAAAAAAGGTGGGTGGGTAGGTGAACTCCTCAACATATTGTGAGCGTATTGAACTAACATTCTGCAACACGTCAAGTTTTTCTAAGGATTCAAAGCTATAATCACTATCGAGGTCAATCACATAACAAGTTCAAAAGCTTGAACTTGAAACTAGCACATCAAAAGTTGAACCTAATGGAGGAAAAGTGTCTCTGAGACCATGTAAAGAACTAAATATAAAGTAAAGTATGAAAAAATATTACATAGTAAGAATTGGCCTTTCAAGGTCAAAGATTTGGTTCATAGACAATATAAGAGCTCTCAGCACTAACAAAGCCTCCGTAAGCTTGTACTTGATGAAGGATATTCTAGGACCAGATGTCTTTATCAATAAAATTTCATACTTAGCATCATGATTTTACATTCTCAAGATTTTGTTAACTTAAATAAAATCAGCTCTCTTTGTTTAATTATAATATTTAGATATCTTAAGAATTAATAAAATTATACTTTTTTAAAAGTATAAACTTATTTGAGGGCTAACTAAAAAAAATTTATCTTAAAAGAAATCATCTCTTGAGCTAATTCAACAATCAAAAGTTATTTGATGTCCTCTATCAAATTCCAAATTACTTGGGTTTTTTTTCTTTCGGTAGAAAATCAACATAACAATTCTCACTTGACATTGACAAATCAACTATTTAAGTTCATTACATCTAGTTTGTAGTTGAATATATTTCATCCTTACAAGTCAATGTTAATGATGGTCATTCAATAATTGATATTCTCTTAAAACATGAAAACCTCATGGCAAATCGATTTATTGTTAAGTTTCTTAATCTAACCTTATCTAGTATGGATCATCATTCGAGATATGAAATTCTATCAAGAAAATATAAGTCAAATCAATGTGAGTGTACCTAAAACTTTTGCCTTGAACTTTTTTAGTCAGACTATATATCTTCCAAAAGCCTAGTCTTGCACTAATATTAAGCCGAAACCTACTTCAACAAATCCTCCAGGGGTCACAATAGCTCGAAACATGAAATGTTTAAGGGGAGATCAATATTTAGATATTATAGAGCTAGTTGACAAGTTCTTTTGATGTTTATTTAGATAGTTATATTTCATATGTTAATAAACAAGGAGAATAGGCGCAATAAAAGTTATTAGCATAATCAGACCTAATCTTTTCTTTATATTAAATGGTTTTTGAGTAATGCTCAAGTAATAAAAATTCAAGTGCCTTTTCATTACTTGAAATAACCATTTCAACTTGCTTTGTTTCACATCATTTGAATCAAATTTTGATTGAGTTATACATTTATGTGAACTTTGTATTACATCCATCTTCATCACCGTTCCATAGTAAGCATGCTTTGAGAAGCTTAAATCTTACTTTTTCTTTTCATTTCCTTCATTATTGTTCCATTATGTGAAGGCTACAAATGGCAAACCAATTCTTCCTTTCCTTCCAAATTTCATCACTAACCCATGGTCTGGAGGCTGATAGTTTTCTCCTTTTCAACTTATCTTGGTTGAAAGTGAAAATCTTATTTTTAACTTCTAAGTACCTAAGTATTTCCCTTTGATCATACCATTCACTTGGGAAAAAAAGTTTGTTTCATCTTGTTAAGTTTTCACTTGTCATTTACACTTCCTCCTTTAAACTTGAAACTCACTCTTGGAGATTGGATTCTTCTATTTAATTCTTTCACCTTATGCTTAAGCTTTTTAACTAAAACACCAAAACTTAGAATCTTTTCAAGTAAGATAGAATGAATAAGATAGCTCATTACCATGACCCTATGTTCAGTAAAAAGAAGAATTAAAAAAGGCATAATAAGACAACTAATAGGACTTAACCAATTGTAGAGATAAGGAAAATATCAACCTTCAAGAACCGTGAAGGCATGCATTGCAAATAGCATTAGCAGTTCGATCATCAAACCATACTTTTTGTCGATGAAGACCACACAGTACAACAAGTGACCTCCTAGCCCTTAGTTCTTCCTCTCCCTTCAAATAAGAAATCATACAAAAGTTATTATAATAACAGAAGTAAGAAAAATCAGCAAAAATAGAGTATATATGATATCACACACCTGTAGTAATGAGAAAAAATATTTTGAAGCTTCCTAATTTTTTGCTTCATTTCTATGTTTTTGTTCATGTGCAGAATACAGTGCACAACATAAAAAATGCAATTTTTTTGAGGTTTCAATTACAAACAATCTGAAGGTCCATAAATAATTCAAGAGGCAATCCAACTCAACAATATGACTATACAAATAAGTAGAACATAGTTAAAAGCATAAACTTTAAAAACAAACAAGAAAAATCAATAGCATGCTAGAGAACTTTAATTTCTATATAATCATTGGAACAACATAACTCTTGCAATACTAAATAGTGTTATGAAAAAAACTCCATTTTGGTTGTTTTAAGATCATTTGGTTTAAGCCCATAAACTTTCATAGCTTTCATCTTGGTATTTGAAGTTGGTAAAATATTTCACATAGGCCATTTGTCTTAGCTTATAGTATATACTTAAAAACCTCACATATCTATCTCTCCTTCCCAATTCTCTCAGTTGACCACTAGGCAACTCTATGGTGTATCTTTCCATTTATCCTGGACGTTTCCTAATCATCTATTTCTATGACTTGTCCCTCTCCATTGTCCTTAAGTTAGCCAACCGATGGCATTGTATCTCCAAAATTGTGTTAAATCTAATGCTTAGGACTTCTAAAAAGCAATGTATTTTATTATCTAAATATACTAAGAGATTAACAAAGATGGTTATACCAACAATGTGTTAATTGAGAAAAAGTAAGGATTCCTACAGCATCGTGCTTGGATACGTATAAAGAATGAATTTAAAGAAGCTAGAATTAAATCATAAATTTGACTAAGTTAATTAACATCATGATTCATAAGAAGATAAATGTTACTATCATTCTACAAACTAAGCACACTGACAGAAAACCAAGGTATTACCAATTTTAGGATTCAAACTTCAATACTCAAGTAAGAATTGAAAAAGAAATGGGTTAGTAAAATTTTTGATAAGTCTATGAAAGATAATATAATGAACTTTTATTATGAGATTACAGAGCTTAATGAAGCACATAAGATGATTGTAACAATTTCTTATTATTACTTCAAGAAGCAAAAAACATTTTCTTAATTCTACAAGAGAATGATCATGAACTCAAATTAATTATTTATTATAATATCTCCCTCACATGCTTGAAAGGGCATTAGAAAAGGAAAAAAAGAAGCTAGCATTGGACATATTGAAATTATGAAAAACATGTATAACAAAGCAATAATGAGTGTATAAGGAGGCTTTATATTGATAAGGTATTAGAAAAGAATAAAAAGAAATTAAAATTGCGTATATTAAAAATAATTTTGCACGCCTAAGGAGAACATATTAAAGATTTCTTAATTACATCAAATTTCTTTATGGCTATGCTTTAAGTCCTTGGATGTGTTCGTAAACTTAATTTCAAAAATGTTTTCTACCTGTGCACCAAAAGCATCAAAAACATTTTGAAATTTTCTCACAACTTCCATTTTTGCACATAAAAAGATAATTCTTCATAAGTACTTCTACACTTCTTCTTTCATCAAACTTTTTGAAAACATAAGCAATGAAAGACATCTTCAATTTTACACTAATTATTGATTTAATTATAAAATTCAAGATAACCATTAATATGCATTATGCTAATAATTTAATACCAGTTGATAAGACCATGCAAAGAGATAAAGCAAAACTAAGGCAAAGCAAATAGATAAAACAAAACTGAGTCTATGAGCAATGACTCTGAAGTTTAAATTGTATCGCATTTTTAGTTCTTATAATAAATATAAGGAATTAACATTTAGAAGAGTAATTCCAAAAACATATTATTGTAATAGTTATCATAAACAAAAGAAACAATACAAAATTTACTTATTTTGAACCTATACTTCAAAATGATAGAGAAATTAACAAAAAACTAATATGATCCAAGCATTGAACAAATAAGATGAAAATAAAACATACTTCTAAGTGTTGTGTAATCAAAAAATCACACTCAAGAATAAATGCAAATTTATAAGATTACATGGTATCAAATGTCAATGTGTGAGTACAAACACACAAATAGAATAATTGCTATAGAAATAAAGCTTTTAAGTTTGAAGAGTAACTTACTATAAAGGAGAAAGTTGGCATTCTAACAATTGAAGACAATTCTAAAGAAAATCAATCTAGATGGTCACTTTGTGATTCTATAAGAGAAGTAGATTACTAAAGTCTTTCCAATAAAAAAGTAAACAATATAGAACAAAAAATGACTATTTATTATTAGAAATGACTTTAACAACTTTGGATCTAGAAGAAAAGCAATTAATGAATAGAAACAATAGTATCTTAGAATCAATGTGTTTGACCTCACTTGATGTGTTAAAGGACAATTCTTATAATTATAATAATGGAATATGAATTTAGAGTTGGCAACCTCACAAGAAATAGTTAAGGTTCTATATTTAAGAAATCATAAGAAAAAAACACTTGTTTTGTTCTTTGCGAAGGGAACTCAAACTTTTACCATTATCAACAATTAGAAAGGCCTAATAAAGTCTAACAACTTATCAACAATTATAATCTTCTCTTAAAGCTCAATGACGTGGAAGTTTCCTATTTTCTTCAATGCCTAGTTCAAAATATAACTTTAACCAATACAAACAAAAGATATTTTCACCCATTATAACTTTTACCATTTGCTTTGATTTTCTTATATTTCTATGAAGCTCTAAATCTTCTCTCATGTAACCTTACAACTTTATAGACTTATTATATTACATTATTTTAATTTATTTGACTTTAGCTTTAACATATATTTATATAATTTTAAAATAACAATTAATTATTACTTTTATTTAATTACTTTGGTAATTTCAAAAAATTATAAATAAGTTTCAATGGAGATGAAACAAATACCATTATTATCATCTTATAGAGTTCCACTCAATTAAAATTTGATTTCTTATAATTTTAAAAAATTATTTTCAAAAGTGTTTATATGCTTTGCAAGTTATTTCAATCCAAACCTCATGTGATAGTCAATGATACTACATTAGATCTTCTTAGAATCTTGGATTACAATGTTTCTATAATATTTATCACTTTTCCACAAATTTTTTTATTTGATTAGGTTATATGATTTATTAACTTCACATCTCCTCCAATGTGACCTTTTAATCACTTTTATTAGTTGTAATACATTATTTTAATCTTACTCATTTCAATTATTATATATATTTACATATCATTAAGATGATACTTTATTATTATTTACGCTTATTTTTTTGGTAATTCATATTTTCAATAAAATGTGTTTTGAACGAGATGAAATAAAAGTTGTTTTTATTTGCCTCGATATGATCTATCTAATTAAATATTTATTTTAATATTTTTATATATTTTTTATGATATTTGTTTCTTACTGTATAAGATATTTTTACTCATACTTGATTCCATCATTAAGGATGTTATATTTGATCTCCTTAGTTCCTTGAAAGACAACTTTGCCATACATGTTTTTTTAAATAATTTAGCTCATTTGATCAAAGATTTTTCTTTAGTTTGGATATATTATTATGAAACTCTAACTCTTGTATGGTGTGACATTTACATAGTTTTTATTTAGATATTGCAAATTCTTTTAGTTTATCTTATTTTATCTTTATTATATATTTATCAAATATTAAAATACTAATTTATTATTATTTACACTTATTTAAATTGATATTTTATAATAAATCGAAACAAGTTCCAATTGAGACATACCAAACATCATTACCTTTCTAGTTTAATAAGTTGTATAATTGTAAATATTTTATTATCCATGGTTTTTGCACTCTTATAAGATATTTTGATTCCTACAAGGTTGTTGCACATAGTGTTTTTGAATGCAACTTTTTCGAAATAATTTATCTCTTTTCATTAAAAAAATATTTTATTTTATTATTGTGAAACTCAAATTCTTTACACATGTAAATTTAATATCACTTAGATTTTGTTATATTATATTTTTTTAATTTATTCCATTAGTATTTTGGAATACAACTTTTCTCATATTATTTATCTCATTTCTTGAAATGTTTTACTTTTGTTTAGTTATATTTTTAAGAAACTCAAATTATCCAATCATGTTAACTTAACATCACTTTGATTTCTCATATTTTATTGTTGCTATTTATAAACTTTTTAATGTTAATACATATTTACTCTTATTTGTCATTACAATTTACAGTAATTCCAAGCTAAGTCTGACCAAGATAAAATAAATATTATTAAACTCATCTATAAGATATCTATTTTATTGAATAGACATTTTTGAATTTTAAAATATTTTATTTTATAAGATTTTTGTATGCCTTTCATGATATTTGAATTTGTATCATATTTGGATTTGTTGAAATGTTTCACTTTTATTTGGTTATATTTCTATGAAACTCAAATTATTTACTCATATTAACTTAACATTACTTTGATTTGGTCATATTTTATTATTTCTATTTATAAACTTCTTATCATTAATGCATATTTACTCTTATTTGTCTTTACAATTTACAATAATTCAAAGCTAAGTCTGACCAAGATAAAATAAATATTATTGAACTCGTCTACACGAGATCTATTTTATTAAATATACATTTTTGAATTTTAAAATATTTTATTTTCTTATTTTTGTTTCCTTTTTAAGATATTTGGATTTGTATAATTGAACACAACTTTCTCGTAAAATTTATATGATTTCTACAAAAGTTTCACATTGATTTGGCTATATTGTTATGCAACTCGAAATTTCCTATCATGTGGCATATATATCATTTAGATTTGGTTTTGTTACATAAATTTTATTTATATCATCTTTGCTTTAATACATCTTCATTGAATATTTAAATAATAAAAGATTATTATTTGTGATTATTTATATTGATAATTTGTAGTTTTATTAAATAAGGCTTGATTAAGATTAAAAAAAACCTTGTTAGTCTCATCTCATTGAGCTCTCTTTAGTTAAATATTTTGTTTTTATATTTTTAAATACTTTTCTAAAATTTTTGCATGTTTAAAAAATTTTTTTTATTTATGCATGGCTTGATAATCGAGGATACCATACCTTATCGCCTTGGTATCTTAGAATGTAATTTTCCTATACAATTATCTCATTTCTTCAAATTGTTTGTTTTGATTTAGTTATATTACTATATAACCTTAAGTCACCTCCCCTTTGAGGATTACATCACTTTGATTTGCTTAGATTACATTGATTTGATTTATCTCTTGTCTACTTTAATATATGTTTTCTTAATATTAAAAAGTTTTATTGTTATTATTATTTATTATTTTCTTCTTTTATAACAAAAGTCATTGGAGTCATTTAAACAAGTTTTACCTAATTAAAATTTCATTTATGTGTTTTTGAATCATTTATTTTTAATAGTTTGGCATGCTTTTTAAGATATTTCTATTCATATCTTATTTGATGATCATAGATGTTACACTATCTTCTTAGGTTTTTTGAATGCAACTTTCTTATACATTTTAATTCTTTTCTTTACTTTTTTTCTTTATTTTGTTATGTTAGTAACAAACTATAATCTTCTTTTGTGTGAGGTCTATATTGCATTGATTCGGTTATATTACATTGTTTCATTTTATCTCATCTTAGCTTTAATATATATTTATTTAAAATTGAAATGATATTTTGTAATATATATGCTTATTTTTCTTGATAATTCACAATAATCCTATACAATGCCTGATCAAAATATAACAAATATCATTAGACTCATCTCAAAGAGCTATTTTTATTTTAATATTTATTTTTATATTTTTAAATGTTTCATTTTCTTGGCTTTTTGAATTGCTTACGAAACAGTTTAATTTATAAATTATTTGATGAACCATGATGTTACACTTGATTTCATTTGATTTGGTTATATTATATTTTTCAATTTATCATATTTTAATTTGATTAAATGTTGAAATATTGATTTATTATTTTTTTGATAGTTATTTAAATTAGTATTTTTGAAGTAATTCAAAATCGAGAAAGATTGAGATAGAACAAACTTGGTTACACTCGTCCCGATAAGTTTTGTCTAATTAAATATTTATTTTTATTGTTCAAAAATATAAATGATATTTTATGTGTTTTGTTTGTATTAAATTTTTAATTTATCTTATTTTAGATTTATTACATCTTTATTGAATTTTAAAATATTAAAGATTTAGGGATTTTTGGAAACAAAAATTGTAAAGTATTAAATTTTTTGTGTAACCTAAATTTCTCTGAATTTGGTTTCATTAAAACACTGATGTGTGTTTGGTTTATCTCTACTGACTTCAGCAAAAAGAAAATAGTTAGTGGAAGCCCGATCGGGGATCAAGGGTGGATATGGGCATAGGTTTTGGTTGAAGCACCTAAAAAATCTTCTGTGTATGTCATTTATTATTGAGAAATTTTATTTCTTTCATAAAAAAATTTTAAGGTTGAAAAGTTTTTTTTAGTAATTTTTGAAAATAAAAATTTTCTTAAAGAAACAATTCACTCATCCCCTCTTATTCATTATGCCTCCAATGTTTTACAATAAGTTAGACATCTACTTGGTTTTATTGTACATGTTAATTGCCTTTTGTAATATGATCATTATGTTGTTTCATATATTTGGCTTCACATAAAATTTATTTCGAAGGTTAGGCATATATTTTCATTTGTTTTGGATTTGTGAGCATACCAAGTGTTTTGAAATATAATGTATTTATTTACTTTTTTATAAAAAGTACATTTCAAAATTAAACTATTAAGAAAAAAAATAGAGGATGTGACAACCGATCCCAAGAAAGGCAAGCTTGGTCACCACAACTGTGATCCAATCTTATGCAAATCAAGCAACATGATTACATTATTGTACATGTGTTGCAAAGAGACAAAGATGATTGATAATGAAACAATTGATAACCTTGACATTTATATATGGGTTCAATTATTACACAAGTTAACTAAGCTATTTAATGAAGTAATCTAAAGCATCCAGCATCCTCAAGAAGTTTGTTATTAAGGGTCATATATTTGACACTTACAAGGATAACATACTTGATTGTCATGACAACCTTATCTAGTTTGGATAAAGGATTATAACAATCTCTTCCATAATCTTTACTATAAAATAATAGTTTTATTTTCCTAAACAAAATACTTATAACATTATCCAAATTATCTATTAAGGTACAAGGTCTTAAACTAATACCTAAGCCACCAAACAGAAAGAATTAATGACACTAAATAATGTGATGAGCCAATATCCAATAAGTATCTTGAGCACCCTATACATTCTAATGGAACTACATATTCATATAACATGAGGATAATGTTTCAAGAAAACTCAATATTATTTTTTATTTTATTTTAGTAAATCTAAACTTATTTTAAATATCATGCCATATCTTAAAATAAAATCTAAATATTATATTTCTAATATAAACTAGTTCCATGCTATCTATATGATTTAATGTATGTACCTTATCATGAAATAAACATATAAAAGTTCTACAAAAATTTAAAAACTATGAGCCAATGTAATACAAATACTTCTTATCAAGATAACTATGTCATATATCAAAATTAAAAAATATAAAATGGCTTATAAGATATCTTAATTTAATAATAAATTATCTATTAATTTAATATTATATTTTTATTATCATTATCAAACTTTTCTACCTAAATTTAAGGTGAAGATTCTTAATCCACTTTCTTTTTCTTTTAGTTTTTCTACAAAGTCATAGATGCATGAACATGAGTTACTGTATCATCTTTAATAATGAAAATATCTAAAATTCCTTAAGATTATATAACCCAAAGTATTCTCTCTACTTTCTCTTCTACTACAAAAACATCAACTATATGACTCGCCATCGTGTTGTACAATTTGCATCTCACTAAATCATTGTTATTAATTCTTAACTTATTGTATTATATGGCCTCTCCATAAAACAATGTGATTCCTTCAACTCCCTATCTATGGTTATCAGAATCCCGCTTACTCTTTGACCTTTATCTAATAATATTGTATAAGAAGCTCATGGTACAGTATGATCGCTCCGACTATGATATGATGAGATTGTTGGACCACATAATAACCTTTCTTCTTGAACCAACTTCACTCTAATTGTATTATATATTCTCTTAATTGTATGATATGTTTATTAACTCATTAAACAAATTGTTGATAATCATATTGAATATTGAATCTAATCATATAGCAGACTCACCTCCAAACAAAATCATAAGGCCTAAATTATATTATATTTTGCTATAAGATAATTCTAAACCCCCATAATTAATTATCATAGCATTCTTAACTTGTACAATAAAATAAAAGCACTAATTCCTTTATAAAAATGAATAAATTCATTAGAAAAAAATATAATTTCAACCTTTTCTATTTCCACTCATTGTAGTAGCTTTCTAGTATGTTCTTCCCCTTCTTGATTCTTATAGTAACAATAAGTCTCTACTCTCCTTATGACCAACACAATTTTTTATTCTCTTTCTTGTTGTTCTCTTGAATTGAGACTTTGTTCTTCCCTCTTCTTTTTATTTTCTCTTTTTCTGCTTCTCTTCCTCCATTTTTCTTTCATTAGCACCATCTCTAAAGTACTTAAAACGTTGAGTAATAACTTATTTAACACTAATCTTATTAAAGATAATTGGCTTAAATTAAAAAGTATTATTTGATATTTGTTTTTGCCAAATTTTGTGCTAGACCATTAACATGAAAACTTACCTCATCCTCCAAATTCGTGAAAGAGGTTGAAGTGCAATCCGAATCACATTTGGTGGCTTTGAAGGCCATGGGTTCTTCCTTCTTCGTTTCATGCTTTAACTTGCTTGTAGAAGCCTCCTCCGTAAGTCTCTTAGTCATCTCTATTTAGATAGTGAGAAGTTCCCGAAGGAGTTCATCCAGTGAAACTTTGTTGACATCTTTAGTCGCTTTAATAGTCATTGCAAGGAGATGATATTCCTTTGGAAAAATTCTCAAAATTTTCCTTACTCGGTCACCATTTGAGAATGACCTTCCAAGATTTATCAAGTCATTTGTTACGTCATTAAATCTTAAAAACATACTTTTAATACTCTCACTTGTGAGGTGTCCTTATAAGTTACTTCGAGCTTTTTCAACACCTCAAATGTCGTATGCAAATTTATAATTAGTGTGAATTCACTATGAGAAATTTCACAATGAAGATAGTTGAAGGCCCTAGCATTCAATTGAGCCAATGTTTTATGCTCAACATTGAGCTCACTAAAGGGCTCGACTTCATCAATAAAAGAATTTCTAGGAAGTTCACAATGCTTAGTCATAACTTCCCATAATTCTAAATCGATGAATTGAATAAAAATTCTAAAACAGTTTTTCCAATATAAGTAAAGTTCTCCTTTAAACAAAGGATGCTAAATTGAAAAAAACGTTCACACAAAATTGCACCCATATTAATCAAAGAGGAAGCCATAAAACCAAAAATCACAAAATAACAAAGAATGTTAGGAAGCTTTCACGCAGTAGAAGTGGATCTCCCACGCGATCCTACTCACGTAATTTGGAATTCCTCTCTCTGATACCAATTGAAGTTCTTTGTGCTTAAGACAATTTCACAAGAGGTGGGGTGAATTATCGTAAATAAAATTTTCTTTAAATTTTTGGTTTCAATTAAAACTTAAATCTTTTAAGCAAGAATAAGAAAGAATAGTACACAAATGATTTTTAAGGTAGTTCGACTCAAAATATAGCCTACATCGAACCCAATCCTTTGTTGGGAAAAAAACACTAAAATCACCAAATTGCAAGGGAGGTTTTTCGTACGATTCTCCTCAAACCTACTTGAGATTTTACCTATGGCTAATCCTGAACCTACTTGAGTTTTTTTGGGCTCAAGTCAAACCCCAGGCCTTTGTACAATTACTAGGATGCCCTTACCCCAAAGAAAGAAATACAAAAAATTGGCAAAACTTAAGATAATTGTTAGAGAAATTGAGGTACACAAAATACCAAAAGAGGGAGAAATAGAAGTTGAAAAATAGTTAAAGCAAGAACCTCCAATTTTGGGTTCCTTCTTGTAGCTTTCACTTTATGACTTTGGAAGCACCGTATGCACTTAGAATTTCTCGATATTGTGATTTGAAAGCTTTGAAATCTTAGCAATGGTAATCTCTAGGAGTTCTTCATCATTCCCTATTTATAAAGCTTAATTTGAGCTCTAAATTCACTCTCAACAATTCTAAACTGAACTACCCATTTGGGGAATGGACATAAAGCACTCACCATTCAATTTGGAGCTTGAAATGGACATTCAAATTAAATCTTGAATTTACCATTTTTGATCAATCTTGGCTCTTGGATCTAGGCAGCCTTGATCTGGGCCATTGGATGGCGTGTTGGTTGTCCCGCATGTATTAAAATAATTTGTCCAAAAATGAACTACAGTAGAAACTTACTGCAGTGGTTCCATATCCTGTTGTGGATCTAGCTCAATTTCGAATCTCCTACTTGGCATTTTACTTTGTTATCATGCAGTAATTTACTTGATTAATCTTAGCCATCTAATCGTGCCTATTCTTCTGCCTTCATTGAAAATCGAATGGAAGTTTAGTCCCACATCATCCAAATGTCTTTGCCATGGCTCTCTATAACACTTTCGGTTCATTTTGTCTCTCGAGCAATTTGGGGTTGACTCCACCCTTCCTAGATGAAGATTTCATTACTTGGTCCTGGTTGGCTTGATTTCGTGTTTGCTCTGGTCAGTTTTCTCTGTAGGCTAAGTTCGCACTTGTTAAGTTCAGTAAGTGCAGGTCGATTTCTCACTGTTCCGTTCAACAGCTCTTCTATAGCCTTTGGGCTTTGCTCTCCCCTTCCAGGTATACCAAACAATTTTTACTTTATTTTATTTTTTAAACACTTAAAGCCTAGAAGGACCAGCCGTCGGGTTGAGTCGGCCCGCCGAACGCTACAGTGAAATCTCCCAAGACTAAAGTGGTTTTATAGTGTTATATTAGAATTTTTGTGCCAAAATTTTGAGTATAAGTATACCAAAATAATTTTATATTATGATAGTATTACAAATGTCCTAAATGACTATGAAAAGAAATTCATGAAAAATTATTCCTAATCCTTGGCCCAAAAATCAAAATTCCAAAATTATTAAACTTATAACATTTTTAAATATTAATACTACCAGTGTGCCACATCATCTAAAAATTTGGACAAATCAAATTCAAGAAAAATATATATATTCAAGTATAAAGATTTTGCTGCATGCCCTAAATTTTCTTGAAGTTTTCCATCACTCCAAGAGTCTTGAAGACCACTATTTTATACATTTAAAGTTCATGGATTGACTTAATTGAATATTAACAATTTCACTTAAAACAAGCCCATATGAGATATAAACATTTATGCTTGACTCATCAAACATAAGGGTGTAACAATCTCCTTCTTTTGATGATGGAAAGACATAAATGTTTTAAATACAAATATGTGACAAAAAAATAAAAATAAATTTTTAAGGAGGAAATTAAGAATTAACATGCTCCCCCTATCTTGATGCTCCTACTAAGTCCTAACTATTCTACCCCTTTGACACAATCAAAAGGGAGTGAACCCTAAGTAATGTCTAAAATACTTAATTGTTCCCTTAATGTTTGAAATTGCTCTAATGGTAAGGGTTTGGTAAAAATGTCAACCAATTCAAGCTTAATGGGAACATACTCTAATTCTACTAATCTTTTGGTCACTTAGTCTCTAAAAAAGTGATATCTTATATTTATGTGCATGGTCCTAGAATGATGAACTTAATTCTTGGCTAATATTAACGTACTAATGTTATCAATTGTAATAGGTATATGTGTGACTTCTAAACCATAGTCTTAAAATTATTGTCTTATTTGAAATCCTAAGAAAATTAAATTTAGCTCACTAATCATGCTCATTTCAAATTATTTAGTTATAAGATTTCAAAATTCTCTACATTTCTTTTTTTTGTACTACCAAAAATAATATGATCAACATAAATCTAAATTAGTAAATCATCTTCTAATGACCAAATCCTTTGGATGTGAGGTTGCAAATTTCCATCCTCTATGTAACTTGTTTTTTTTCTTTTTCTACTTCAAGATTTTCTAATTTTTCTTCATTCTTATTCAAATCTAAGTTCTTTACTAATTTTATTTCATCTTTTTAATACTCCTCACTAACTAGTTGGATAGACTCTATCAAACACAACATATACTATTTCCTCTACCTTATGACATTCTAGATTAAAGATTCTATATGCTTTTCTAATAGATGAATACCCAAGGTGTAGATTTTTATTTTCTTCTTGGTTTTGAATATATAAGTGTAAAATCTAAATTAGAAACATACCACTAAATTAAATCATCAATTTAAGTTTTATAAATGTTATAGATCTATCCTAAAATGCCTAAAAAAATTTTGGAGAGATTTTCTTCTAGTCTTATAAGCTCTGCTCTTAGGAACCCAAGAAAGCTTAGGTTGAGCACTAAATGGAGCTTACATATTCTCATTCTTAACAATCCATCTAAATTTTTTTTGTAAATATATATTTCTTGTAAAAAAAAAATCTTTCATAGTATGTTCAGGTTTATAACAATAAAAACAAACAAATATTTGATGGAGTAGGCATGCTTATGTATTTAGGTTTTTCAAAATTAAAGATATGTGAAGAATAATAAGCATGTGAAGCATAAGACATATGTGAAGTTTTCTTACTCTAGCATGCTCAAAAAATTGTATTTTTCTTTCAAAAGTAAAATATCATGCTTTAAAAAAGTATTCTCAATTATAAGGGAAGCCTTTTCGTCACATATATGTTGATTTTCTATTCTTTTATTTTCATTTTCCTTTATAAAAAAAATCAAGTAATCCAACTTTTTCTTTGTAAGCATTTTTTAATATTTTATGAGCACTCATTAATGAAGTCAATGCATTCATAATTTCAATATAATTACTTTCTAAATATCTCTTGTCCAAGTGCTTACCTCATTGTCTTCATCTTCACTTGAAGATATTAAAGATGCCTCATTCGCCATAAAACAAATCATCCCTTCTTCTCCTCTACTTGAGCTTGAAACATCTGAATCATTGGAAGCATTCCTTGTAGCTTGGAAAGCTTTCTTTTTCTTCAAGTTCTTCTTCTTCTTTTCCAGTTTCATATGCTTGTCCTTGAGTTTTGGACATTCCAGTTTAATATGATCAGTTTGACCACACTGAAAACAAGTTGGTGGCCTCTTCCTCTCCTTGTTGCTCATCTTCTTCCATTTCCTATTAAGAAAAATTTTTGCCAAATTTTTTGCTAAACCATTAACATGAAAACTTACCTCATCATCCAAATCCATGGAAGAGGTAGAAGTGGAATTTGAATAACATTTGGTGGCCGCCATGGGTTGTTCCTTCTTCCTTTCATGCTTTAACTTGCTTGTAGAAGCCTCTTCCAAAAGTCTCCTAGTCATCCCTATTTTGCTAGCGAGAAGTTCCCCAAGGAGTTCATCCAATTAGAGTTTGTTGACGTCTTTAACCACTTTAATAGCCGTTGCAAGGGGATCATATTCCTTTGGAAGGATTTTCAAAATTTTTCTTACTAGGTCACCATTTGAGAATGCCCTTCCAAGATTTATCAAGCCATTTGTTACGTCATTAAATCTTAAAAACATACTTTTAATTCTCTCATCAAGATTCATTCTAAAAAGCTCATAATCATCAGTGAGGATGTTGATCTTCATCTCTTTCACTTGTGAGGTGCTCTATAAGTTACTTAAAATTTTTCCACACTTCAAATGTCGTATGCAAATTTATAATTTCTGTAAACTAGGAGAAATTCCACAATGAAGATAGTTCAAGGCCCTAGCATTCAATTGAGCCAATGCTTTATGCTCAACATTAAGCTCTCTAAAGGGCTTGACTTCATCAGCAAAAGAATTTCTAGGAAGTTCACAAGGCTTAGTCATAACTTCCCATAATTCTAAATCAATCGATTGAATAAAAATCCTAAAACAGTTTTTCTAATATATGTAGAATTCACCTTTAAACAAGGGAGGTCGAATTGAAGAAAAACCTTCACATAATATTGCACCCATATCAACCAAAGAGGAAGCCACAAAACCAAATATCACAAAACTACAAAGAATGTGAGAAAGCCTTCACTTAACACAAGTGGATCTCCCATGTAATGTTACTGACATAAATTGAGATTCCTCTCCCTGATACCATTTGAAGTTCTTTTTGCTTAAGACAATCCCATAAGTGGGG
This sequence comes from Vanilla planifolia, assembly GCA_023846275.1. Taxonomy (NCBI): domain Eukaryota; kingdom Viridiplantae; phylum Streptophyta; class Magnoliopsida; order Asparagales; family Orchidaceae; genus Vanilla; species Vanilla planifolia. The sequence continues at coordinate 1,051,975 of JAIUJO010000028.1, read as the reverse complement.
GTGAATTGTGGTAAATAAAATTTTTATTCACTTTTTGGTTTCAATTAAACTTATATTTTTTTAAGCAAGGACAAGAAAGAATAGTACACAAAAGATTTTTAAGGTTGTTCGACTCAAAATCGAGCCTACATTCACCCTCAACTGGTGTTGAAAAAAAAACACTAAAATCACCAAATGACAGGCGAGGTTTTTCGTATGGTTCACCTTAAACCTACTTGGGATTTTACCTACGACTAATCCCGAACCTACTTGAGCTTTTTTGGGCTCAAATCAAACCCCAGGCTTTTCCACAATGGTCGAGATGCCCTTACCTAAAGAAAGAAATACAAAAAATTGGCAACACTTAAGACGATTTTAAGAGAAATATGAGGCACACATAATACTGAAAAGAGGGAGGAATAGAGATTGAAAAATAATTGAAGCAAAAACCTTCAATTTCAGATTCCTTGTTGCAACTTTCACATTGTGACTTTGGAATCTTTGAAATATTAGCAATGGTAACCTCTAGGAGTTCTTCATCATTCCCTATTTATAGAGCTTAAAGCGAGCTCTAAGTCCACTCCCAATAGTTCTAAAATAAACTAGCCGTTTGGGTAACGGACAAAAAGCAGTCATTGTTCGATTTGGAGAATGAAATGGACGTTTCTGATTGAATCTCGAATTTACCGTTTGAGATCAATCCTGGCCGTTGGATTTAGGCAGCCTTGATCTGGGTCATTGGATGGTGCATTAGTTGTCCTACATGTATTAAAATAATTTGTCCAGAAATCAACTAAGGTAGAAACTTACTGCAGTGGTTCCGTATCCTCTTTTACATCTGGCTCATTTTCAAACACAAGGGAGTAACAGAAAACTCTATATTTTTTGATTTAATTTTTGTTAATCTAAACTTTTTTTAAATATCATGTCATAACTTAAAATAAAAAATATATATTATATTTCCAATATAAACTAGTTCTCATGCTATCTATATGATTTAATATATGTAACTTATCATAAATTAAACATATAAAAGATCCACAAAATTTAAAAACTATGAGCCAATGTAATACAAATACTTCTTATCATGAGAACTATGTCATATATCAAAATACACAATATAAAAAGACAAATAAGATATCTTAACTTAAGAATAAATTATCCATTAATTAAATATTATATTTATATTAACATTATCAAACTTTTTTACTTAAATTCAAGGTGAAGATTCTTAATCCACTTTTCTTTTCTTTTAGTTTTTCTACAAACTCATAGATGCATGCACATGAGTTACTATATAATCTTTAATAATGAAAATATCTAAAACCCTTTAAGATTATATAACACAAAGCATTCTCTCTACTTTCTCTACTACAAAAACATCAACTATATGATTCCTCCATCGTGTTGTATAATTGGCATCTCACTAAATCATATTTATTAATTCTTCACTTATTGTATTACTGGCCTCTCCGTCAAACAGTATGATACCTACAACTCCCTATATATGGTTATCAGAAGCCATGTTACTCTTTGACCTTTATCTAACCATGTTTTGTGAGAATCCCATGGTAAAATATGATCACTCTAACTATGATATGATGACATTGTTGGACCACACAATAAGTTTTCTTCTAAAACCAACTTAACTCTAATTGTATTATATATTCCCTTAATTGTATGATATGTTTATTAACTCCCTAAACAAATTATTGATAATCATATTGCATATTGAGTCTAATCAAATAGTAGACTAACCACCAAAGAAAACCATAAGTAGGTAAGTGTAATGTTTAACTATCCTTTTCACAATGTCTTGTGTCGCCACATGCAACACAACCTCCAAGGAAATAAAAGAAGAAAGATAATATTTGGTCATTCTTTGTTGATGCACAAACTCAAATAGGAAGTGACACTTAGGGTTTAATTGAAGGATTTCCTCTAGTTTTTCTTGTCCTGCTTTCTGATCCTCGACTTAGGAGACCCCAAGTTATTACATAATTTTTTTATAATCACACTCATTAAAAATCTTTACTATGTTTTTGTTGATTCCCTTGAATCTAAATTTGACATTAACATCTTTTAACATCATTTGTAAGAAACTAGATAAGTAAGCTAAAATGGAGACTAAGAATCTATGATATTGCTATTTGAAAGAGAATATCTCAACACTTTTGGTTAAGAAAGCAAGCAAAGTTCCTTACATTTCCACCTCATTAGTTTGTAATCTTTCTCCTTCATTCACCAACAACCATTTCCATTTATTTTAATAACAAATAAAATATTTTACCAAACTTATTTCTTCTTATAATTTAAAGGGGCATATAAGGTAATTTAATAACTCTAGCAAGGGAGACAACACCAAATCCCTCTCTTCCAATCGAGAGCCCTTGAGGATCGTGGTATCACTCTTTGACATAATCACTTTGCTTCAATTTTCAGAAATCTTATACCTTATAATCCTTCACAACTTCATCTTTTTGACACCACAACAATGATTTATGAATCAAAGCCTACCACCTCTCTCCAAGTTAAATTTTTCATTGCCCTTAACTTAATCTTAAATGTAACAACCCTTAAATCTCAAACTATATCAAATAGAAAAATTTTATATTTAATTCAAAAAGATTATGACAAAGTATTATTAAACTTAATCAAATTAATTTCTTAAAATATATTATTTGTATATAAAAATGTTAAAAGCTATTATTTTTATATAAAATTATTAAAATAACAACTATTTTTATATCATAAGTTCAAACTTAATAAAAAATATATTATTTGAGTGTATCAATAAATAGAACTCTTGGGAGATGAACTCAATGACATTAAGTTTGTAATTTCTAAAGATCTAAAAAATTTCTTATAAATTATTAATTATACATGTATAAATGTAATTATGAAATGGACATGTAAGATAGTTTTGAAATTTTAGAAATTATGATTTATGTCAAATCTGATTAGTGGTTGATAAATTTATGAATATTAAAGTATAAAATGCGTCATGTTAAATTTATAATTTTAGAAACTTTGGCTTAAATTAAAATTAATTAGTGAATAATATATTTATAAACATATAAATATTAGATTTTGATGGGGTATATATGTAATTTCTAGATATCATTATAGAAAAATATTAAATAAGATGATATATTTTTAAAAAAAATAATATTTATGTATTTTATAAAGTTGTCATATTGAAACCCATGGTAATAAGTTTTTCAAATTCTCAATAATCATGGTATGGGTAGGATAAAAAATTATTTTTAGCACCCCCACTTCCCAAAGTTAATTCAATAGTGAGCTTTGCAGAGTTCAGGTCATCACGACCTTGTGGCTCAGCTTATAAATAGGTCTAATAAGCCCAATAGAAGCTAAGTTCAAGTGAATAAATGTGCTCCAATGAGCTTTTTCATATAAGAAAACTGAGAAGCAGAGTTGTGCCATTAGAGGAGAGTTGCAAAGGTTGAGTCATCGATGATGTAAGTTCTATATTTTTCTATTATGTTACTATATTGAATTCATTGAAAAAAGAGGAGTTGTGGTATCACAATATACGATAAGCTTATGATAGAGCTATAAGAAGGTTGTCAAAAATAATTGTATTTGCCATTTTGCTAAGTCACACTAATAATATGAGCAAAATTATTGCTGCATAGATGAATCTATCAAAAAAATAATATAAACATCATATTGTATGATCTATTTCAGTTGAAAGAGAATTGATAAGTCTAAATAGGTAGATTAGTACAACGTTGGTGATCGTAAGGTGCAATTTCAAGTTATATAATTTTAAAAGAGCTGAATCATATAATATGATGCATTTATCAAATTAGTATGAAAAGCGGATGATGTTAGCAAAGAGAAATAAAACCATTTAGTAAAATAGGATTAATCATATGATACAATCATTAAAGAAGTCTCCATATCATATAATGCGATTATATGGATCATATATGACATAAAAAATATATTAAAATATAAGGAGTCGAATTAGAACATATAATACAATATTATTATAGTATAGTATGATAGTTTTATTACATTTGTAGGTTCGAATAAACTAATTTATTAGTTAATGTGGAATAAAGCGGATCATGTAATACAATAATGATATGATATATGTAGTACGATATAATATAGATTACTTAATTCTATAATTGTATGATACAATTTAAAGAATTGTTAAAGTATGATGTAAGAAACAACTTAATGATAAATAGAGAATTTACATGATTTTAATTACTTATAATTAGGATTTATGTTGACCCTTACATAAATATAATATTTTTAAAAATTAAAAAAAATTAAAAATTCAGAAGGGAAGATAATTATCATATTTATGTGGAAAAATTGGATAACTTGTTATGCAACATGATAGTATTATTTTAGCAATATTTTTTTATATATTTTATTATAATTGTTTTAATAAATTAAATTTTAAAATATAAATAAATTTATAATTTGTGATCTAACGAAACATTATTTTATTTTTTTTCTTTAAAATTATATTTATTATGATGGAAAATACATATATACTATAGTTTAGTATGACATTAATGAATTCTTATATTACTTGGTACATGACTTTATTAATTGATTTACATTATTTCGTTCATGTATTTGTTGCGCGGCATCATAAAAAAGTAAATAAAAACAAAATAAATTAAAAACACTTAAAATATAAATAATGTATATTAGTTTTGATAATAATAAATTGGCTGACATATATATATATTTCAATAGTTTCGATTAACATATCATATGATATTATATAGCTGAAAAATAAAAATAAAAAATAGCTTTTTAATGATATTTTCCTCAATATTATGCCTAGGAGATGTTATGGTATCGATCTTCAAATTAGACATTTTTAGTGTGTGTTATGATATTGATGACCCAAAACCCAATAGATGTTTTTATGAAGTATTGATCTTCAGATTAAATATATGGCTAGTGTTGTGTTATGAAATCATTATATATAATTGATGATGCTAAGTCAACCAAATTTTATCATAAGATATAGCTACCATACTTACCATAAGGCACTAAACCTGAGGAGTTATCGTAGAGTATCAATATTTGGATTAGACATCTACCTAATATTATTTAGATAGATTAAATAGATGATGATTGGAGGCTATATATTGATATAATTATTGGATCTAATGAGAATAATGACTTAAAAAATACTAAACTTGATGATTATATAAAATATTAAAAATTAGAAAGAATAGAAAATTTGAACTATATATTGTTATACAAGTTATATCTGTATTATATTATGATGATAATTCATTTGTATGATTTTATTTTAGTTAGTACTAAGGATTTTGTGATATCATCATGTCTCTAGATAGAATTTACTTTCCTCAATATTTTATATGCATAAAACACTTTATTTTTTAATTAATTAAGTGATTAGGTTGGTACCTGACATTAAGATAATTCTAACCCTATTTTATTGAGGATTCCACTATCACTTTGATGAGAAATCCAACCAATTGTAGGCATATGAGTATAATTTATACATTTTTCAATGAGACTTCTCCTAATAAGAAGTAGGTCTTATCAACTCTAATTACCTGACTTTTATTTTTATTTTGTTAACTCAAATCCTTGTATTTTTTTAAAAGAGTTCAAGATTATTAATTCTTTACAAGTCATTTCAAGACATATAAATGCAAGTTTTTTCACTTTTTTAAAAGATGTAACTTCCAAATGATTATAGAAGTAGCCTCCAATATCAAATTTCTCTCTTAAGTAATAAAAGAGCATATTTTCTATCTTCTTTGCTAGTTGCATTAAACCTAAGTAGTTCTTTGAATCACTCATTAATCTAAGATAACATTAATTTGAGCCCCTTCAAGCCTTTCTCTAATTCTTCAATGATGCTTGTAAGGAAGCAAATCAAGAATATTCTTGCATTACACGAGTGAGAAATCTTTAACATGGATTCTCCCTTGTCCTCACAAGAAATCTTTAGATGATTTTTGTGGCTCATTAATAAGAAAGAATTCTCCATTGCACTTATTGGGAACCCAAAAGGAAAAGCATATTTTCCTTAAAAGTGTCTCATCCAATGGCAAAAAAGACTAAGACTTGATAAGAACTTTCCTCAAAAAGCTCATCCAAGTGACCACCACCCTCAAAGCTACTATGCTCAACACATTGACACCTCTAAATGCACCACCTAAAGGATTATCTGCACAATAAAGAGAAAGGGCAAATGTCTAAAGTTGAGGTAAGCCTTAATGCACAACCAAGGCAAAATAAACTTATGTAAATTCCATGATGAAAAGTAAATTGTTGGTAATTTGCTATCATTTGCTTTATTATATATTTACTTAATATTAGAAGAATACTTCATTATTATTTGTGATTATTTATGTTGATAATTTGCTATAATTTGAAACAATGGGATTGGGATGAAAGAAATGTGGTTGTACTCATCTCCATGAGCTTTATCAATTTAAACATTATTTTTATAATTTCAAATACTATTTTCTAAGTGTTTTGCATGCTCTTAGAGACATTTTGATTCTTACCTAATTTGATGATTTAGGATGTTGCATTCATTTATCTTAGTGCCTTGGAATGCAACTTTCATATATAATTTATCTTATTTCTTTTAATTTTTTAATTAGTTTGGATATATTACTACGTAAATCTTTGTTGCTTTGCATGTGATTTTCGAATCACTTTAATCTAGTTATATTACATTGACTAAATTTATCTCACTTATGCTTCAATAAACATTTAATTAATTTTTAAATAATAATCTTTTTGCATACACTTCTATATTAATAATAGTAAAAGGCTAATTCAATACTAAAACATATGCAAATGATATCATGCTATGATAATGCTCATATCATCATGCCATTGCATGATGTCAGATTAGAGTTTAGTGAAGCAACTCTCTTATATCATAATTAATTAGTTAACGTATCTAATGGTTTTGAGAAATTGGTTTCTTGGACACACCTTTTCCTTTATCCTCTCTTCTCATTTTTTATACAATTCATATTATATTTTGCCATCATTACCCCTTTTTATGAAAAGGCACTTACAAAAACTATTTCAAATAATCTTTAAATAAGACTATATACTTTAACATTTTTAGCTTCATATTATATGGTATGATCTCCATATAAAAACATATGATCCATGGCATATATAGGCCAAATTACCGATTATATGGGAAATCTCTATTAGGCCTTCTTGTAAACCTGTCATATTCATCTGATCAGCTCATCATACTTGTATGATGTTAACAATCACTTGTGAAAGAAAGGATTAAATAAGGAAATTGTTATTGTGTCTTTCTTAAATAAATTATATTTGTTTAGTTAATTTAGCACACTAGAACAATGATCAATTAACTGAGCCATTTACACATAGCCAAATCCCCATCACTGGCTATGTTATATAGATTGTATCAAATGATTTGGTTCATTGCTTGGTTGATTCATAACAATAAAAAACTAACAAACTCAACCATAAATCCACCAAAATAACATAAGATCCACTTCCAAAACACCCTAAATAACAAATATATGATTTATGAAGATGAACTCAATTATGAACTTACCTTAAGATGTGGTTCTAGTAAAGTGAGGTCAAAAATTTTTTTCTTCATTTTGCTTTTTTTCATTTTCTCTATGTTCTCTTTGAATTCCTACAAGATCTCAAGCCAAATCTCCTTTAACACTCTCCTTAAGCTCTTTTTCTTCATGCTTCATTTATGCACTACTGAACATTGCCAAAATGCTCGAGACAATAGAGAGCATTATGTTATTTAATAAGAGTATTATTTTATTATTTAACTTAAATTTCTATCTTTTTATATTTTTTTAATTTTAAATATTTATAAAAATTTTAAATAGTTTTTGAAAAGTATAAACCGCATACATAAAGATTTTTCAAATTGAAACCTTCATGATAATACACTCAGATTTTGTATTCTATCATTACTATCTTGGCATGCTTTTTAAAAAGCTTATTCATCAATAAATTCTCAAGTTTCAAATATTACATGCACAAATTTAATAATTTAAACATATTTAGAAGGAATTTTTAAGTTAATAAAAAAGACTATTACATATACACTTGTTATAAAAAAGAAAGATTGTATAAGCTTTGGCCATAACTCCTAATTAGTTGTAGAGAAGAAAAGAAGATGGGCACTTCGTGAAAATTCTTGAACAAAAGTGTTTCAATGGCATTAGGAATATGAAGTATTAGAGAATTTCTCATGGAACATGGAGCAATACTTAATCTATTCATGTGCTGGATGCATAGAAAGTGATCATTTTTACCATGTATCTCATCGGAGATGCAAAAGTATGATGAAAAATATAGTGTTGATGATGCAAATGATGGAAGGATGAAAAGTTATTTATAAGAATAATTCAAAAGAGAAATAAAAGATAAATTTCTCCCTTAATACATTTTGTGGATGGCTTGCGATGCCTTCAAAAGGCTAAAGCATAGTGGATTCATGAAAGATTATGTAAAGAAATTTAGTTCTTTGATTCTAGATATTCATAATATATCTAAGAAAGATAAGCTTTTCAACTTCTTGTATTGGCTACAACTATGGATACAATTGGAACTTTTTTTGGTAAAATGTGAAAGACTTATCAAGCATAATCATTATTGTCGATGGACTTGTAGACTAAGAGTATCCAAAGTTTTAGATGCACTTCAAAATCTAGAGGAAATGACAAGGAAAAGAAAGGAGAGTAGAAGTGGGATGCCAAGAAGTTTGGTAAGCACGAGAAAAATGAAGGAAATTAAAGCAAAATGTTACACCCCAGTTTTTTTTTTTTTTTTTTTTTTTTACATATAGACAGCTCAGATCGTCCCATACCAACCTGAGTAGCCTACGAAAAACATAGGATATAACACATCATTACACACCTACTTTCCTTAACTATGTGGATCCCATCTCCCAGGCACACCGTCAAATCAGGTTCATGACTCCTGAATTAACTGATGAACTCGCGCAATGTTACTCCTACTAGACCCAATACTCCTAACCCATACCGGTAGGAGAACCGATCTAATAGAAGTCTGAACCCCCAAGGTCAAGTTCCATAGTCATGTAATGACCTCACCATCAACAAAAAAATATATAACATCCTCCGATATGAAATGGCGCTCCACACACCATACCATCAAGATATAAAATAAGATAGTGTATAAAAATGCAACTCATATGAAAAATCACAGTCCATCAATACCACATCATCCATACGAGTACATCAGTCAGAATCACCCTTACATAATACAAGACATAATAATAACAGTCTCACTGAATACATCCAACAGCAACAATCAACTAACCAGAATGTCTCAGAAAATCACAGATCAGATCTCCTCCACTAGCTTACTGATCACGATCCCACCTAAAGCTGGGTGGCGTCAAGTCTGCCGAGCCACTGGAAAAATATGGATAATAAAAGAATGAGCTACGCCCAGTAGGAAAGACAGCTAGTAAAAAAAAACTCTCATGCAAGAGAAGGATAATAGCAAGAGTATAGAAATACAGCATAACAATGTAGGGTGGAAAGGCACTCTCAGTCCCAGACTCTGACCAACCAGAATCACCCCCAGCACACCAGAGTAGCTCTCCTCTGTGCTCCCAGGCAGCATGCCAGCGGGACACGCCCATCTCTGCGCACGCATGGCGCCTAGGCAAAGCATGCCAGCGGGACACGCCCATCTCTGCGCACGCATCACAACGTCTAGCACCCAACACCGCAGCGTCCCTCGTCAATCAATCTTCTGGAGACTATAGACAGAACCAGTCACATAGATCTCTAACCAACATGAGACACCCCTGCCACCCTCAGGCACGCAGGCCTACACACTTGGCTAGCCACGACGAGTCACCCCTGCCACTGCCACTCTCAGGCGCGCAGGCCTACACTCATGGGCCAGAAGAGATCGACTCAGTCACCGTCCCAAGAAGTCCTCTCCCAACAATTTCCATAGAAGCCACGCCCTTACAGTCATTGCCAAGCTCTAACACCAAGATTCGGCAACATGTGTCCAGATACAACAAGGCGCATACCCGTCCACATGTATACTGGGGAAGCTAAGTCTGTACCGCACAGTTACCTACCACAACTACCCTAAAACATCATATAGGGCCTATAGTATTCCAGTCCAATATGCCAATCCATGAAATATGCCAACACTGAGTAAACTAACTCAATCCATGTCATTGCCATCCAAGCAACACGAACTGTACCAAAATTCTGACTATTCTGGTAGCACCCAAGTGTCACACTTCCTTCCAACTAATCCAGTTGCACTAAATTTATGGGTAATTTCCAACAGTCAATTTCAACTTGGCTACGTGATTTCTAAAAATCACCTTTTCTCTTTTCAGGAAATTTTTAAATTAAAAAAAATCAATTTCTGCCCTTTATCCATTTTTCGAAATTCGGAATAAATTTCCGAATAAAAATTTAAATTCAACATATATCCTTTTTCCGAAAATTCGGATTAATTTCCGAATTAAATTTTCCTCCGTGCAGTTCGTCCGCGCCCAATCCCGCTGAACCGGTTTTCGTTGCCGGTTCGGAACCCTCGCGCGGAACCGCGACACCGTCGAACCAAATACCTTAATAATCCGTTAATCGGTCGATGCTTAAATAATTATAATTACTAATAAATATTATATAAATACCATTAATTACTTAAATAAATTCATAATTAATCTAAACCCTTCTCCTTCCTCGGTCCGACGCCCGCGAACCCTAACCGACGCAATCGCCGACCAATCCAATCCTTCCGTCGATTTCCGGCGAACGCGAACAAGGAGAAACAAAATCCGATGTTCATACTATCTTAATGTTTCAATAATGCCACTAATTTCTAAGGTTCATTCTAAATTTTCGCCGAAGGAGTTCGTCCGTACGCCATTGCCGTATGCGAGATTTAAGATTAATCCAACAATTAATTAACTAATTCAATGGCAACACTGATAATACAAATCCCTAACATGTTCCTAAGCATTAACTAAATTTTTCGGCGAAATGGGAATTTTCCAGAAAATCCAAAATTTGTAAAAGACGCAAATTAGCATTCAACTAAGTCCGATTTTTCATCCACGTGCTTGTGTTCATTACACAAAATATTCCATGCTTTTAATTTCTACTAAATAACTAATTTAAATCTGACTTTCCTACCTTGCTCGCCGGCGCGGTGAAGCTCGCACGCGATCAACCGCAGCTCCTCGCCGAACGAAACCGGTACCAAAATGCTCGCCTCTGTCCCGCGAATCTCCGGTTACCAAAAGCCCCTTGGAAGGTTGCCGGAAAGTACCGCCGTTCGCCGCGAACACCTCGCCTCTAGACGCCGTTCGAAACCCTAACAGTCGAACAATTTAGGTTAAGTACCCGGCTTAAACCGGTAATAACCCGTTAAGACCCATTAAGCGCCGGTTGACCTTCCAAAAACGCCACTTAACACCCGGTCAGCCGGTTAATCTCCACCACTGATCTCGCCCGTCCGATCCGCCCCGCCTTCGCTAAACCGCTCCGGTCCGGTTCACGCGCGTAAAAAAAACCAAATTCCGGTTTTAAAAAAAATCTCGGTGCTCCCAAAAATCCCCAGAAAATTTCAGAAATTCCAATAGCCTCCAATTGAGCTCCTGGCTCATCCTACTGTCGATCTGAAATCATCTAAGCCACAATTGAATTATTGAAGATTAAACATATAATTTTTACCGGGTATAACAATCTCCCACCTTATCAGGAATTTCGCCCTCGAAATTCAGCAAGAAATTCCGGCCACTTTTCCGCAACATCCTGCTCTAGCTCCCAGGTTGCCTCCCTTTCGTCATGTCTATTCCACAGAACCTTGACCATAGGAAACGACCTATTCCTCAGCTGCCTGCTGCTCTCCTCGAGGATGCGAACTGGCAGTTCCACATAAGAAGAATCTGGTGCCACTTGCAAACCAGGAAGATCATCACCAATACAATGAGAAGGATCTGGCACATATCTTTTGAGATTCGAAACATGAAACACATTGTGAATCCCAGTTAGATGCTCAGGAAGTGCCAACCTGTAAGCCACTTCACCAATCCTCTCCAGAATAGGATGGGTCCAATGTAACGAGGTCGAAGCTTAGAAGACTTGCTAAACTTGAATAGACCTCGCATAGGACTGATCTTCAGGAATACCCTATCTCTGGAATAAATCAATATATCATCTATAAATATGATCACAAACTAGTCCAAGAAGGCATGAAAAACTTGATGCATCAGATTCATAAACACTGCTAGAGCATTAGTCAATCCAAAAGGTAACACTGTGAATTCATAATATCCATATCTAGTACGGAAGGCTGTCTCGGGTATATCAGAATCTTTAATCCGGATCTGGTGATAACCCGAACGCAAGTCGATCTTGGAGAACACAGTTGCCCCCTGCAGCTGATCTAGTAAATCATCAATACGTGGTAAAGGGTACCGGTTACGAATCGTAACCTTATTCAATTCCCTATAATCCACACACAGCCTCATACTACCATCCTTTTTCTTGATGAATAAGACAGGGGCACCCCAAGGTGAACAACTGGGGCGTATGAGTCCCTTGTCTAATAAGTCCTGCAACTGAGTCTTCAACTCTGCTAGCTCAGCTGGAGCCATCCTGTAGGGAGCTCTAGCAATAGGAGCTACTCCTGCCTCCAAATCAATCGAAAACTCCACTTCCCTAGCTGGTGGAAGTCCAGGCAACTCCTCTAAAAAAACCATAGGGAAGTCTCTCACCATTGGAATATTTGACATAGGGGTAGTGGTGGCTTGACTATCTGCCACATAAGCCAAACAACCAGTACAACCCTTACTCACTAACCTCTCTGTCTGAAGAACTGAGATCAGGGGAATCTGCCTATTCAGACCAAAGTATATCACATCCTCCGAACCAGGCACCCTGATCCTAACCTTCTTCTCGCAACAATCCAGAACCACTGCATGGTAGCACAACCAATCCATCCCCAAAATGATGTCGAACTCTGCTAGCGGCACACATATCAACTCTGTCACGAACTCGTGTCCACTAATCAGAATAAACCCATCAGTCTTCTGAACAGTGGGAATCTCTTTCCCATCAGGAAGCCTAACCAGTAAGAGTTCTTTTAAATAACCCTTGGATCCTGATATCTGATTCCAGATCCTCTCAGCAACAAAAGAATGAGATGCACCAGTATCAAACAAAGTCACACACAGTATGTTACCAAAATAAAGCATACCTGTGATCACCTCTGGTGACTCTGAAGCCTGCTGTCGAGTCAATGCAAATACTCTAGGCTGTCCCCCAGATGAACCAACCGGTCCTATGATCCTCTGTTTCTTCCATATCGGGCAGTCGTACCTTTTGTGTCCTGGCTGCTGACAGTGGTAGCAAATAATCCCCCCAGTCCGAGTACCTGTCTGCTGCACTGGCCTCTCGGAAATAGGCCGTGGCTGGACCACACCTTCCTGGGCACCACGGTGACCTCTGTGTCTCTTGTCCTTTTTGTTCTGTTGAGCATTTCTGAATTCCTTCCTCTTGTTGTGAGCCTCTCTCTGGGCCTCCATCCGGATGTCAATAAGTTCAACGGATCTCGCAGCCTCCACTAAGTCACGAAATCTGGCAAACTGGCTCACAACCAACTGATGCTGTAGCATAGGACGAAGTCCCTCCAAGAACATCTCACATCTGCACTCCTCAGATGGTACCAGCTCTGCGGCATACCTCGCCAGATATGTGAATCTCGATAAGTAGTCGTTCACTGACATTTGGCCCTGCCTGAGGTGCATAAGGTCCCTCCTTGACTGAGACATGGTAGAAGCCGGAATGTAGCACTCCCTGAATGCCTCAACAAAGTCCTCCCAAGCTATCTCACTGTTCTTGACCTCCCCAAACACAGCGCGCCGCTGGCCTCTCCACCAGGTAGCAGCCTCTCCCTCCAATACTAGAGCAGTAAGTACTACCCTCCTACCGAGTGGACATCCCAAGGCATCAAACAGCTAAAGCATATGAGCCATCCAGTCATCTGCCATCGCTGGGTCAGCCGACCCACTGAAACTCCGCGGACGCAACCGCATAAAGGCATCGATCCAACGATCCACAGCTGGCTCAACTGGCAATGCTGGGATCGTCTCCAGGGTAGGAGTAGCAGATATAGGTCTGCCTCTAGCTGCTCCACGAACGAAAAGTCACCTGGTACAAGCCATACTGTCAAAAGCAACTAATCTGGCATTAAAGTCGTCATTTGGCATTTGGCATACGGACTACCATAGTATAATAAAATGACCAATAGTTCTCCCCAACTTGGGTTGAATTTCTATACATGTCTAGCCCCACTATCCTAACCTAGGGCTCTGATACCACTCTTGTTACACCCCAGTTTTTTTTTTTTTTTTTTTTTTTACATATAGACAGCTCAGATCGTCCCATACCAACCTGAGTAGCCTACGAAAAACATAGGATATAACACATCATTACACACCTACTTTCCTTAACTATGTGGATCCTATCTCCCAGGCACACCGTCAAATCAGGTTCATGACTCCTAAATTAACTGATGAACTCGCGCAATGTTACTCCTACTAGACCCAATACTCCTAACCCATACCGGTAGGAGAACCGATCTAATAGAAGTTTGAACCCCCAAGGTTAAGTTCCATAGTCATGTAATGATCTCACCATCAACAAAAAAATATATAACATCCTCCGATATGAAATGGCGCTCCACACACCATACCATCAAGATATAAAATAAGATAGTGTATAAAAATGCAACTCATATGAAAAATCATAGTCCATCAATACCACATCATCCATACGAGTACATGAGTCAGAATCACCCTTACATAATACAAGACATAATAATAACAGTCTCACTGAATACATCCAACAGCAACAATCAACTAACCAGAATGTCTCAGAAAATCACAGATCAGATCTCCTCCACTAGCTTACTGATCACGATCCCACCTAAAGCTGGGTGGCGTCAAGTCTGCCGAGCCACTGGAAAAATATGGATAATAAAAGAATGAGCTACGCCCAGTAGGAAAGACAGCTAGTAAAAAAAACTCTCATTGAAGAGAAGGATAATAGCAAGAGTATAGAAATACAGCATAACAATGTAGGGAGGAAAGGCACTCTCAGTCCCAGACTCTGACCAACCAGAATCACCCCCAGCACACCAGAGTAGCTCTCCTCTGTGCTCCCAGGCAGCATGCCAGCGGGACACGCCCATCTCTGCGCACTCATGGCGCTTAGGCAAAGCATGCCAGCGGGACACGCCCATCTCTGCGCACGCATCACAACGTCTAGCACCCAACACCGCAGCGTCCCTCGTCAATCAATCTTCTGGAGACTATAGACATAACCAGTCACATAGATCTCTAGCCAACATGAGACACCCCTGCCACCCTCAGGCACGCAGGCCTACACACTTGGCTAGCCACGGCGAGTCACCCCTGCCACTGCCACTCTCAGGCGCGCAGGCCTACACTCATGGGCCAGAAGAGATCGACTCAGCCACCGTCCCAAGAAGTCCTCTCCCAACAATTTCCATAGAAGCCACGCCCCTACAGTCATTGCCAAGCTCTAACACCAAGATTCGGCAACATGTGTCCAGATACAACAAGGCGCATACCCGTCCACATGTATACTGGGGAAGCTAAGTCTGTACCGCACAGTTACCTACCACAACTACCCTAAAACATCATATAGGGCCTATAGTATTCCAGTCCAATATGCCAATCCATGAAATATGCCAACACTGAGTAAACTAACTCAATCCATGTCATTGCCATCCAAGCAACACGAATTGTACCAAAATTCTGACTATTCTGGTAGCACCCAAGTGTCACACTTCCTTCCAACTAATCCAGTTGCACTAAATTTATGGGTAATTTCCAACAGTCAATTTCAACTTGGCTACGTGATTTCTAAAAATCACCTTTTCTCACTTCAGGAAATTTTTAAATTAAAAAAAATCAATTTCTGCCCTTTATCCATTTTCCGAAATTCGGAATAAATTTCCGAATAAAAATTTAAATTCCACATATATCCTTTTTCCGAAAATTCGGATTAATTTCCGAATTAAATTTTCCTCCGCGCAGTTCGTCCGCGCCCAATCCCGCTGAACCGGTTTTCGCTGCCGGTTCGGAACCCTCGCGCTGAACCGCGACACCGTCGAACCAAATACCTTAATAATCCGTTAATCGGTCGATGCTTAAATAATTATAATTACTAATAAATATTATATAAATACCATTAATTACTTAAATAAATTCGTAATTAATCTAAACCCTTCTCCTTCCTCGGTCCGACGTCCGCGAACCCTAACCGACGCAATCGCCGACCAATCCAATCCTTCCGTCGATTTTCGGCGAACGCGAACAAGGAGAAACAAAATCCGATGTTCATACTATCTTAATGTTTCAATAATGCCACTACTTTCTAAGGTTCATTCTAAATTTTCGCCGAAGGAGTTCGCCCGTACGCCATTGCCGTATGCGAGATTTAAGATTAATCCAACAATTAATTAACTAATTCAATGGCAACACTGATAATACAAATCCCTAACATGTTCCTAAGCATTAACTAAATTTTTCGGCGAAATGGGAATTTTCCAGAAAATCCAAAATTTGTAAAAGACGCAAATTAGCATTCAACTAAGTCCGATTTTTCATCCACGTGCTTGTGTTCATTACACAAAATATTCCATGCTTTTAATTTCTACTAAATAACTAATTTAAATCTGACTTTCCTACCTTGCTCGCCGGCGACGGTGAAGCTCGCACGCGATCAACCGCAGCTCCTCGCCGAACGAAACCGGTACCAAAATGCTCGCCTCTGTCCCGCGAATCTCCGGTTACCAAAAGCCCCTTGGAAGGTTGCCGGAAAGTACCGCCGTTCGCCACGAACACCTCGCCTCTAGACGCCGTTCGAAACCCTAACAGTCGAACAATTTAGGTTAAGTACCCGGCTTAAACCGGTAATAACCCGTTAAGACCCATTAAGCGCCGGTTGACCTTCCAAAAACGCCGCTTAACACCCGATCAGCCGGTTAATCTCCACCGCTGATCTCGCCCGTCCGATCCGCCCCGCCTTCGCTGAACCGCTCCGGTCCGATTCACGCGCGTAAAAAAAAACCAAATTCCGGTTTTAAAAAAAATCTCGGTGCTCCGAAAAATCCCCAGAAAATTTCAGAAATTCCAATAGCCTCCAATTGAGCTCCTGGCTCATCCTACTGTCGATCTGAAATCATCTAAGCCACAATTCAATTATTGAAGATTAAACATATAATTTTTACCGGGTATAACACAAAAGTTATCTTCTTTGCAAGGTACAAATAACTCTAATAATCAACAAGGATGTTCCTTGTGTAATGAACGTCATAATGGTCAAGATTGTCCTAAGCAAGAGAAGCTTAATGCTCTTTTGGTTGAGAAATCCAATGAGGAATTTGATCGAGAAGTTGTTGTACTTGTCAATCTTTTGTAAATGCTCGATCCTTTAATGCTTGGTTTAATCAACTATTAAACACAATGAGTAATGATGTGATAGTTACACAATCTATGTTGATGCACATCTTTATGAAAGCAAATGGACAATAAATTATGGCTATGGTTGACATGGGTGCGACACATACATTTGTGGATCCTATGCTTGTTTTGAAATTTAGATTGCAAGTAAGAAAGTTATCTAATTTTCTAAAAATAATGAATGCAAAGGTTCAAGTTGTGGTAGAAATGGCCCATGTGTACCTTTAACTTTGGAAAGTTAGACATGAAAGACCAACTTGCTGGTGAATCCTTGGATAGCTTTGATTTCATTCTTCGGGTCTACTTTCATAGGAAGTTTAAAATAGCCCCGATGCCGCACCTTGATGATATCATGGTGATGTAAGATGACACTCCTTTTCATTCATTACTATTATCCTTATGGAAAGAAGATAATTGAAATGAAGAATATGTTAGAATGTATTTTAACAATGAGATTGGAAAAGGATTGAAATTAAGTGAGTACAAACACTTTGCTAGATTAAGAAGGATTAAGTCATTATGTACTTGATGAACTTATGGAGGTTCTAAAAGAATTTGAATATGTCATGCTTCTGATGTTGCTTAAAAAGCTGCCTCAAAAGAGGGAGATTGATCATATAATCAAGTTGCTACCTAGTGTTGTTCCTCTTACTTATCTCCTATATTATGTGTCACCATTATAGCTGACAAAATTGCTCAAATAATTGAATACATTGTTGGATGCTAGCTTCATTCAATCATTTGAAGCTCTGTTTGGTCCCCTAGTGTTATTTCAAAAAGCATAATGGTTCCTTGTGAATGTGCATAGACTATCATGTATCGAAGAAAGTGATAATGAAAAACAAGTGCCAATCTCCTTTAATGCAACATTTGTTGGATCAATTATATAAGGTAACAGGATTCACTAAGCAAGACCTACTGTCATGATATCGGGAAGTCAATGTTGTGGCTAAAGATGAATCCAAGATTACTTATGCGGCTTAGTAAGTATCTTTTTAGCTTTTAGTCATGCCATTTGGCTTAACAAATGTACATGCTATATTCTAAAATTTAATGAGCAATATTCTTTATGAGAATCTTGATGAGTTTATTGTTGTATATCTTCATGGTATTATTATTTACAATAATTCTCTTGAAGAACATTTTGTGCAATTGTCAAAAATGCTGTCTAAATTAAGCGAATTTCAACTTCATGCAAATATGGAGAAGTGCAAATTTGCTTAGGAAGATACCATGTTTCACTACAATTCCATAATAAGTTCATTTGACATGAAACAATAGTTGTTAGACTAATATGGATAAGCTCTCACAAAATAAATAATTATTTTTTTTATATTTTGAAATATTTATCTCTTTAAAATATTGGATTTTTTTTCTTTCTCAGATAATTTACCTTATTTCTTTAAATTTTTCTCATCAAATTTAGTTATATAAATATTTGACATTAGATCACCTCTCCTAAAACCTTGACAAGATTTCAATTTGGCATGATTATATTGTCTCAATTTATCTTATTACATCTTTAACATATACATATATATATATATATATATATATATATATATATATATATATATATATATATATATATATATATATATATATATATATAGTTAATATTATAGCTATAAATTATTATTTTGTTTCTTATAATTCACTATAATTCAAAATGAGATCCAATCATAAAGAAACAAACTTTTTTTGACTCATCATGATATACTTTATTCTATTTTATTTTTATTTTAATAATTTTAAATATTTTTTAGGTTTTGACCTGATTTATTAGAAATTTTATTCTCACCTAATTTCAAGTTTGAGTATTTTATTTTTTATCTTTTTAGTAGCTTAGAATATAACTATCTTGAAATATTTATCTCATTTTTTCACATTTTTGCTTCAATTTCATAATATTATATTGCATCAATTTATCTAATTTCTTCTTTAACATATATTTATTAATATTAAAATAATAATTTGTTTGTATTAATGCTTATTTATTATGTTAATTTAAAGTAATTCAAAATGTTGTCTGATCTAAATGCTTCACTTACTCGATCTATTTAGAAAATAATTTTTATATTTTAAAATATTTTTATTTTTTTATTTTGAAAAATCTTATATAAGTCATTTTAATTACTATGTGGATTCATGATCATGAATATTACATTCAACCTCTTTGGTATTTTGGAGAGTAACTTTCTTGTTCCATTTATCTCATTTTCTTCAAATATTTTTCATCAATTTTTTTTGGTTATTATGTAACTCTAAATCTCTTCTCATGTGATTTTTATGTAATTTTTATTTGGTTATATTCATTGATTCAATATAACTTTTTTAGCTTTATTATATATTTACTTAATATTAGAAGAATACTTCATTATTATTTGTGATTATTCATGTTCGTAATTTACTATAATTTGAAACAGGGGATCGAGAGGAAACAAATGTGGTTGTACTCATCTCCATGATCTATAACTATTTAAATATTATTTTCTAAGTGTTTGGCATGCTCTCAAAAACATTTTGATTCATACCTAATTTGATGATTCAGGATATTATACGCATTTATCTTAGTGCCCTGGAATACAACTTTCACATATAATTTATCTTATTTTTTTAATTTTTTAATTTATTTGGATATATTGCTATGTAAATCTTTATTGCTTTGCATGTGTTTTTTGCATCGCTTTAATCTAGCCATATTACATCGACTGAATTTACCTCACTTATGCTTTAATAAATATTTACTTAATTTTTAAATAATAATCTTTTTGCATACATTTAAATATAAAGGACAATTTTAATATTAAAACATATGCAAATGATAACATGCCATGCTAATGCTCAAATCATGATGTCATTACATTATGATAGATCAGAGTTAAATAAAGCAACTCTCTTATATCATAATAAATTAGTTGACAAATCTAATGGTTTTTAGATATTGCTTCCATGGTAACTCCTTTTCCTTTATCTTCTCTTCTCATTTTATATACAATTCGAATTATATTTTTTCGCAACTACCAATTTTTATAAAAAAACACTAGCAAAAACTATTTCAGATAATCTTTAAACAAGATTGTATACTTTAACATTTTTAGCTTCATATCATATGATATGACCTTTATATCACATAGTATGATCCATGACATACATAGGCCAAATTATCGATTATATGGAAAATCTTTATTAGACCTTCTTCTAAACCCATCATATTCATCTGATCTGCTCATCATACTTGTACAATGTTAACAATCACTTGTCAAAGAAAAGATTAAATAAGGCAATTACTATAATGTCTTTCCTAAATCAATTGTATTTGTCTGGTTAATTTAGTGCACTAAAACAATGATCAACTGAAGGATCCATTTACACAAAGCCAAAGCCCCATCACTGGTCATGTTTTATAGATTGTACCAAATAATTTGGTTGATTGTTTGGTTGAATCAGAACAATTGAAAAATAACATACTCAACCATAAATCCACCAAAATCATACAAGATCCACTTCCAAAACACCCCAAATAACAAATATATGATTTATGAAGATAAACTCAATTAGGAAATTACCTTAAGATGTGATTCCAATAAAGTGAGGCCAAAAATTTTGTTTCTTCATTTTGCTTTTTTTTCGTTTTCCCTATGTTTTCTTTGAATTCCTACAAGATCTCAAGCCAAATCTCCTTTAACACTCTCCCTAAGCTCTTTCTCTTCATGCTTCATTTATGCAATACTGAAGTTTGCTAAAATGCTCGAGGCAATAGAGTGCATCTTATTATTTAATAATTTTATTATTTAATCAAAATTTCTTGCATTTTTATATTTTTTAATTTTTAAATATTTACACAAATTTTAAATGGTTTTTGAAAAATATAAACCTTATACATATAGATTTCTCTAATTGAAATCTTCTTGATAATATACTCATATTTTATATTCTAACATTACTATCTTGGCATGCTTTTTAAAAAGTTTATTCATTAATAAATTCTCAAGTTTCAAATATAACATACACAAACTATATAATTTAAACTTATTTAGAAGGAATTTTTATGTTAATCAAAAAGACTATTACATGTGCACTTTGTTATCAAAAAGAGAAATTGTATAAGCTTTGGTCATAACTCCTAATTAGTTGTAGAGAAGAAAAGAAAATGAATTAAATGATCACTATGGCAAAAATCTAATTAAAAGAAACAAGGTAAGTTTTTCACATGATTTACAATTGATTTTGAAGAGATCTTGTTTAAGATCTAAGATTAAAGTATAAGTATTTTCATGCAAGCTATAAATGTTTCCTTTTTTCTTGCTATGGAGTCATGTATGAAAGATTTGTAAATATAACTAAGCCTTATGTGCACAAAATCATAACTGTAGGAGAGAATTTGATGATTTAAAGAAAAGACAAGAAATAAACCAAGCCTTCATTATATATTCAATGGGATCATCAAATAAAGCAACAAAATATTGAAAGATCTAATGAAAAATATCAAAAAATCTAATAATTTTTCAACATTTCTGTTGTGAGTCTTTATCGAATGCTCGATAGACAATCCAATAATCTTTCAATGAGCATTTAATGATCTTACATGCGGATTGAATAGTATGACTTGGACATATGAAGAATTAACACAAGTAAAATAGAGAAGTTGGAAAAATCTATCATCCATTAGACATACATTGAACAATGAAATGTATTAAATCAAATGATCTAATAGGTTGTAGATGATCCAATCGAACAAGTAGACTTTAATATGATGGATCTTTTTGGAATCAAATTATGGAATTAATTTTAATAATATAATATTTTAATAGTATGAGTATTATTTAATAAATTTTTATTATGATTAATCTCATTATCTACAATATAAATTAATTAAGTGCATTTATCTGTTGGTGAAATAGAAATTAAAGAGAAAGGAGATATATTATTTTCATTAAAAGTCAAAAACTAAGTTAAAAAATAATTTTATAAAGTTTATAACATTTAGTAATTTATTACTACTTTATAAAACATTATAAATTTTTAGAAGATGGGATACGAGTCCTACAGAGTAAAAAGAAGAATATTAAATAACGAATATAAAATTTTTAAGAATTTATTATGTTAATGTCATAAAATTTTGAATTAAATTGGTCACAAAACAAAAGATTAAAATTATGGAAAAATATTACTTTAAATATTTTTGGGAGAAAAATATTAAAATAAATGATGATCTTAGAAAAATTAAAATATAAAAAACGATACATTTTTTTGAAAAGAAATTCTTTTTTATGAAAACATTTAAGTAAATATTATATTACAATATTAGAAACAATTATGTGTAGTGCAGTTTTATGAGTTTTACAATTTGTTAAAAAAATTTTGACATCATTTGTATCAAAAGATTTATGAAAACTAGATTTTGTTTAAAACTTTGATTAAAGTATAGTATTTTCCCATTTCTAAAAATCCAATTTATTCTAAAATTAATTAGTGATCCAATACTCGTGAAATAGTCACTAGTGGCTATGAATATGTTAAGAAATTTTAAAGAAATTTTGAGTATAGTATAACCTTCATTTTGTTGAAGTTTAGTGTATTTAAGTGGAGTAATTGGACAATTTTGTCGATTTAGAAAAACATAGACATAAAATGATTTGTTGAAAAATGGTCCAAATTAAAACTTCAAAATATGAGATTTATTGTGAAAGTAAATTTTAAACATTGCAATAATGAATTAAAAAGTATTTCAATTATGTGAAAATTTAAGGAAACTATGTCAACAAACTTTTGTGAAATCCCAAAAATTGGGGCTTTTCCAAATTGGGTAATTTGGCATGTGGAGCCAACATGGGAAGGAAGGTGACAACATTAAATTTCAAGTTAGGTGACTATGAATTTTTTGTACATATGCTTAGTGGTTCATGAAAATATAAATTAGTAGCCTTTAACATCTAAACTAGATTAAATTATAAATCAATATTTTGGCAACTTTAAAATTTGGGTGTAGATGTTAAGTTATATACTATATATTAATCTGGTATTTAATTTCTTGCATATTTTTTTATATGAAGTGACACGTTTGGCGTGCAAAAATATTCATTTAAGCATTTTCATATAAGATGGGAAATTTTTCATAATAATTTCAATAACTATTTTAATAAAAAATTTTAAAAGTATAAAGATAATTATAAGAATAAGTTTAATAACATCAATAGAAAAATGGATGGGATCTCTATGTTGATAATCTAAGCATTTTTCATATAAAATGGACTCCAAATGGTTTTAGACCCAATTTAATATAAGTTACTTATTCAACTCTTCATTTCTTTTTTTATCTTGATTTTTTTAATCTTTTTTGATATTTTAAATAATATATATTTCTAAAAAACTTATTAAAATCAAAATCATACTATTAAATTCGTAATAATATTTCAAGTTTAACCCAAAATATTTTTAAAAAGTTGAACTGATATTAAAAGTTATGATGCTACATCAACTTAACTTTATAAGAAAGGAATCTCCTTAAGAGATCAAAATCCTTGTGATGTGTTATTGACATCTCAAAGTACAATATATAGCACTTAATTTCTTTTTAAATTGAAGGAATTCATATAAAAAAATATTATCTGATTTGTGGTATTATAGAATTTTGATAGGTCTTGATTAACATCAGTAATTATAACCTCTTAGATTTCTTCATCTTTCCCTATTTATAGAGCTCAAATTTGAGCTCTAAATCTACTCCCAACTATTCTAAAATAAACTAGCTATTTGGTAATGGGCATATAGCAATCACCATTTGATTTGGATCCTAAAATGGACATTTCTGAATGAATTTCGATTTTACTGTTCGAGATCTATCCTGGCTGTTGGATTTAGGGGGCCTTGTTCTAGGTCATTAGATCGAGCATAGGTTTTCTACATGTATTAGGATATGCTGTCAAAAAACTATTCTTATTGAAACGTTTGCTGCAGTGGTTTCTAATGGCCTCGTAAATCTACTCAAGTTCAATTCCCTTGTCATTGTGCTGTTGCATCATTTTACCATGATTAACCTAAGCTATCGGATCGCACCTGCCCTTCCACGTTCTTTGAAAATCGGACGGGAATTTAGTTCCATGTCACAGAAAATACGTTGCCATTGCACTTTATAAGGATTCCAGCTCGATTATCTCCCCAGCTATTTGGGGTTGGCTACCCCTTGCCTCGACCAAGGTTTAATTACTTGGTCCTAGTTGACTTGAAGTCGCATTGTTCCGTTCAGTTTCCCTTCCAACTGATTATGCACTATTCTGTTCAACTTTCCATGAGGCCTTAGTCATTTGCCTTTGGGCATCGCTCGCCCCTTCGGGTCAACAAAACAACTTTTGTTTTATTATTTTAATCCTTAAAGCTTGGACGGGCAAGCAGTCGGGTCGGGTCGACCCTCCCAATGCTACAGTGAAAAATCCTAAAACTAAAGCGGTTTTATATTATTTTGTGAGAATTTTTGTGGCAAAATTTTGAATATAAGTCTACCAAAATAATTTTATATTATGATAGAGTTACAAGTGTCCTGAATGACTATGAAAAGAAATTTATGAAAGATAATTCTTAAATAATTTTAAAAAATCAAATACCAATGTCTATACTTTTCATAAATAATGCTTGTCCCAAAAATCAAAATTTAATAATCATTAAACTTATAATATTTTAAAATATGAATACTACTAGTAAGCCACATCATCTCAAAATTCTGATATATCAAATTTATTAAAAATAAAGATAAATTCAAATATAAAAATTTTAGTGCATGTCTTCAATTTCCTTGAAGCTTTCCATGACTCTAAGAGCCTTGAATACCACTATTTTAGACATTTCATGACTTGACTTAATTGAATATTAATAATTTCACTTAAAGTAAGCCCATATGAGATATAAACATTTATGGTTTACTCATCAATCACAAGGGTGTAATAGAATATACTACAATTTTCATTTTGTTGAAGTTTAGTTTTATTTAGGTAGAGTAAATGAACAATTTTGTTGATTTAGAAAATCATAGACATAAAATGATTTTGATGGAAAATTGTCCAAATTAAAACTTAAAAATATGAGATTTTATTGTGAAAGTAAGTTCTAAACATTACAGTAAAGAATTAAAAAGTATTGTTTTCTATTATGTGAGAATTTTAGTAAACTAAGATTAGTTAATATCAGCTATTATCTAATCATATATGTTATAGAAATCTATTAGATATAAGTAATTAGTAAGTATTATTTTCTGTTATTATTTTTATTCCTAAGTTCTAGAACTCTAAATAAATAAAATCAAAGCATATATCATTCTATAGGATTTAAGTAAAATTTATCATTATTGTGTGCTCACATATATTTGCCAAAAGATGTAGCATTAGTCACTTAATTATTTTTGGATTACCCTAATGCAAAAAATAGATGTCCATGTAGACTAAGGAATTGAAGTTCTTTGTGCTCAAAGTAAACCCACAAAAGGGAGGGTGTATTTTGGTAAATAAAGTTTTGAGATTTTCTTTCAACTTTTTGTTTAAATTAAACTTAAATCTTTTAAGCGAGAACGAGAAAGAGAAGTAAAATAGAAGACCAAATATTTTTAAGGTGACCCGACAAAAATCGAGCCTACATCCACACCGACCAGTTTTGGGAAAAGGCAACTAAAATTCACCAAATTACAAGCGAGGTTTTTCATATGGCTCAAACCTACTTGGGATTTTATCTACGGCTAATCCCGAACCTACTTCAGTTTTTTCCAAGCTCAACTCTAACGTGGAGCTTTTGCATAATTGTCGGGATGCATTTACCCCAAAGAAACAAATACAAAAATTGGCAACAAATTATAAACTTAAAACAATTTAAGGAAGCATGAGGCACACTCAATACAATAAAAATTTCAATACAAAATAGAAAAGAGGGAGGAATAGAAATTGAAAATAGTTGAAGCAAAAACCTCCAATTTTGGGTTCCTTCTTAGAACTTTAACTTTATGAATTTGGAAGCACCATATGCACTTGAAATTATTCGAAGTTCTAATTTGAAAGCTTTGAGAACTTAGTAATTGTAACCACAAGGATTTCTTCATCCTTCCCTATTTATAGAGCACAATTTAAGCTCTAAATCCACTCCAAACGGCTCTAAAATGAATTAGACGTTTGGGCAACAAACACAAAGCAGTCACCGTTCGATTTGGAAGCCTGAAATGGACGTTTTCGATTGCATCCCGATTTTTCCGTTCAAGATCAATCCTGGCCGTTGGATCTAGGCAACCTTGATCTGGGCCATTGGATCAAGTATAGGTTGTCCTGCATGTATTAGTATAATGTGTCCAGAAATTAATGGAATTAAAATATTTTGTATATTGCTTACGCTTCTTGATGCACCAGAATCTGCTTAAGTTCGATTCTCCTGTACTTCCTATATTTTACCGTGATCGCGCTAGCCCGTGCACCATCATTAACAATCAAATTGGGACTTTAGCCTCACATTGCCCAGCTAATTTTACCTTTGTGCTCAATAAGGAATTCGGTTTGTATGGCTCTCGTGCCATTTGGGTTGGCTCTCCTCTTCCTTGCTCAAGGCACTTGTTCCTGGTTAACTTGATCTCACACTGTTCCGTTCAGCTTTCCATGTGGATTGATTTTGCCGAATTTCGTTCAGAGTTCCTAACGGCCTTCTTCCGTTGCCTTCGGGCAATGCTCGCACGTTCTGGGTCAATCTAACGATTTTTTTATTATATTTTTTTAAAAAAATTCCTAAATGCCTAGACGGGCCAGTGGTCGGGCCACATTGACCCGCCCAATGCTACAGTGAAAAATCCTGAGACTAACATTGTTTTATTGTACTTGTGAGAATTTTTGTGCCAAAAGTTTTAATATAAGTTACCAAAATAGTTTTATATTATGATTGTGTTACAACTTTCCTAAATGACTATGAAAAGAAATTCATGAAAAATAATTTCTAAATAATTTTAAAAAATCAAATACCAATGTCTATACTTTTTTATCAATAATGCTTGGCCCAAAAATCTAAATTAAAACATTATTAAATTAATAACATTTTCAAATATTAATACTACTAGTGTGTCACATCTTCTCAAAATTTGGACATATCAAATTCAAGAAAAATAAAGAGAAATTCATGTATAAAAATTTTAGTGCATGTCTTCAATTTCCTTGGCACTTGCCATGACTCCAAGAGCCTTGAAGTCCACCATTTTAGACATTTAAAGTTCATGGATTAACTTAATTGAATATTAATAGTTTTACTTAAAGCAAGCCCATATGAGATGTAAACATTTGTGATTGACTCATCAAACACAAGGATGTAACAGAAATACTAGAGAACATTGATACTCAAAAAGGTATTCTGCTTCGTAAAAAAATCATCATTATATGAGATTAGGTTATTTTTTTGGAATCAACTTAAGAATATGGGGTGAGATTATAAATTTAAATTGAGTTTACTATCATATAAATGCACTCCACCAAAATAAAAAAAAACTTTTCTTCATGTAATTTAGCCTCAATTATTTTCTTTCTAACTCATGTTTTTGTTAAAAATTTTGTATGCTACCACGCTTAATTTATATACTGAGAAATAGATCTTAGTGATTGTGATATCATAGCTTAAATCAATCTATCAATTGCTTAATTTGTCATCTAACAAATACCTTTTAATTAGCAGCCTTTTTCTAGTCTACTAATTTGCCATAGAACATGGTTGAAATTTTTTTAGTAACAATATTGTAGAAAGCTAGCTTGTTTTTGAAGAGTTGAGACATGCACAAGAGGAAGTTGAATTGTACTTTTTTTCATTTTTTTTCAAAAAATTAGAAAGATAAAAATGGCTTTACTTTAAAATACTATTTTTTAAAAAGTGTGTACACTTGTAGTATTAATAATAAAAAATAAGGATAGAGTAATGAATAGAAATTTTTAAGTGATTTGGACAATTTTTATTTATATTTACTCATAATCATAAAAGATCAAACTTACTCCATTGTAGTTTTTTTGTAAAAGTAGGTAGAAAAAAATTCACAACAATCCATAGAAGAGTTATATACTATAGTTCATTATGTAACTCAAAGGGGGTACAATAGATCAAAAGATCCCATAGTTGACCCAAAAGTAGTAATAATAGAAGAATGAATGCAATAAATATAGAATATATAATAGAAACTCTATATTTATAAAGAGTGAAAACCATAGCAACAACCTAGAGATTCAAAATGTTGCAAAAGATCTTCTCCAATAACCCTAATGTCAATGTGTTTTTTTTCTTGTAATACACTTGATGTTGGATGAAAATGCCATTATTTTGCATATTTTGTTTATTTACATGTTATGTTTTTCCATTTCAAACAAACATTGACAACCTTTGAAGAGTTGAGTGACTTAACTTAAGAGCTTATTGTGATCTCTATAGTAGTCACAATGCCTTAGAAGTGAAGTACTATGCGTTAGCAACAATAAAAGCAATGTGAGTGGTAAAAAGATTTAGATATTTCTCTAACAAGGTACCTTTTGATATCATTGATTTTTTTTGTCATTGATTTGTTCTTAGATTTGCTCTTTTCCTCTTGCAAATGGAACCATGATCCCTATAACTTGGGGCTTATAGGTGCTTGCTCCTCTGATGTGAGTGCTTAGGCATAAGGCTAGTTGGGATGTTGACATGCTACTTCATTTCCGTATTAGTTGCCCAATGTTAAATTGCAAAGAAACATGATGAGTTTTTATTGATAATTCTTAGCCATGCCACTTGTTAATGCTTCCAAAGTAGCACTTGTTCTAGAAACTTTGTTAATAAATTATGTTTGGTGACTTTCAACAGTTGTGACTCTAATAATAGTGTTGTCATTATCATTAGAATCAATTATCAATGATCTGCTTCGGAGGTTTTCTCATCTTGAACCCTTGTCAAAATGCTTTTTCTTAGAATGATAACAACAAAAGTAGAAGTGTAATAATGGCGAGCAAAGAAAGAAGGGGAAAGAAAAGGATAAGATGGTTTTTATAATAAGAAGGTTGAATTCCCCAAGAAGATTTCCTTTAAATGGTTTTGAATTTACGAAGTTCTGATTCACAATACTCGTTGAATTTCTCAAGTTCGAACATTCTAAGAGTTTTGACTTCTCATATTTTTTTTGAATTTTTTCATTCATTATTTCTGCCTTTTTATATAGTTTTGGGATACAATTTTTAAATATAAAACAAAAAAATGTGATTTTGATCGAAAATTATAAAAAATCTCAAACTTTACAAATTTTGCACCTATCAGCATCTGTCTTTGCCAACATGCATCCTGAGGTGCACAAATTTATGACCAAGCCAAGGGTCTATCCATGCATGCAGGTAGCTTGTGCATGTAGAACACGAATGCGCTTAACTATTGATAAGGTGCACGTGCCGGATTGAAAAGAAATGAACTATTGAAAATAAATGGGATATTTTGTAAAATTAATAAGGACACCTTGTCCATATAGTTATGTGGTTGGGTACTTAAAAAGAAATGATATAAATAACATAATTAAAAACAATTCCAGTCACTTGTCTGTGTGGCTAGGTGATGTAGAGTAAATTATAAATAAAATATTGTTAAAAAATTGAGTGGCCATAATCTATCCAAGTGACTAAAAAGAGTTTTGTTGAAAAGATAAAATTAAGTAATACAATAAAAGGATAAGATTGAAAATTAATGTTATATAATTAAACATTTAAATTAGGCAATATTTAATTATGTTATTAATTAGCAAATTATTAAAAGAATAAACGTAAAAGTAATGTTATGGATAATTGAGCAAGAGAAATATTGACAAAATAGAAATTGAATGTGAAACCATTCTTTGGTGTTTGAAATTCGGTGATACCAAGTCTTGTAAATCTCATCCATTAGAACCATTATTGTAGTTATCAAGAGCATTTTCTAACATACCCACCTAAGCTCTTTTATTGTTAGAAAATGAAGATATTTAGGTGATTTTGTAATGAATTTGGAAACGAAAATAAGGTTGATGGTGGTGGAGATTGATTTTAGCCAAGATTAGCTGAAACCATGAGTTGAACCAAACCAATAATTCGGCTGAGTGTTGGATTGAAATCAGTTTTAAACTATTTGAAATTCTGTGTTTGGTCCCAAACCAATAAATATGCAAGTGTACCTCTCAATTTCTTCTTTTCCACAAGCCATGTATGCGTCTCCATTTGCAAGGATATGTTTCTCCATGCCAATGTGTTTGTTAATATTTTGATATTTTCATAAAAGCTGCATCATTGGGTAGCAAAATACTTAAAATTTGACTGACGATCTGGCATTTGAACCCTAGACAGTTGTCATAAAGAAAAAGTTCTTTTTTCTTTGCAGCTTTTTTCCTTAAAATCTTAGAGCCTTTGATAGCCATTCCATTGGAAAGTGTACAAGAAACATGTCCAAAATTTATATTCATATCAGATATTTATACCACACATATTATACTTTTACTGAGCTTTAATGTTTTGCAGGAACTAAAAGGAAACATTCGAGTCTTTTGTAGAGTGAGACCTTTTTTATTAGACGTCGATGCTAGGGGAGCAGATGATTCAGTTATTTCAAATCCAATAAGCCTCGAGTTTCTTGAGAGAGGTATTGATTTGATGTACAGTGGTAAGGAATGTTTTTCTAATTTATTACATGCAAGCTTTCATCTATTTTATAATGTCTTATGGAAACTATAATTTGCAAGGATGAGCCTTCATAGCTGATGCTTTTTCTTTTGCTTTATTTGTAAAATAGCACAAAAGTATTGTTTCACTTTCGACAAAGTTTTTTCTCACAAGTCATCTCTTGAGGATGTGTTTTTAGAAATCTCATAGCTAGTGCAAAGTGCACTTGATGGATGTAAGGTGGTATATTCTAGGCATTAAATCCATTATGTAATATATTTTACTTGAGTTTTCTTTTGTGAATTTTATCTTATCCACGTTTTTAATGTTTTCATTATTTATTAGTAACTAAATTAAATTTAGATATTTTCTTATGTGCTTCTTATGGGTATGCAATCTAAATAAGATTTTATCAAACCTTATGTTCATGGATGCATAAATATTAATAGATGGTACATATATTATCCCAAAATATGGAACAAGAGGCATTTGCTTAGATACTTTTATTTTAGTTATTTGTATATCATGCAAGAGAAAATCCATGATCACTTATTTAATCCTATTTTAGTTAGTGTTATGATAGCTATTTGCCATTTTTATTGTATGAATATGCAAAGTCATCTTGTTAGCTTATAATTTGTTGGATCATCATATGCTTAATGATTAACATCAGGCATGTCTTTTTAAAATTGGACTAGCCTTCCACGACAAACCTTTTCATGAGAACAAGGTTAAAAGGTGTAAGATTTCTAGAAATCAAGTGTTAGAGAAATAGTTCTCAAGGTGTTGGATCACACAGATCACTCTCAATGTCCAGATTGATTAGGATTCATCAAGCATGATTGGTATTATCATTGTTCAAGTTGATTAGGATAAAACTTAGTTCAAAGAAGGACAAAATATTAATGAAATTTGCAAATTTATGATGCGCAAAGGGTCTTGTTCTTTGGTTATAATTAACTTGTCACTCCATTATGGTTTAGTTTATTTACCACTTTGGTGCGGTGGGCAATTTTGCTAAACATAATTTTTTTCTCTTTTAGGGAATTTCTCTTGGCTTATCCCTCTCTTTTCTTACTTAAGTCTTATGTTTGAACATGAAGGAGCTTCCTTTTTGTAATAATTCTCAATTACCTTCTTCTGATTCTTTAGCTAAAGGGAAGTAAATCATTTCTTCTTCTTGGAATTTGTAATTAGTTTCAACACTTTTCTAACATTGCATGTTGGAATTGGTGAGTAGATAGAAGATGAGAACTACATTTCAAAAAGATGTGCTTGTTGATGATCTTGTTTTTAATGTTTCAACGATGTAAGTGATCACTAATTCTATCACTCCACCTCTTAAGAATGATCCTCCTTTTAAGCCATTCTTTCACATCTTTTAGTAACATTTGAAAATATTTTTGTGAAGGTCATTTCTATCCATTTGAAATTCTTGTTCCACTATAGTCTACGATTCTTGCTCAAGTTTCAATTGTCTTAAATGAGCTTGTTCATTTTCTTATGATGAACTATCCTTTTTCAACTCATTCATATCCCTTTATTCCTCCACTAGTTAATTAATTTCTACAAGTGGGATACCTTTTGTTTGTGCCACACCTTAATTTTCTTTTTTCCTTTGTTGTTCTTGGATGTGTTCATTTAGCAAAGAGTGTGGCATGTTGTATGATGCGTCTTAGCTATTCTTCTTACGTTGGCATTGTAATTGCCCATCTTTTAATGGGGATTTTTTTATTTTCCTTTCTGAATTTCAAATTCCTACTTTCTGTTATGACAAATAAGAGCCATAAATTTTTCTATGTGATTTTGAGACACTTATGCCTTTTTTTCTTGCTTTTTGGTGCAATTAAGTGAACAAGTTTCTCCATCTTGCTTCATGGATGCAACATCGAAGTGGCTATAGAAGGTATCTCGTTATTCCCAATTTCAAGTTTTTGAAAAGGATCTTTGCTTCTTCCTTCACTAGTTATGTCAAGCCAGAAACTTTTTGTTGAATGTTTGCTAGATCTTAGTCAAAATTAAAATGGAAGCCCCAAATTTTACCTCGAATGTTTCCAAGAAAGCCTAAGTGAGGTGGAGCTAGAAGAAACCTAGGTCACTCAAGCATCCTTAGTAAGTTTTCTTTGCGCCAATGAATTTGAAAAGCCAAGGCTTTGCTTACCATCTCATATCTTGCTAAAAAACTTTTATTACTCTTAGTTAATGAAGAAGACTTATCTATTTCCAACACATTTGGAAGCAAGAGAAGGCTTAAGGAAATTACCAATGAGCTCACCTTAACAATGAAGAAATCTAAATGTTTTCATTAAGCAAGCAATTGATAACATCATTAGCATCCATCTTAGACCATTAGTTACCTCTTCAAGAGTTTGAGAATACTCCATTGAATGTATCTCTCAAGTAAATTCTTATTGCCACATTACCTTTGGTTATCATCCATGAAGTCTTTGATTACAAAAATTGTTTAAGAAGGTTAGCTGCAATAATATTATGGTAAGAAGGGAGAAAGAGAGACATAAAGTAGCACTCTTAGGTCCTTGTTGGATGGTTAATTCGCTTTATTTAAGAGGATGCAAGGCTTGACCAAGGGTTTGTAGAGAGAGGATGATGAAAGTGAGGGTTTTGAGAGTGAAAGGGAGGAAAGAAGAGAAAAGGTTGTGATTTAATTTTAAGTGAGGCAAACTTGAGAAAGGGAAAGCATGTGATAATTTTTGAGGTTTTAGAATGAGGTATTTGGCAAAAGCTTAAGCAAGGATGAAAGGGATAGGGTTTTGAGGTTTAAGATGGTTTTTAGGTTTATTGAGTTTGCTTAGACTAAAAAGGAATAAAAAAGAAAGAAATGGAGTGGAAGAAGGAGGTCATTAAGAGTTTCAAGATGTTGGATTGATATTCAAGTTTAGTCAAACATAAGTGCTCAAGCTATATAAGAGTTAGAACCAAAAACAATTATCTAAAACTTTCATTTGTTTTATATTTTTTTAATGCAAGAGTTTTGAAGAAGAATAAAAATGGAAAGAAATGTTCATGGAAATAAAAATCTTAATTAAACTCTTAATTTTTAACAACTTATTTTAGGAAAGAAAGCATGAAGAAATAAATAGAGATCACAAAGAAATAAAAAAAGATAATGCTATTCTAAACCTTGCCACTTTTTATGTCATTCGTTTAAAGGAATTCATCCAAAAGGGAGCTTAACTAGACAAAGCAAGCATCAAAGAGATTGAAAATCCATGAAAAGCTCCCAACCATGCCTCCTATTGTCTTAATCTATGGAAAGGTGTCCAATGTAGTGCCAAGAGAAGGATCCAAGAAAATTCAAATTAAACTATGATGTACTATAATAAACTCTGATAAAGCACTCATAAATCATGAAGAGCTATCATATGAAATGAACCAAGTTTTGTGACATCATCTACAAAGATTGTGAAGCAAGGTTTGATCGGAGTAGCTTTGTGATTACTTTATGCTTTATGTAGATTCTATGGATTAAAGGAGGTTCGAACTCCAGATTTAGTGTTGCATCACCTTGAAGGAAAACCATTTAAGACCTTTCGATAGTTTTCATCTCTCTTTAGGGCCTGGAGACAAGTTTAAGTACATGTTAGTATTATTTTGGTGATCTTTGGAGGGAATCAAACATGCCCTTATGAATTAATTCTAAAATCTTTTAAGGCAAACACTTTGTCAAATGTAATAATGAGAATATTTTATTTACTTCCAATCTCTTTTAAGAGCCAAAGCATCTTTGTTATTTTGAATTTCTTAAAGCCACCATCATGTTCACATGACTTATTGCAAACATTGATGTGTGTTTGGTATTGTGGATATCATAGTTTTTGCTGATTCTATATTTTGGAATGCCTTCAATAAGATGGGCATTTGTTTAAATCGTGTTCTCCCCTATGTTAGTTCTCCAATCAGCATCTTGGGAGAATAAACTAAGCTTAAAGTTAGCTTTCTTTTTTTTGCATATGGGAATGAAATATAAGTAGTCATGTAGATGGAAAATTGTATGAACATGACAATGTCATTATTTGTAATTTTTGATTTACCTACAATAAATAAATTTCACATTATAGCTTCAACACCTTCAGTGTATAAATTTTACAACCTTGTTTTATTATGTCAAGTTATTGTTTCATTTAATCATCCAATTCAGACCAAAGAGGGTTTTCTTCTCAAAAACCTTTAAGATATTTTAAGGCCAAATTATCACATAAATCTCCAAATCATTTTCTTTATTGTCAATGTGGGATTATTTATTTTTATACCCTTCAAACTAAAATCCTACAAAAAATTACTCTTTGTTAAGTAATTTCAATCTCGGTCATCATCCATACACCTCACACTCTTTGATCTCTTGTGTTCAAATAAAGTCTTAAGCCATTAGGTTTCGCATGTTTAAGGAGAACTGCTTCAGTTGAAGAGTTGCTACCTGAGTACAATGATGTGAAGTCGTGGCATTTCGTCAATTTATTGGACGTCTTGGTCCTTCTTCATAGATTTTTTTTTCTTGTTGATCTTTACTTCCAAAGTATACGTGTATTTGTTAACTTGAATGGAGAGGAAAGGGAGACCACTCTCTTACTTCTTGCTCAGCACATTGATATTTTTTCTTGGTGTTGTTTTGATATGGTTGGTGTTACTTGAGTGATGTTTTACAAACATCTTAATGTTAACTTTGAATGCTTAAGAATATGATAGAAGAAGACACACTTAGCTAAGAAAAACAATCCCTAGCTAAGGAGAACTAGCTTATATTCTTAAGGTTTGATTCATTGTTGTTGTGTAATACCTCAAGTGGTTGGAAAAGTTTTTTCTTGTCAAGAAAATTAATTACAAATGACACATTTGTGTTGACTCTTTGTTTTATCGTATTTTTCTTGATGGCGTTTAAGACTTTTTGAAAATGCATTCACCAAAGACATTTTGAGACCTATATAAATTAGATGGTCATATTGCTATGTTGTGTAGAATCATATCTTGCTATGAAGTCGAGGATTAACCATTTTCAAGCCATTGAGAGGAAAAATCAAATTGTAGCTTATAAAAACTATGACAATGCGATGGCATTAAGAAGCTCCTCAGTTATGTTTTTCATGTTCTTAAAAATTTGGAATAATGTTATCCAAACTCTCAAGCTGTTTAACATTATTAAATCCATTTATTTTGGGGATTATTGAAGCAGTTCTTTCGATCATAACCTAGCCACGAGTTTTTTTAATAAGAATTGTGCTGGCCAACAATGCAAAAGAATGTTGCACAATATGTTGAGATTGTAAAAATTGTCATTCTAATAGACATTTGCCTGAATGACTAATAGGACCAACGAAAGCCATTAATGTATTACGGCATTTCCTAGTTTGTGAAAAACTTTTCCTTGGGCAAACATGGGTATTTTGTTGTGATAGTTGATTGCTTCTCAAAATTGATTGAAGTAAAATCCTTGGTTAAAAGAGCACAACTAAGCGAACTTTAGAATGCTTGTGTAATGTAGTGCAAGCTTTTGAAATAACATAGCAAATTAGATTTTAATTCGTATACATTTTCTATGAAGTTCTAATGTTCTTTGAGGTGCTTCTTGGACACATGATTATCATAGTAGTAAAACATTTTCTGTCTTCACTTTAGAGTATTCTTATCTACTCCACAATAAGTGATTTATGAGTCTACCTATCTTATGATAATTTATAGAATGTACTAAATAGATAAATTAGATTACATAATAAATATTTAAAGTGTTTACTATTATCAAAATAAGCTACTATTTTTATTGTCATTGAATTTAATACTACATTGTCATGTTAATGGGTTTTCTAATGACTTAATTATCCATAAATATATTCTTGGCATTTAGCATATGGAGTTAAGAGAAGGGAGGAGAGAGAGAGAAAGGAGAATATTTAATTGGCTATCTTTGATTTTCTCTCTTATGGCCAATTTTTCTTTGTTTATCTCTTTATTATTTCTAAGTTCAAAAATGAAGTTGGAAGAGCTTCATTTTTGTAGTACCCCACTGCACCTTGTAATTCTTCAACTCAAATTCTCTATTGTTTCCTAAAATCTATAGTTAGCCTCAATACTTCACATTAAGGATGCTAATATAGATGGTCAAGACAGTGATTTTAAAAGTTGTTTGAGTATAAGTGCTTAAATCAAATGAAGCTTTATAAGAGGGTATTTTGAATTTCTAAAACCATATAAAATTTTTTAATTTTAAATAAGCTACTATAACATTTGATAAAATGCATTAGATATCATCTGATGCTCTAGCAAGATCAGAGAATTCATGTAATTGATCAATTTTTATTGCCAACTTATTTCGTGTTACAGATCAAATTAAAAATTGTTATTTTGTCGAATGAGTTTTTCTGCATGTTTCTTGATTTATGAACTTAGTTATACTTTTGTTTTTTGTATTTATTTTTTTTTAAGCGTGTTGGTGTGGGTTGCCCTTCACTTGGAAGGAACTTAAGTATGATTGGTCGAAATAGCTTGTTGGGCTTGTCCAGTATATTTGTTTATTTTACACTGTTAAATGCTGAAATGGTAAAAAATGGATTAACCGAAGTAGCTAAGCCAAGGAGTAGTGATTTTGTTGTATTTTCTTTTTATCTAACTAACATTTTAATTAAGAGTAAATGAATCTGGAAGTTTAACCAATGGTTGGAATAAATTTTTCTGTTATTTTTTTTTGATGTGTTTCTTTTTTCATTAACTTTTTTTCAAAAATCTTTTCAAATCTTATTCCTACAATAGACATAAATGTAGATATAAAAAACATTAAACGACATGCTCACATCATTAGGTCAGCACGATGGAATCGGATGATACAACCAGTTGTTGAGCTAGTTGAATGCCCATTTAGTCTTCAACATTAATTCTCTATCTTGGAGAAAATGCATATAATAAGCTTCAACTATCATTCATTATTCTTAACTACTTGTTTTACTATCTCTTTTTAAAAATGTTAGTATCTTTGCTTATGGACAAACTGGTTCTGTTAAAACTTATACCAAGATGGGCAAGCCTGAAGCCCTTGAGCAGAAAGGATTAATACCAC
Organism: Vanilla planifolia; assembly: GCA_023846275.1. Taxonomy (NCBI): domain Eukaryota; kingdom Viridiplantae; phylum Streptophyta; class Magnoliopsida; order Asparagales; family Orchidaceae; genus Vanilla; species Vanilla planifolia. Next base: position 1,013,727 of record JAIUJO010000028.1, on the reverse strand, counting down.
GTTCCTTGGAGTAGATCTTTGAGACTATCCAATCACTACAGTGTCAGGCTTGGACTTACAAAATACAGGTGTGAATGTCAATTTACATGAAAACGTAAATTATGCTCAATCTTTCCTGCTTTCAAACAATTGTTTTCATCTTTTATAGGCATCAATGTTGGAGATCTACAATGAAACAATACGTGATTTGTTATCACCCAATCGTAGCACAAGCAGTTGTCTAACTCTTCTTAACAAGCAATATACCATCAAGCACAATTCAACTGGTAATACACGTGCCATATCTTACTGTGGTCGATGTGTGTAGCATAAAGGAAATTTCCATTTTGCTTGATCAAGCTGCAAGGAGCAGGTAATTGAAATTAGCATAGACATAGTAAATTGGAGCATGCTTTCATATTTTATTTTCTCTTTTCTAGTGGCCAACTGAATACATCATGTGTATTCAGTTTCCCAACTGTTCCATATTCTTGGGCACCATGCATTGTTTTGCTTGCATGCATGCATTCATCTTCTATTTTCTGGTGGCTAACTGAATATGGAATGTGTATGCTTTCATTTCATGTTCCATATTCTAGGGTACCAAGCTGTGTTTTGCTTGCATGCTTTTAAACGTACGATTCTGTGTCAGCATTTTTTCACTTCTGGATCATTCTTCTCTTTCCCAACCTGACTAGCCACAAGAATATCATCGCAAAAGATTGGAATTAATGATTTAGTTTTTACATTGTTCATCATGTCAGTTGGCAAGACTCAGATGAATGAACAATCATCAAGAAGCCATTTTGTTTTCACCTTAAGAATATCTAGGGTGAATGTTGTGAGTGGTGGCTATTCCTTGTTCCTTTGAGCCATCAAGCATGTTACCTAAGACATTTGTTGACCTGACTCTTTCATTGTAGGCCACAAAACAACAGGTTAAAGGTTTTTGAACCTGATAGATCTTGCCAGAAGCGAGCTTCTTGCCATAAGTGGCTCGATCGAAGATCGTTTAAAGGAAAACAAAGAATTGCTTCTCATTTATGCTGAAATTCTTGTTTTAGATGCATATGTAGAAATTCATTTTGTCCTTGAAACAGGAAATTAATAAAATCTTGTCTTCACTGAGAGATGTTATATTTGCAATTGCCAAGAAGAAGGATCATGTTCCTTACAGAAACTCAAAATTGACATACCTTCTATAGGTACGTGGCCATTGGATTTGTAGGATGTTTAGTATATTGTAGTGTGTACAGTTCCATTACATTAGTTTTAAAAATGTTATGAAAAAAGCTGTTTGTTTACTAAAAAAATCAATTTTCAACTTTTACCATCTTCATTCTCATCATTGTCTATAATCTCTTGGTGTTTAAAGCCTTATTTGGGGGAGATTCAAGTATATTGATGTTTGTTAACATCTCTCCGGAGGTTTCATCGGCAAGTGAATCGATATGCTAGCTCCAATTGGTTGCTGGTTTCAATGCCTGTGAGATTGGGTTTCCTCACCGTAAAACCCATATGCAACCACTGGATTCCTGTTGAAACAATGGATGAGTGATTAAAGAACATTTGTCCACGAGGGTTTCTAAAACATCAACTAAAGCAATGTATTTTTTGTTGCCCCAAGCCATTAAAACAATTTGGTTGAGTGATTAAAGTACATTTGTCCACGAGGGTTTCTAAAATAGAAATTGAGTGCATTTTTTGTTGCCCCAACCCATTAAAACAATTTGGTTGAGTGAGTAAACTACATTTGTCCACAAGGGTTTCTAAAACAGCAACTGAAGCAATGCATTTTTTGTTGGCCCAAGCCATTAAAACAATTTGGCTGAGTGATCAAAGTACATTTGTCCACGAAGGTTTCTAAAACAACAATTGAAGAAATGCTTTTTTTGTTGGCCCAAGCCATTAAAGCAATTTGGTGGAGTGATTAAAGTACATTTGTCCATGAGGGTTTCTAAAACACAATTGAAGCAATGCATTTTTGTTGCCACAAGCCACTAAAACAATTTGGTGTTGGCAGAATGTATTTTGCAGATGATGGATTTGATCATTGCTTCCTCTTCCATTGCCATAATATTCATGTCAGATGTAATAATTTGTTCGACGTCTGATTGATCTACAACTTTGTGATCTTCGTGTATGGTATTGGGTGATGAACTATACTCCTTTTCATCACCCATTGTTTTGAAAACTAAGCGTTCATCTTCTTTTACTAAATAACTGTTGAAGTTGTGCATAGTATTATATTTTGTCTTTGATATTTTTTTGTACCATTGGCAAAGAGAAACCATTGTCAATCTAAGTTGTGCCCTTAAAAATTGTATGTTATTAAAAAATATGACCTAGTGAGGTTATTTTAATTTTTAAAGTGCTTCTATTAATTAGATGGTAGAGTTGTAATTATATAGAGTCCTTTATGCCCTAAAAGTGCAAGAATTGGCACGTTTTTTCTTGTATTGCCAATATATTTTACAAATGTTGCTAGAATTTAAGTATTATCACTAGTATCAACAAAAAAATGAAGCTTTCAACTCAAATCTGGAACAGAATTCCGTGTTATAATCTGATTATGATTAATCTTAGCTACGGTATATGCACGTATATGAGAATGCATACATTGGCATATGCATACTAGTATTTTTGAGAACATACTTTTAAGTGATACATTCTATAATATATTTTGTTTTATTTACAGTACTTGTATGGATCAAAATATCAGGTATAAGTTTAACAAGGTGCAAGAACTTAATTTTAAAAGGAAAGGACAACATGAGTCGTGTTATTCTCACAAAATGTGCTGTTAGTGTGGCAGTTTTCATTGATAAAAAACCTTCCAATTTTCTTGATTAAGAAAGTGGCCAAATTGGAAAACTATTGTCATGATTTAACTCATATTAGTACGCCTTTATTCCTTGAAGAAGTACAATAACTAAAAAGTGATAAGGTAGATCCCCTCACCCACACAAAAAATGATGGTACATATAAAAATTTATATGAATTATAAGATGGAATAGACTAGTTGTAGTGACATTATTAAAAGCTATAATGGGAAAATTTTTTAATCCTTCTACTATGTAACAAAAAAATAATCAAAATTACAATTAATTAGATTATCTTTAATTTTTTGGCTAAAAAGATGTAACATTAGCAAAGTCCACTTGATCATAGTTTAATTAAATTTTAATGCAATACTCAAAGTGATATAATTTTGTTGATGATAGCATGGATTATAAAATGGAAGAAGTTAGTTAACTTGTATGATAATTCTAAAGAATATCATGTTAAAAATCCATCTTTAGATTTTTTTCAATCATATAACTTTAGGAGGAACCACCATTGCATAGCTTAGATTAGTACCCCTTTATTCCATGATGAAGTACAGTAACTAAAATGTGATAAAGTATATCCCATCACAAAAACAAAAAATGACGTTAAATATACATGGTTTTACTAACTATTAAATGGAAAAAAATAGTTGTAGTCTCTTTATTAAAAACCATAATAGGAAAATGTTTTAATCTTATAGTTATGCAACCAACAAAGAATCATAATTACCATTAATTAGAATATCTTTGATGTTGGGGTTGAAAAGGTGTTACATTAGCAAAGTTCACTTGATCATGATTTAATTGAATTTAAATTTGATGTTCAAAGTGATGCAGGTTTAGTTAAAGATACCATGGATTATAAAATTGAAGAAGTTAGTCAATTGGCATGATACATCTAAACAATAACATGACTAAAATTCATCGTTAGATTTTTTCGCTCAGATAACTTTAGGAGGCCCACCATTGGCTCAGCTCAGATTTGTAACCCTTTATTCCTTTATGAAGTGCAACAACTAAAAAGTTATAAAGTAGGTCCCCTCACAAACATAAACAATGATGGTAAATATATGTGGTCATTAATTATAAAATGGAATTCACTATTTGTGGTGACATTATTAAAAATCATAATAGGAAAATGTTTTAATCCTACCATTTTGTAACAAACAAAGAATCACAATTACAATTAATTAGAAAATCATTGATTTTTGGGCTAAAAAGGTGTAACTTTGGCAAAACTCACTTGATCATAGTTTAATTGAATTTTAATGTGATTTTCAAAGTGAGAAAATTTTTGTTGAAGACAAAGTTGAATATGTCCAAAATTTTATAGAAAATTACGAATAAATTTGATTCTCTTATAACTTACTGTTGTAATATTTAGAAAGAGAGTAATATTGTGGCCAACCATCTATAGTTATATAAGGATCTAGTTAAAGTTGATGAAGTTTAAATTGAATACATTACTTATTACAAAATTTCTTCCATTCCAAAATGCTTCTCATCAATAAGTTGATGATGTGAAAAAGAGTAACACACAAAACTATAGCACATAATAATTTAAATTTACCTTAGTTCAACTTTATTATATATTGACTTAATGTAAAAGAAGAATTTAGTATTGCTAATTATTATTTAGCATGGTAATTTATAGTTATTCTAAACTAGATCTAGTGAGTCAAAACAAATGTTGTTGGAGTTTTCTCAAAGTCCTCTATCCAATTAAATATTCCTTTTTAAAATTTTTTAAGCACTTTTTTATGCATTTGGCATACTTTACAAGAAATTGAAATTTTTAACTACTTTGTTGATCAAGGATGTTATAGCAAATTTCTTTAATATTTTTAAGCACAACTTTTCTATGTAATTTATCTCATTTATTAAACTTTTTCTCTCTTATTTTTTTATATTACTATGCGACAATGAATCTTATCTCATATGACTTTATATAACTTTGATTTGGTTATATTAGTTTGTAGTACCTAATCTTATTTAAACTTTAATAAATATTTAAAATAATATATTTTTTTATTTTTTTTCTTTTTACTTTTGTAATCATAAGAAATTTTAAATGTTGTCTAATGGAGATGAAACAAATATCATTAGACTCATCTAAATAAGCTCTATCCATTTAAATAAATGTTGTCTATTTGTCTTTTCTTAACAAACTCTACAAAATGAAATACTCTTTTTTTAATGCTTTTTATGTACTTCATTTTCTCAAGATTTGGGGCACTTTATGAGACATTTGATTCATAATTAATTTAACAAATGATAATGTTACGTATGATCTCCATAGCATTTTGGAATGCTACTTTCCTTCACAATTCATTTTAGGCTCTAAAAATTTAATGATCAACTCTGTTACATTCGAGTATATTTTTGTCTGATTTCTTCAAATGCTTTGCATTGAATGGTTATATCATTATGTAACTCTAAATGTCATCTCGTATGACCAATATTTACCTTGATTTGGTTAAATTATGTTGCTTCAATTTACTTCATTAAAGCATATATATGCATTAATAGTGCGAAAAAAATAATTTATTCATATTTATGACCATTTAATTTAGTAATTCATAGTTAAACAAAATTATGAGTCTTTAACAAGCTGTGATAGACACTTCACAAACTCTATCAATATACAATGGAATTTTTATATTTTAAGAGTCATACTTTGTTTAACAATAAAGGATGTTACACTTGAGCTCTGTAGTATCTTATAATGCATCCTTATCATATAATTTATTTCATTTCTTACAACTTTTCACTTTGATTTTGCTATATAAATCTATAATTGTAAATTTTATCTCAAGTAATAATTACATTGTTATGATTTGGATATATTATATTAATTTTATTTTTCTTATTTTAGTTTTGATATATCTTTGCTTAATATTAAAAAAATGATTTTATTCTTTTATGTTTATTTAGTTTGGAAATTTTCAATAATTTAAAATTAAGGACAATAGTAATGAAATAAATATTATTGGACTTCTCCCAATGAGCTCTATCTAATTAAAACTTTGTATATGTATTTTTAAATATTTTATCCTGAACAATATGTGAGAGTTTTTTATTAACGACTAATTTAATGATCGAGGTGTTGTTCTTGATCTTCTTAGAATCTTTGAATTCAATGTTTATGTAAACTTTATCTCATCTGTTCAAATTTTTTCTTTTCCTTAGCTGTATTATGAAGAAACTATAATTCTCCACTACTACGAGCTTTACATTATTTTTATTTTATTATATAGATTACTTTAATTTATCTCATTTGAACTATATTATATTTTTGTTGAATATTTAAATAATCTATTTTTTAATTATACTTATTTTATTAAGTACATCGTAGTAGTTCAAAATGTTATTCAATCAAGATGAAACAATGTTGGACTAATCTTTTCGAGCTCTATTCAATGAAAATTTCACTTTATATTTCTAGATAATTAAATTTTAATGTTTTTGCCATACTTTGTAATATATTTTGAATCATACATAATTTGATGATAATAATATCACACTTCACTTCTTTAATAGTAGGGAATGTAACTTTTAGAAATTACCATATTTCTTTAAATATTTTTATTTAATGTCCTCTATGTACTTTATATTTCTAGATAATTACATTTTAAGGTTTTTGCCATGCTTTGTTTTATATATATTTTGATTCATACAGAATTTGATGATAATAATATCACACTTCACTTCTTTAATAGTAGGGAATGTAACTTTTAGAAATAACCTTATTTCCTTAAATATTTTTATTTAATGTCCTCTATGTAATTAAATATTTATTATTACATTTTATATATTTTACTTTTTGGATTTTTACATTCTTTGGAAATGATCTCAATTCACACCTGGTTTGACATTTGTTGATGTTACACTCAACAATCATAGCATCTTTAAATGTAACTTTTACATATAATTTGTCTCATTTCTTAAAAGTTTTCATAGAAATACAACTATATTACCAGATAACACTAACTCTCCACTCTTGTCAGTCTTTCCTTGCTTGAAGTTATTTTAAATATGTTGCTTCAAATTATTTCATTTTGAATTTTAATATATATATTTACATAATATTAAAAAAATAATTTAACATTATTTGCACTTAATTACATCATTGGATTATTTATAAAGAATTTTATTGATTTATAGACTAAGTTTTAAAAATTTAAACATTTTATTATATTTTGGCATTCTTTTGAATGTTATTGAGTCTTACCTAATTTCACAACCAAACATGATACACCTAAACTCTTTACTAACATAGAATATAAATTTCTTATATAATTTATCTCAATCTTCAAAATATTTCAATTTATTTTTATTATATTATTATGTAACTCTAATTATTAACTCAATGACACTTAACTCACTTTGATTTGGTTATACTACATTACTTGAATTTGACTCATTTCAACTTTAACATATGTTTACCTTAAATTAAAAACAAATTATTCTTTACACTTATTTATTTGAAATTTTATAGTAACTCCAAACTAGTTTTAATCATTATTAAACAAATGTCATAAGACTCACTCAATAAGCTATATCTAATATTTTTTTAATATATTAAAATATTATATTTTGTATGCTTTCGGTACAAATCAGACAACATGTTTAATTCACACCTCACTTGATGATCGAGAATATTCCACTTTATCTTAGTAGTATATTGAATTTGAACTTGCCTATACTATAAAATTCTAATTCTCCCCTTTTGACCATTACCTTGCTTCAATTATTTTATACTAGATTCTTCTATTTATCTTATCTCAACAATAACATATATTTACTTAATACAAAAAATATCATTGTTTATGCTTATTTACTATCGTAATTCATAGAAAACCCAATGAGGTTTGATCTAGACGAAGCAAATATATTTGCATAAATCTCAACAGGCTATACACAATTTTATATTAATTTTTTGTTTTTTAAAATCTTTAATTTTTATTTTTTTCCACACAATCAAAATATTTTCAATCATGTCTAATTTGAAAATCTAGAATGTTACCCTCAATTTCTCAATATTTTTGAAAGCAACATTCCTATTCAATTTACCCCATTCTTTCAATTTTTTTGTTTTCATTTTGTTATATTAATATGAAAGTCTAATTGTGTACTTGTGTGGGCTTTGATTCTCTCCAAATTATTTACATTATGTTGCTACAATTTATCTCATTTCAGCTTTAATATACATCTACTTTATATTGAAATCTTTTTATTGTTAAACTCAATACTCTGGAAATTTATAATAACCCAAATGAGGTCCAATTGAGAGAAAACAAATGTTCTTTGACAAATCTCGATAAGCCTATTTAGTTAAATACACATTTTTATATTTTTTATATGTTATGTTTTCTTTTTTTATCACCCTGTGGGAGAATGTTTTATTTTTACCTAATTTGGTGATCAATGATATTGTAATAGATCCCCATTGCATCTTGAGAGTTTCCTTTTTCCTATAATTTATCTCATTTCATTAAATATTTCTCTTTTCTTTGCATATATTACAATGAAACTCTATCTCTACTTTAATGTGACCCTTTCAAAGCTTTGACTTGTTTATACTACATTGCTTACTTATTTCACTTTTAATAAATATTTATATTAAAAATAATAATCTGTTATTATCTTTATTTAATTTGGAAATTCATAATAATTACATACAAGGTCTGACTGAGACATAACAAATGGCATAGGACTTATCTAAACGAGCTCTATCAAATTAAAAATTTATTTATTAAAAATATTTTTTCTTTTATTTTAAAATAGTTGATAAGATATTTCAATTCATTCCTAATATGAGAATCTCAAATGTTACATTTCATCTCGTCAACATCATTTAACATAACTTCCTCTTACCATTTATCATATTTCTTCAATTTTTTCTCTTTCATTTGGTAATATTTCTTTGTAACTCTAAATCTCTTCTTTTGGAACTTTTGCATTGCTTTGATTTCGTTTTACTATATTACCTAACTTTATCTCATTTTTCATTTAATATATATTTAGTTAATAATAAACAATAACTTGTAACTATTTAGTTTATTTTAATATTCTAATTTGGAGTAATTCCAAATTTAGTCTAATTAAGACGAAACAAAAGTTGAGTTAGACTTCACAAACTTTATCCAATTTAATATTTATTTTTATAATTTAAATTATTTTATTTTCTATAGTTTTAGTACACTTTATGAGCGTTTTAACTTTGTACCTGATTTGATAATCGAAGATGTTAGACCTGATTTGATAATTAAAGTTATTTTTCAATTTTTTTCTCTTTTATTTACTTATGTTAGTTTATAACTCTAAATCTTCTCTCATGTGACCTTTATATTATAATTATTTTGTTATATTACATTACTTTAAATTATCTAATTTTTCTCTTAATGAATACTATCTTACTATGAATACAATAATTTATTATTAATTATTGTAGTTTATATTGGTAATTTATAGAAAATCAAAACAATGTCTAATGGAAATGAGCAACCATTGTTTGGTTTATCTCCAAAAGCTCTATCTAGTTAAATCTTCATTCTCAAATTTTAAAATATTTGTTCTCAAATATTTTAGCTCATTCTAAGGGATATTTTGATTAGTAACTGATTTAACAATAGAAAAGTTTTTGCTCGATCACTATAGTATCTTAGAATGTAACATTTTCATTGAATTAAACAAAACATTTACAAATTTTTTGGCTTTGATTTTGTCCTAGTAATATATAAATCTATATCGCATCTCGTCCGAGAATTACATTGCATTTATTTGGCTATATTACATTGTTTCGAATAATAATTTATTATTACTTATGCGGAATTATTATTTTAAACTTTTTATTAGTTCTATGTGAACTTCGATCCAGATGAAAGAAATATCTTGGACACGCCATGATGGCCTCTACCCAATAAATTGTTTTTTTATAATTTTTTTGAATATTTTAATTTTTTTTTTATCCAAGCATGCTTTAGAACACATTTTGTTATGTACCTAATTTGGTGGTCGAGGATATTGCACGTAATGTTTTTATTATCTTTGAATGCAAATTTCCCATTCAATTTATCTAATTTCTCAAAATATTTTGCTTTCATTTGGTTATATCACTATGTAATTATAAATCTGCTCTAGTACAAATATTGCTTGGCTATGATTTGGTTGTATTGTGTAGCCATAATTTATCAATTTTAAGATTTAATATATATATTTACTTAAATAAAAATAAAAATTTATTATTTTTTATGGTTATTTATTCTTGTAATTCGTAGTATATTCAAATGATTTTTTATTGATATGAAACAAATATCGTGAGACTCACCTCAATGAGCTCAATCAATTTAGATTTTTATTTTTTTAAATAATTTAGTTTCTTTTGTTTGAGAATTCTTTAAGAGACATTTCAAGTCATACTTAATTTGATAGTGGAGGATGTTGCCTTCGATGTTCTCCATATCATGGAATGTATCGCTTCTATTCAATTTATTTTATTTCTCTAATTTTTTTCATTGGTTTTGTTGTATTACTACGCAAGCCTAAAATTACTCCTATGAGATCATTACATTGCTTTGACTTTATTTTTTTAAATTACTTCAATTTATCTCATTTTGAATTTAATATATGATCAATTAGTATTGATATAATATTTTATTATTATTTATTCTTATTTTCTATCTCAATTTGAAGTAATTGAAAAGGAGCACTTCCCAATTAAGTTTTTATTTTTATATATTTATATTTTTTTCCATATTATCTTCCATATACTTTCTAGCATAATTTATGACATGTCTTACAATGTTTGGCTCCAATTTGGATTTTTTAGTATTTTACTCTAAACCTCTCATCATGTGACTGTTAAATATGTTTGATTTGGTTATATTAGATTTCTTCAACTTATCTTGTTTTAGCTTTAATAATAATTTACTTAATATAAAAAATGTAATTTATTATTATTTTTGAAGTCATTATGGTGATTCATAGTAGTTCTAATTCAAGTTTTATATATAAAAAATGTTGTTAGACTCACCTCAAAAGTCTAAGCAATTTATTGTTCTCTTTAAATTTTTTAAAAATTTATTTTGTTCAATTTTTTGTTGTTTTATAGCTTAGTTTTATTTGTTCAAAATTTTATAGCTAGGGAGTTTAAACTCAATCTTTGTGGTATTTTGAACACAACTTTGCTATGCAATTTTTTCATTTTTTTTGAAAGCTCTCATTTTTAATTAGCTATATAACTATGGAACATTAAATGTCATGTAGTGTGACCTTTGCATTGCTTAGATTTGACGATGCCATTTTGGTTGCATTTGCCTCTTCTTACCATTAATATATTTTTTATTAGTTGAAAAATATTAATTTTCTTATTTCAACTTATTTTCTTTTGTAATTTATAGTAATTCTTGTAGAAGTTCAATTGAGATTAAAAAAATTCATCTCAATAACCTTTATCTAATTAAGCATTCATAGTTTTATAATTTTAAATGTTATACTCTCTAGGATCTTTTCTCCTCTTATAAGACTTTTCTATTTGAACATTGTTTCATGATGTAAAATGTTACAATTGATCTACTTAGTATCTTTAAGTTCCACTTTCCCAAAACATTTATCTCATTTCCCCAAACTTTTTATTAATTTTGTTATTTTATAATCGAACTCTAAATGTCCTCTTATGAGGCTATTACAATGCTTAGATTTGGTTATAGTATAATTGTTTAATTTATATTAATTTAATTTTTATGTATTATTACTTAAAATTAAAAAAATATTTAGAAATTTTTCTTGCCGATTTACTTAGATAATTGATTATTACTATAAAAGAGGTCCACTCGAGGCAAAGAAAATGTCATTCTAATTGCCCAATCGTGGCCTATCCAAATAAATATTCATTTCATGTTTTTAGAAGCTTTATTTTCTCTTGTTTTGGTGTGCTTTATGAGAGATTTTTAACTGTGCTTATATTACAATCGATCTCCTTAGTATCTAGGATTGTAACATTTAATTATAATTTACAACATTTTTTTAGATATTTCTTTTGATTTAACTATATTATGTTGCTTCAACTTACACATTTCAACTTTAGTATATACTTTATATATATAATAGTAAAACATTCATCATTATTTATGTTTATTGGCTTTAATGATTATTAGTAATCCCATACCAGGTTTCATTGAGACAAAATAAATGCTGTTAGACAAATCTTAAAAAGCTTTATCTAATAAAATAATCATTAGTATATTATAAACATTTCACTTCACTATGGCTTTAACTTACTTTAGGAGATAACTTTTTGTTACTACTTGATTTATTATTTAAGGATGGTGCACTCAATCGACTCAATATCATGGAGGTTAAATTTCGTTTATAATTTATTCCATTTCTTGAAATTTTTTAATTAGATTTTGTTATATTATTATGAAACTCTAATTGCCAATCTATTCAACCTTTACTCCACTTTAATTATGTTATATTACATTACCTCAATTTGCCTCATTTTAGTTTTAATATATATTTACCTAATCGTAAAAAAATATTTATCATTATTTATGCGTGTTGAATCTGGTAATTCATAATAAATCCAAACAAGGTTTAGTTGAGAGTATGTAAACATCATTGGACTCATCTTGATATTCCCTATCAAATTAAAAATTTATATTTATTATTTTAAATATTTTTATTTTCTAAGGCTGTGACACACTTTAAGAGGTAATTTGATAGGTACTTGAATTGATGATCATGGAGGCTACACTTTATATCCTTTGTGTCTACTAATGCAACATGCTCATACAATTTATTGATTTTGTTTTATTTGGTTATATTAGTTTGAATCTCTATATCACCTCTCATGTGTTGTTTACATTGATTTCATTTTGGTAAAATTATGTTGTTTCCATGTAACTCAAGTTAAAATTAATATATGTTTAATTTGAATTACAATAATAATTTTACATTATTTGTGCTTATTTTTCTTTAATTCAAAGTAATTGAAAATGCTGTTCTATCACAAAGAAAAAACATCGTTAGACTCATCACGATGAGTTCAACATTATTTAATATTTGTTTTTACATTTTAAATATTTTTTTTTCTAATGTTATGGCATGCTTCAGGAGACATTTTCATTTGTACCATATTTAGATGTTCAATGATTTACACTCGATTTTCTTATTATCTTGGAAGGCCACTTTCCTCCATAATTTATGCATATCTTTAAAGTTTTGGCTTGACTTGGCTTTACTAATATATGACTCTTAATGGCTTTTCTTGTCACTTTTATGTTTTTTTCATTTAGTTATATTGTAATACATAAATTTATTTTAATTCATCTTTAATTTATATTTACCTGATATAAACATAATTATTTATCATTATTTATGGTTATTAAATTTTGCAATTCAATGAAATTCCAAATGAGGTCCAATTGGGACATAACAAACGTTGCTCAACTTGTCTTTATTATCTCTATCCAATTAAATATTCATGTTTATATTTTTAAATAAATTTCTTATTATTGTTTTGGGATGATTTTTGACATGGTTTATGAGAAATTTTAATTTCTTCCTAATTTGCTCATTGTGAATGTTACACTCCACCTCCCCAAAATTATGGAACCCAACCTTCATGCACCATTTATCCAATTTATATAAATTTTTCTATTTCATTTTAATTCATCTCTAAATCTTCTCACTTCTAATTTTATCTTATTTTTATTTGTTTATACTAAATTTGTTTAATATATCTCATTTTTTTAATATATATTTATTTAATATTAAAATAATGACATATCATTATTATTTTATTTAATCTCGTAATTAGGAGTAATTCCAAACAATGTTCGATCAGAATGAAACAAGGGTTGGACTTGGCTTCATGACTTCTATCATATTTAAAATCTATTTTTATATTTCTATGCATTTTATATTTTATAGTTTAAGCACACTTTATGAGTCATTTCATTTTGTACCTAACTTGATGGTCCATGTTGTTACACTCAATTTCTTAATTATTTTTTGAAGCAACATTATGTTATAATTGATGTCATTTTCCAATTTTTCTTCTTTGATTTATTTATGTTACTATGTTACTCTAAATTTTCTCACAATGGACTTTTAGTTTGCATTTATTTGGATTTACTGTATTATTTCGATTTTTCTAATTTCAACTTTAATAAATATTTTGCTAATATAAAAATAATAATTTAGTATTATTTATGCTTCTTTCTTTGGTAGTCATAAGAAAATCAAAACAATGCCTTATAGGAATGAACAATTATCATTAAGCTCAACTCAAAGTGCTCTATCTAATTAAATATTTATTTTCTAAATTTTTAAATATTTTTTCTAAGATTTTTTTAGGGACATTAAGGTTAATGCTTGATTTAAGGATTGAAAAGTTTCACTCGATCTCTTTAATGCTTTGGAGTGCAACATCTTCAAATAATTTAACACCTTTCTTCAAATTATTTGCTTTAATTTTGTCTTTCTAATATGTTATTCTAAATCTCTTCTCATGTGAGCATTACATCCCAATGTTTTTACTATATTATATTATTTCTATTTTAATATATAATTACAAATGGCTTAAATAATAATTTATGATATTTATTCTTACTTATTATTAAAATTTTTAGTAATTTTAAATGCGATCTATTTTTAGATGAAACAAATATCATTAGATTTGTCTTCATGGGCTCTACCAAATAAATTATTTATCTTTATATTTTCTAAATATTTTATTTTCTATGGTTTTAATATTCTTTATAAGATTTCCTTATATGCACATGATTTGAAGATCGAGGATGTTACATATGACCCTTTAAAAATATCTTTGACTACTTCTTTCCCTTATAATTTCTCTTATTTCTTAAAGTGTTTTTGTTTAATTTTGTTGTCCCTATGTAACACTAACTCTACTCTAGTTTGAACTTACTTTACTTTGATTTTTTTATGTTGCATAAGTATAATTTTTCTATTTTTAGATTTAATATATATTTATGTAATATTAAAATAGTAGTTTGTTTCTTTTAATATTATTTAATTTAGTAATTTGTAGTCAATTGAAAAGACATAAGATCGATTCAAAACAAATGTCATTGGACTCATCTTCATGAGCTTGAGCAAATTAAATATTCTTTGTTTAAATTTTTAAATATTTTAATTTCTTAGGTTTTTGTATTCTTTTGGAGTCATTTTAATTTATACCCAATTTTATAATAGAAAAAATTACCCTCAACTTTCTTAGTATGATCAAAAGCAATTTTCCATCGCAATTTGTCTTATTTCCTCAAATGTATACTTTGATTTTATTATAAAACTAGGTAACTACAAATCCACTTGCAAGACCATTACATTATTTTCTTTTTATTATATTCATTTAGTTCATTTTTTCTTTTATTAGGTTTAATATATATTTACTTAATATGAATATAAAATTATATTATGGTTTATATTTCTTTTCTCTTTTCATTAAAACTAATTCAAAATAGGATTTGATCAAGATGAAAAACATCATTGGGCTCACTTGAATGAGCATTATCCAATTAATATTTTTTTAAAATTTAGTTTTTATAGTATGTTGGAATGAAACTATCTTATACAATTTACTTAATTTCTTAAAATTGTTTGCTTCTATTTGGCTATATTATTATTTAACTATAATCATTTATCATTTAACCTTTAAATTGAATTGATTGGGTTATGTTATATTTATTTAAATTATCTCATTTCAGTTATAATATTTATTTTTTTAGTATCAAAGAAATAATTTGTAATTCTTTATGCCTATTCATTGTCATAATTCATTGTAATTTTAATCGAAGTCTGATATATTTGAAACAAATGTCATTAGACTCACGTGAACAAGCTCTATGAAATTGTTCATTGATTTTTATATTTTTAAAAACTTTATTTTTTATTTTAGTTATTTTAAAAACTTTTTTTATTCATACCAAATTTTATTGTTGGAGATTTTACACCCAATGTCCTTAGTTTTTTGGAATGTAATTTTCTTATTAAATTTATTTAATTTTTTTAAATTTTTTTATTATATTTCTATATAAGATTAAACCACATATCAATTGACCTAAATATAGTTTTGATTTGGTTATACTTTGTTGTTTAAATTTGTCTCATTTTAGCTTTAATATATATTTATTTGTTGAAAATATTATAAGTTTTTATTATCTCCATTAGTAATTTTTAGTAGATCCAATAGAAGATTGATTGATATGAAAAAAATGTGATTGGATACATCTCATTAAGCTTTATCGAGTTAAATATTCATAGTTTTATATTTTAAATGTTATATTTTCTATCATTTTGGCTCCTCTTATGTGGCTTTTTGAATTGTACAGTATTTTATGATCAAGGATGTTACAATTGATATTTTTAGTACCTTAGCATCAAACGTTCCTATACAATTTATCTTATTTCTTCAAAGTTATATATTGATTTTGATTTATTGATATCTAACTCTATGTTTGCTTTTATATGATCATTGCTTGCATTAGATTTTGCTATAATCCATTTCGTCAATCTATCGAATTTTAATATTAGCCAATTGTTACATAAAATTAAAAAATAATTAATTAGAATTTTTGTATATTAACTCAGGCAATTTACTAGCTCTAAAAGAGGTCCAGTTGAAGTCAAAATAAATGTTGTTACATGCACCCTAACGAGGTTTATTCTAACAATTATTCATTACATATTTTTAAATACTTTAGTATCTTAAGTTTTGGTGTGTTTTATGAGGATTTCTTCTTCCATTGTTAGTCAAGGATATTAGGCTTTATCATTCTATTACCTTTGATTACAATTTCCTAATACAATATATAGCATTCTTTAAATATTTCTTTTCAATTTGGCTATATTCCATTGCTTTAATTTAACACATTTTAGCTTTCGTTTATATTTTACTTATATTAAAATAATAATTTGTAATTATTTATGTTTATTTATATTAATAATTATCAATCAAACAAAATCATGTTTGATAAAGTTAAAACAAATATTGTTGGGCTCATCTTGATATGCTTTGTCGAATTAAAAAATCATTGTTATATTTTTAAAATGGTTAGATCACTAAGGCTTTTGCACACTTTATGAGACATTTTTTCATTCGTGCCTAATATTTTCAGTGAGAATCTTGCATTAAATATTCTTAAAATCTTATAGTGCAAGTTTTTTATACAATTTATCTAATTTGTTATGATTCTTCATTTTGATTTTGTTATATTATTTTGAAAATTTAATTGCACTATTATGTGATGTTTATTTTGTTTTAGTTTTGCTATAGTACATTTCTTCAATTTTGCTCATTCTATATTTACTACATATTTACCTAATACTAAAAAGTATTTATTACATTAAAGCTTATTCAGTTTCATGACTTGTAGTAAATCCAAATGACATTTGATTGAGAGGAAATAAAATGGTATGACTCATCATGATAAGCTTTATCAAATAAAAAATTTATTTTTGCATTTTTAAATATTTTTTTAGGATTATGGCACATCTTGAGGACAATTTGATTTGTACTGAACTTGACAATTAAGGGTGATACACTCAATCTTTTTAGTACCTTCAAATGTAATATACTAATACAATTTATCATTTTTAATCCATTTACTTACTTTACATTGAAACTCTAAATCTCCTATGGTGTGATGTTCACATCGATTTGACTTGGTAATATTAATTGTATTAATTTATCTCATGTTAACCATAATATATATTTAATTAATGTTAACATAATAATTTATTATTATTTATCCTTATTAAATTTATAGTTGAATGTAATTCCAAAAATGGTCTGATAAAGATGAAAAAACATCATTAGACTTATCATGAAGTCATTTACCCAATTTAATTTTTTTTGTTTTTTTAATTATTTTGTTTTGTATTGTTATGGCAAGATTTAAATGGCATTTTGTTTTGTACCTTATTTTTGTGTCGAAGGATTTATAGTTGATGTTCTAGACTTGGCTTTATTAATGTCAAACTCTAAATCACCTCTTATGTCATGTTTACATTTTACTGATTTAGTCATATTACATTGATTAATTTTATTTTATATCATCTTTAATATACATTCACTTAATATTAAAATAGTAATTTTATCATTATTTATGCTTATTAAAATTTATAATTTATAGTAAATCTGAATAAGATTTAATTGAGACAAGAAATTTTGCTAGACTTATCTCACTTAGCTCTATAAAATTGAATATTCATCTTTATATAATTACTTTATTCAGTAGATTTTGGCATGTTGTAGAAGTTATTTTGTTTCATAGCTAATCTTACAATCAAATTTCACACTAAATCTCATTAATTTCATAAAATGGTACTCTCCTATGTCATTTTTTTGTTTGATTTTTTTTTATTTTTAATAACTTTGGTGTGAATGGTGAGATATTTTGAGTCATCCTTTTTAATTATCTAGAATGTGACCATCAATCTCTGCAATACTTGGAATTAATCATTATACTACAATTTATCTTATTTTTTCAATATTATGGTTATGATTTGGGCACATTGCTATGTTACACAAAATCTCTTCTCTTATGAATTTTTCATGCCTTTGATTTGGTTATATTACATTGCTTTCATTTATCTTATATAAGCTTTAATATATATTTTATTAATATTGAAATAGTAATCTATTGCTACAAATGCATTTTTACATTGATAATTGACAATAATTACAAACAAGGTATGATCGAGATGAAACAAACTTCATTGCTCTCATCTTGACAAACTTTAACAATCTAAATATTCATTCTTATATTGTTCTCAATATTTTTTTTGAAGGATTTTGCTTGGTTTATGACATATTTTGATTCATACTCAATTGTCGCTCCAGAATGTTACACATGACTTCCGTATTATCTTAAAAAGTAGTCTCTTCATGTGATTTATCTTATTTATTAAATTTATTTTACTTTAATTTTACTATATTTTTTTGAAACTCTAGTTCCTCTCTAATGTGACATTTACATGTCTATAATTTTTTTTAATATATGTTTTCAATTTATCTCTTTTATAATTTATCATATTTTTATTAAATTAAAATAATAATTCATTCTTTTTTATTCTTAAATAAGTTGGTAATTCCTTCTAATTTGAAGTGAGGTTTTATGGAGGCAAAACTGGTGTCATTTGACTCATTCAAATATGCTTTATCTAACTAAATATTTATTTTCATAATATTTAAATATTTAGTTTTCTATGTTTTTGTTTTGTTATAAGAGACATTTGGATTCATACCTGTGTTGATTGTAGAAGACGTCACACTCAATCTTCTTAATATTTTTAAAAATACCTTTTGAATACAATTTGTCTCATTTATTGAAAACTTTTATATTGATTTGGTTATATTATGATATAACTCTAAATCTCCTCTCTTTTCACCTTTTATGTCTCTATGACTTGGTAATACTATATTATTTTAGTTAATCTTATTTACACTTTAATATATATTTACTTTAAATTAAGTAATAATTTATTACCTTTATGCATACTTATTTTTTATAAATCATAGTAATTCAAAATGAGGTATTATTGAGAATAAAACAAAGGTCATCACATAAATACAAATGATTTATGCATGTCTTATGAGACATTATGATTTGTACCCCATTTGATGATCAATGATGTCACCATTGATCCACTTATAATCTTGGAATGTGGCCTTCCAACAAATGTTATCTTATTTTTTCAGATGTGTGCCATAATTTGGCCATATTACCCGAAAATATCGAGTCTCATCTCTTGTGAAGATTACATGCCTTTGATTTGATTCTATTATAACATTTCAATCTTTTGTATTTCTACTTTGATAATTATTTACTTAATATTAAAATGATAATTTTTTATTATGAAGGCTTATATACTTTTGTAAATTATCATAACTACAAATGAGTGGTTATCGAGATTAATCAATTTAATTGTACTTGACAACTCTATCCAATTAACTATTTAATGTTATAGATTAAAAATTTTTATTTTTTGTTTTATAATTGTTTACAAGTAATGTAGATACATACATAGTTTGATGACTGATAATGTTCCACTTGATGTCAAAAATATCTTATTGAATTATATTACTTTAATTTACCTTTTTTGAACTAAAATATATATTTAGATAATATTTAAGTGATTGTTTGTTTTAATATTTGCTTTTTTAGATTGATAATTTGTAGAAATTCCAAAGAGATGCAATCGAAATGAAACAAATGTCATTGCACTTATGTCAGCCTACTTTCTCCGATTAATTATTCATTCTTATATTTTTAAAAATTCGATTTTATATGTTTTACCAAGCTTTATAAGGAATTTTTGTTCGTACACTACTTCATAATCGATGGTGTTACAGACGATCTCCTTAATATCTTAGAATACAACCTTTTCCAAAACTTTTACTAACTTTCTAAAATATTTTTCTTTGATTTTGATATATTACCATGTTTCTTTTGATCTATTCTAGAGAGAACTTTGCATTACTTTTAATTTGTAATATTATAATTCTTCAATTTCTCTCATTTCATTCGTAATATTTTTTGAATATATTCAAATAATAATTTATTATTATATATGCTTATTTAATTTGTTAATTCATAGAAATTTTAAACAATGTTTCTATCGAGATGAAATAACTTTCTTTGTGCTAAGTTTCATAGAGTTTGGATGTCTTATGAGAAATTTTGATTTGTACCTGATTTGATGATCTAAGATTTTACACTCGATCTCTTTTTTACCTTTGAATGAAATATTCTTAAACAATTTAGCTCATATCTTAAAACTTTTCATTTTGATTTGATTATATTACTATGTAACTCCAAATCTCTGATCATGAGATGAATTCTTTGCTTTGATATTGTTATACTACATTAGTTTCTAGTTATCTCAGTTTAGCTTTAGTATATATTTACTAAATATTGAAATAAAAATTTATTATTATTTATTCTTATTTACTTTATAAATTCATAACAATTATAGAGTAGGTCTAATGAAGATGAAACAAATATTGTTGGACTTGTCTTAACAAGCTCTATAAAATTATATAGTAATTTTTTTATTTTTAATATTTTACTTGATAATAGTTTTGACATGATTTGATAGACAATTTGACTCATAATGAATTTAATGATCAAGGATGTTCCACTCCATTTATTATCTTGGAATTCAACTTTCTTATATAATACATCATTTGTTTGAAGTTTTACCTTTGATTTACTTATATTACTATGAAAATCTAACACTCTTCTTATGTAACACTTACATCATTTTGATTTCATAGTATTATATTTAATCAATTTATGTCATTTCAACTTTAATAGATATTTACTTAATTAAAAATACTTTATTATTATTTGTAATTATTTACCTTTGTAATTCATAGAAACTGCAAATGAGTTATGACCATGCTAAAGCATAAATCATTAAACTCATGTACACATGTAGAACTAGCTAAATATTACTTTTTAATATCTTTTTTTAAGCATTTTTTATTCTTTTGTAGATATTTTGATTTATGTCTAATTTGATAGTCAATGATGTCATACTTTATCTTTTTATCATCTAGGAATTCAACTTTTTCCCACAATTTATATCATTTGGTTAAATGTTTTCATCAATTTTATTCTATAGCTTTGTAACTCTAACTATTCCCTAATGGGATATTTAAGTCTTTTTCAATTGTAAAAATTACATTGCATTTGTTTATCTTATTTCAACTTTGATATATATATATATTTACTTAATATTAAAATATTAATTAATCATATATGTGCTTATTCATTTTGGTATTTCTCAGTAATTCTAAATAGCATGTAATAGAGTCAAAAGAAACCTCATTGGTATCATTTCAATGTATGCTAACAAATTAAATTATTTTTCATATTTTTAAAATATTTTATTTTCTAGGGAAATAATAATAAAGTGTTTATCATGATCAAGTATGTTGCACTTGTTCTTGTTGTTATCTTAGATTGTAACTTTCTTACAAGTCTTCAAACCTTCACCCAACTCTACACTTTATCCAATTTAATCAAATTTTTTGCCTTTAACTTCTCCTATTTGTTGTGAAACTCTAATTATCCTCTCATGTGACCTTTACAGTACTCTGACTTGGTTATATTAAATAACTTCAATTTATCTTACATTAGCTTCACTATATATTTAATTATACTCTGATCAATTGACCCTGATTTAATGGTCCAACATGTTACCCTTTATCTCAAATATTGGAATGCAACATTCTTATATCATTTATCTCCATTTTTTAAGGTGTTCTCTTTTGTTTGGCTATATTATTTTGTAAAGCTAAGTCTCCTTTCATGTGATTTTTATCACTTTAATTTGGCTACGTTGCAATGCCACAATTAATAACATTTCCATTTAATCATTATTAAAATGATATTTTTTTATGCTTACTTTGGAATCCACAATATATCCAAACAATGTTTGAATGAGATGAAAAAAGATTTGTAGGCCTTGTCTCAATGTTATCTATCCACTATGTATTTAATTTGAAGTTTTTATTTATTTTGATTTCTATAATTTTGGCACACCTTATGAAACATTCTTATTCATTCCATACTTGATGAACAAGGATGTTGCATGTTATCTTAGAGTTGCATTATTACCACTTAGAGTTTGTTCCTTATTTAATGATGACAAATCTTAACTATTTATAATAAATTTGGTTAAGTGAAATTTCAAATTTTAGAGGGCTGAAGCTTGAATTAATAGGCGAATGTAAAAAAAACAAAAGTAGCAATGACAAATTCTTATAATGATCAACTTGGTTTGTGCGTTAAAGCATTAAAAGTTAAAGCATTAACTTGACTAAACTTTTCAAAACATGGAACACAAAAAACTTAAAAATAGTCATATTGAAAAAATTATTGATTTTTAATATCTATAATCTATCTTAAATAAGAAGAAATGTGTTAGATCAGTTATCACTCTCAAATCTAAAACTAAATTTTAAAGAATTGTTAGGATCACTTGTAATCACGTCTTGAGTGAACTAGTAGGCCACTAAACAAAAATCAAGTCACCTTTATAGCTCAAAAAAAATCTTATATGATAAAAAAAAGAATAAAAAATGCGAAAAAATTTGTGTTTAAGAGAAAGCCATGTTAGCATGTGGCAAACTTTCAAATTCTATAGCACCTAGAAATATTTGATCACACTATTTAGCAATTGATCAGTCTTAATTAGCTGCACATTTTTATAATACCAGATTATATCCTCCAATTGATCACCCCATTTTGTGATTGCATGATCTATATACAATCTATGTTTAAAATCTAGAAATCTTTAATAGATTTGGATTTACATCTATTCGTCCATATCAAATCTTATTTCTAAATAGTCCTAATCAAATCTCAAACATCAGTTGAAGAAGTTTTTGAGATTAAAAAATATGGATCATTCTGATCGAACGACTCCTATGTAATGGCTGTTTTAGTCATATTTCAAGAAAATAGAATCTTTTATTTAAATAATAATTTTTAATTAAAAAAGTTTGTATAGTAGTAGGAAATATTTTGCATGCTTTGTAAATTCTTAAAGCTATTGGAAAATATTTTGATGTAGTAGAATTATTGTATGAAATGAATTGATGAATTTTTACACAATTTGAAAAAAAATATTACAAAGAGGATCGTTTAATCGATTATTAAACAGTGCTCATTTTCACTTTCACACATTATCTATTCTTTTGTCAAACTCTAAACACTTAACTTTGTTATCAAATCAACTAAGTTATTAGTTTTCTTTAGCCATAACTTATTTAATTAAGATACTTGTGCCTCCTAAAAAACTTTCATTAAACCAAGACTTTTGCTTTACTATTTGATTTTATTTTATCAAATATTTTTCTTCTTTTACCATTTTATTTCATTTTAAGGTTAAGTAGTAAGTTTCTTTTGTTTTATTTTTGTGAGGGTTTGGCTGATCCATCTTTTGATAGTCTTATATTGAGTTTGTCTTTTCTTATTTTCTTTTGGTGGAGGGAAAACAATTCTTTTAAGTCAATCCACATAAAAAAATCATTGTTTTAAATTTTAATTCTAGTTGACATTTCAATTTTATAATTATTATAAAAACATATTATTTACAAAAAAATAATATTTTTTAAATTATATTAAAAATTTGCAAAAAAATAGTTCTTAGATATTTACTTTAGCCATTTAAAAATACTTTTAACTATTTCATTAAATATTTTTGTAAGAAATAAAAATTTTTATTCGTAATAATTCAAAGATTGTTGTTGAGCAACACCTCCCTCTGTATCAATGAAAGTAAATTTTCTTTAAAATTTTTAGCATCTTCTCAAACATTTTACTTTAAATTTTTTTATGTTGCTATGATACTCTAATTCTCTCTTCATGTGGCCATTACATTGCACTGATTTTACATTACTTCAATTTATCAAATTTTCGCATTAACTTATATTTACTTAATATTGAAATTATATTCTACATTTACTTATTATTATTTAAAATTTTAATTCAAAATTATTCTAAACTAGGTTCTATTGATATGAAAGAATTGCCATTGGAGTTGACATGATGAGCTTAATCGAAATAAAAATTGATTACTAAAATTAGATTCTTCTTTTATTTATCATGTTTTTATGTGACATTTTGATACATATATTATTTGCTGATAGATAGTCTTTCACTCAACCTCCTTAGTGTCTAAGAATACAAATTTCTTGTGAAAGTTATCAAATTTTTCAATTTTATTTGCTTTGATTTTGTTATGATAAAACGAAACTCTAAATCTCTACATTTGTGACTATTACTTTTCTTTAATTTTGTTAAATCAATTACTCTCATTCTAACTTCAATATATATATACAAGTAATGTAAGAAAATAATTTATTATTATTTATTATTATTTTTTTGTTATTTCTTAGTTATTCACAATTTTGTCCAATCTTAACGAAATAAATTTTGTTGTAGTAATCTTGATAAGCTTTATACAAATAATTGTGTAATTTAAAATTTTGATGTGTTTTACTTTTTATTACTTTAGCACACTTTATTACCCACTTTCATTCTTGCCTCTTTTGATAATCAATGATGTTATGCTCTATTTCCTTAGTATCATTGAATGTAATTATTTAGTAAAGTTTATCTTATTTGTTCAATTTTTTTATTTGGTTATATTTTAATCAAACTATAATTTTCCTTTCATATAACAATTATAATCGATCTCCATAAAATCTTCAAATCCAACTTTCTCAAACATTTTATAACATTTGTTCAAATTCTTTTTCTTTGAATTTTTTATGTTGCCATGTGACTTTAAATCTTGCCTCATGCATTCTTTTACATTACTTTGATGTGCATTATTTTTATTGTTGCAATTTTCTCATTTTTATTTTAATATATATTTATGTTATAATAAAATGATAATTTATTATTTTTTGTAATTTATAGGAATTACAAATGGTTTTCTATTATGACAAGGCAAGTATGTCACACTCACCTCAACAAGTCCTATCAATTTAAATATTCATCTTTAAATTGATAAATATTTAAATTTTTAAGATTTTTTGTTTATGGGAAACTTTAATTCGCACTTTAATTTTTTTGAAGAATATTATAGATGATCTTTTTCATATTTTGGAATGAAACATTCTCATATAATTTTTCTTATTTTTTAAAATTTTATGCTTCAATGTCCTTTATTAATATGTTAGTCAAAATATACTCTCGTGTGAGCTTTACAACTCTTTCATTTTGTTATATTTTATTACATTAATTCATCATAATTTGGCTTTAGTATTTATTTAATTAATATTAAAAAAAATTTACAATTATTTATGTTGCTTTTACTTTGTAGTTCATAGAAATTCCTAACTGAATTCCATAAAGATGAGGTAAACATCGTCAGACTAGTCTCAATGTGATCTATAAAATTAAATCTTTGTTTCTAAAATTTTAAATATTTTATATTATAAGGACTTTAGAAGTTTTATGAGGAATTTTTAATTCTACCTAATTTGATATTGAAGGAACCTACAGATGTTCTCATTAGTATCTTGAAATGTAACTTTCCCATGCAATTTACCTAATTTTTAATTTTTTTTGCTTTGATATGGCTATATTACAATTGAACTTTAATTATCCTCAAATGCAAAGTCTATGTTTCTTTGATTTTTTTTCATATTACATTGCTCCAAATTCTCTTTTTTAAGCTTTTATGCATTTTTTCTTAATATTAAAAAATTATTTATTTACTTCTATTTTTAAATTTTATGTATTACTAAATAAGTTTCTATCAAGGATAGACAAACATCATTGGACTCATCTCAATTTGTTTTATCCAATTTCATATTTATTTACATATATTTAAATATTTTATTATCTATGGCTTTAACAAGATTTTCTTGAAATTTTGATTGATAACTTATTTGATTATCCACAAACTGACATTCAAATTCTTTAGCATCTTGGAATGTAACCTTATATTAAAATTTGACTCATTTTTTTAAAATTTGGCTTTAATTCTATTAGATTACTATGATGCTCCAATTGTCCTCTTGTTAGATTTTAAAATGCCATGATTTTGCTTTTTGTTTTGTTTCATTATATCTCATTTCATTTTCTACAAATATTTACATAACATTAAAACTATAATTTATTATTATTTATTAAAATTTACTTTGGAGCATCTAATATTTCAAAAAAAACATAATGTTTGAGATAAAACTACCAGTAGTGGAGTTGTGTCAATGAGCTAAAATATTTTTTTTAAAATAATTATAAATATTTTATTTTTTAGGGTTTTGGCATGCTTTATGAGATATTTCAATTCATACCTCATCTAAAGATCGAGGATGCCACATAATCTCCTCAGTATCCTTCATTGTAACTTCCCACTAAATTAATGAACCTCATTTCTTCAAATTTTTTTATTTGATTTTTTATGTTAATATATGACTCTAAATCTTGTCTCATGTGATTCTAGCATTCTTTTTATTTAATAATATTGCATTGCTTTAAATTTTTTACATTTTAGTAATTATATATATATACTTATCATTGAAATAATAATTTCTTCTTATTTATGGTTATTTTTTTGTAATTTGTTATTGTTCCAAAAGTTGTTTGATATAGACAAAACAAACATCAACAAAGTCACCTCAATGAACTTTACATAAATAAATATTAATTTTTATGCTTTTATATAAGTTATTTTCTAAGTATTTGTACGTTTAATGTGTCATTTTGATTCTTACATGATTTAAGGATAGAAGATTTTACACTAAATCTCTTCAACAACTTTGCATGCAACTTTCTAACATAATTTATCTCAATTTTTCAATTTTTTTTTATGTTGTTGTATTATTATGTTATTATAAATGTCCCCTCATGTTACCATTATATCAATTACATTTAAATATAATTCATTGCATTAATTTCTCTCATTTCTACTTTAATATAAAATTAGTTATTATTAAAAATGTTTTTTTGTAATTTTTTAATTTTTTTATAATTCACAGAAATTTTAAATAAGAAATGATAAAGATGAAAGAAGTGTCGTTTGACTCATCCTGGTCAGCATTATTAAGTAAAATAATTGTTTTTAAATTTGAAATATTTTGTTCTTGAAGAATATGGCACATATTATGAGACATTTTTTATTATACTTAATTTGAATATCCACGTTGTTACACTTCATTTCCTTTGTATCCTTGAATACAAATGTCTTGTATAATTCACCTCATCTATTCAAAGTTTTTACATTGATTTTGTTATATTAATCTTTACATCACTTTGACTTGCGTAAATTACATTGCTTCAATTTATTAAATATAAGCTTCAACATATTTTTTGTTAATGATAATGTAATAGAGCATTATTAATTATTTTTATTTTATTTTATAATATAGAGTAATTCTAAACGAGGTCTAATTATGAATAGTGAATATTGATGAACTCATTTTGATGAGCTCTACTTCATTAAATATTTAATTATATATTCTTAATTTTTCAATTTTCTACACTTCTTCCATGCTTTATAAAATTTTTTGAATCATACATACTTGATGATTGAGGATGTTAGACTTAGTGTCCCTAATATTTTGGAATGTAACTTTCTTATACAACTTAGTTGATTTCCTAAAATATTTTACTTTCATTAATTAATTAATAATGAAAGCTTAGCTCCCCTCTTCTATCAAGTTCACATTGCTTTGATTTGATTATATAACATCACTTTAATTTATCTCATCTTAGTATTAATATAGATTTACTTAATAATAAAAAAAATTATTTTTATTCATACTTTTTTACTTTGGTGATTCATAATATTATAAAAGAGGTCTGATTGAGCTGAAAAAATGTCATTAAACTTATCCTGTCGAGCTCTCTTTTTTTAAATATCCATTCTAGATATTTTTAAATCCTTTTATTTTCCAAAGGTTTTAAATGCTCTTAGAGCCATTTAGCTTTGAACCACAGTTGGCTAACTTGGCTGTTACACTTGATCTCTATAGTGTCATTAAATGAAACTTTATTATATAATTGATTTAATTTTCTTTTTTTTGCTTGGTTATATTATTTGCTTCAATTCAATACATTTTAGCTTTAATATAGATTTACTTAATATAGAAATTGTAATTTGTTGTTGTGTATGATTATATATTTTGGTAATTCATAATCATTCTAAACAAGTCAGATAAATACATAAAAAAATATCATATCACACATCTCGATGACCTCCATTGAATTGAATATTCGTTCTTGAATTTTAAAATATGTTTTTTTAAAATTATTACATAATTTATAAGACATTTTGATTCACGCCTAGTTTAACCACAATAATATAAAACTCAACCTCCTAAGTAATTTGATGTGAAACCTTAAAATGTAATTTTTCTCATTTCATCAGAATTATTGCTTTTATTTGGTTATATTACTATGTAACTAAATATCATCTCACACATGGCATTTAAATCACCTTGATTTGACTATATTTTATTGCTTCAATTTATCTCTTATAAGTTTCCATATTTATTTACTTAAATAAAAAAAAATTTTGTTATTATTTATTATTATTTATGTTGGTGAAACAAATGATCTTTAACTCATCATGAAGTGCCATTTCTAATTAAATAATAATGTTTAAATTTCAAAATAATTTATTTTCAAAGATTTTGACATGTGTTATGATACAATTCCATTCATACTAAATTTGAAAGTTGAAGATGTTACCCTCGATTTCCTTACTGGGTTGGAGGGCGACATTCATAAATTTTATTTCATTTATTGAAATGTTCTGCTTTGACTTGGTAATATTGTCATGAAGATGTAATTCTTTTTTCATCTATTCTTTACATCTTCTTTGTTTTCATCAATTTATCTTATTTGAGCTTTATTATAAGTTTACTTCATATTAAAAAAATAATTTATAGTCATTTTATTTTATTTATTTTATAAATTGCTATAATTTTAGATGAGTTTCAATCTAGAAGAACAAAAATCTTTGGATGCATCTCAATGAATTATATACTAATACTTATTCATTTTTCTATTTTTTAAATATTTTATTTTATAAGATTTTGGCACTCTTTACAGTATTATTCTACTAATACCATTTTAATGATTGAAGATGTTATACCATATCTCCTTAGTATGTCGATTGTAACTTTGTCATATAATTTATATCATTTTAATATTAATATATTTTTTCTTAGTGCTAAAATAATACTTTTTTATTATTTATCATTATTACTCTAGTAATTCATTGTAATTCTAAATAATTTCGAATTGAGACAAAACAAATGTTATTTGACTCATCTTAATGACCATTATCTAACTAAATAATTAACTTTATATTTTAATTTTTTTAAAGGGATTTAGCAAGTTTTACAAGACCGTTCAATTCTGTTAAATTTGACAAATGCGGATTTTCCACTTCATTTCCTAGTATCTTGGAATAAAACTTTCATTTATCATTTATCTAATTTCTTCAAATGCTTTCTTTGATTTTGTTATATTACTATGTTACTCTTAATCTCCTCTCATGCAACCTTGACACAGCTTTGACGATGTTATATTACAATACAACAATTGAACTCCTTTCAACTTTAAGATATATTTACCAAAGACTAAAACGAAAATTTCTTATTATTTATTCTTACTTTACTTTGGAAATTTGTAATGACTCCTATCATGGTCTGAACAAAATGAAATAAATATTGAAAGACTTATCTCGATGTGCTTATCCAATTAAAAATTCTTCATATATTTTAAAATATTTAAATTTTTCTTAATATTTTAACATTTTCCAAAACTTTTTTTTAAAATTTTTTTATAGATGCCCTTGATATCTCGAAATGAAAACATCATGAACAATTTTAATTGTTTCCTTAAATATTTTGCTTTGATTTTATTTTATTACTATGAAACAACAATTCTCTATTAAGTTGTCTTTTACATCACTTTTGTTTAGTTTTGTAAGATTTCTTCAATTTTCCTTATTTCAACTATAATTTCTATTTAAGAAGTATTAAAATAATAATTTTTTTTATTCACTTTGTTGTCCCATAATAATTCTAAACAAGTTCTACTCATGGTGAAACAAATGTCGTTGGACTCATCTTTGCAAGCTCTATCCAATTAAATAATCATCTCTTAATTTTTAAATATTTATTTTTTTATGCTTTATGAGATATTATGATTCATACATAGTTTGATGATCAAATATTTTATACTCAATCTTCTTAGTATCATGGAGTACAACTATTGATATATAATTTATCCTTTCTCTTTGAAGCTTTTGTTTGATTTGGTTATTTTATTTTGAAATGTTTAGTCTTCTGGTATGTCATTATTATATCGACTTGATTTGCTTATATTTCATGATCTCTACTTGCTTCATTTTAGCTTTACTAGATATTTAATTAATACAAAAATAATAATTTATTAATATTTATGCTTATTTACTTTGGTTATTGGCATTTACTTCATGGCAAACCTGATTACGATCAAACAAAGATTGTTGGAACCATCTCGAAAATCCCCAAGAAATTATATATTCATTTCTAAATTACTAAATATTAAATTATTCTAAGATTTCTATAACCTTTACAAGCTATTTCAATCCATACATAATTTATGTCATTTGTTAAAACATATTTTTATTTATACTATAACATCGTGGACTCTAAGTGTCATATCATGTCATTAATACTTTCTTTCAATTTGTTATAATACATTGATTTAATTTAACTTAATTCAAATTCAATATTTCCTTACTTAATATAAAAATATAAAATTAAGAATAATTATTGCACGTTTATTTTAGTACATTATAGCAATTCAAAGAAATGTTTGATTAAGACAAAAAAATCATTTGGCTCGCTAAATGACTTTTATATAACAAAATATTCAATTTGAGATATTGAATTTTTTGATTTCTATGGCATTTTCATTTTTCATAAGATAATTTAATTATTACCTTATTTGATGATCAAGGACGTTACAATCTATCACCTTGGTAACTTGGAATGAAAAGTTTTCAAACAATTTAGCTCATCACTTCACAATTTTCGCATTGATTTTGTTATATAACTATGAAGCTCTATTTCTTATCTCTTATCAACCTTATATTTCTTTGATTTGGTTACATTACATTGCTTTAATATATCTAATTTTTGCTTTAATAAACATTTTGTTAGTAATTAAATAATAATTTAATTTTTTAATGCTCATTTACTTAGGTAATTTATAATATTTGTGAATGACGTTCGATCGAGATGAAACAAATGTTATTGGACTTGTCTTGATGAGATGTATCACATTATATGTGATTTGTTATGTTTCTAAATGTTATTTTTAGGTTTAGTGTACAATATATGAGATGTTTTGGCACCTAATTTAATGATAAATGGTGTTACACTCAATTCTTCTTAGCATCATGGAATACAATCTTCCAAAATAATAGATCTTATTTTTTCAAAGTTCTAGCTTTGGTTTGATTATATTACTTTATTACTTTAAATTTTTTATCATTTGCCATTTTCCTAAGTTTGATTTAGTTATACAACATTTTTTAACTTTATTGCAAGGGAAGTTTAATTTATATTTCATAAATATGTAAATAAAACCTTATTTTTGTTTGAACTTATTTAAATTATTAATTTGTAGAAATTCCAATAAGGGTATGATATCTATAAAAATGTCATTGGACTAGACTTGATAAGCTCAATCAACTTAAATATCTATTTTTATATTTTGAAATATTTTATTTCTTTTACTTTTGTATTCTTTATGAGGCATTTTAATTGGTCCATTACTAACGATTGAAGATGGTATACTCAAGCTTGTTAGCATCCTGGAAAAAAAATTTCTTCATAATTTATCTCATTTCTTCCAATTTTCTCTATGGTTTGTTCATATTACTCTGTAACTATAAATCTACAGCAATGTGACCTTTATATTTGTTTGATTTTGTTATACCACATTAATTTAATTTATCTCATTTTAACTTTAATATATATTTAAATAATATTACAAAAATAATTTATTATTATTTATGACTACTTACTATGGTAATTCACATAAATTCCAAACAATTTTGGATTGAGATGAAATAAATTTCATTAGACACTCATCAAGGAACTCTCTTTAATTAAAAATTGAATTAAAAGGTTTACATTTTTTGTTTTCTATAATTTTGGCATGTTCTATAAGATTTTCTATTATAACATTATTGACTATCAAGTATGTCACACTCGACCTCCATTATATGCTAGAATTCCACTTTTAGTACAATTTATCTTATTTATTCAATTATTTTAGTTTGATTTTGTTATATTATAGTTAAACACTAATTCTCCTATACTGTGACCTTTGCATCACTTTTATTTCTTGAATTTCATTTCTTTAATTTGTTTACATGGATTTGGTTTTATTATTATTATGTCACTATAAATCTTTTCTTTGATGATCTTACAAAGATTTGTTTAACATTACTTTAATTTATCTTATTTCAAGTTTAATATATATTTAATATTAAAATTATAATTTATTGTTACTTGTGCTTTTTATATTATATTAAAATTTTCACTTCAATTTAGAGATATAACATCATTATTTTATTTCTAGAGTTTTTACATGATTAATGAGGCATCCTAATTCGTACCTAATACGATGATCGATAATATTATAGGCAATCTATTTAATATCTTGGAATGCATTTTTCTTATGTTAGTTATTTCATTCTCCCATTAATGTTTCTCTTGATCTTGGTTATTTCAATATGAAGCAATAATTCTTTTTCCAAATAACATTTACTTTGTTTTGATTTTGCTTAAATTAAATTGCTTCAATTAAATACACGTTAGCTTTATGATATATTTATTTTATGTATAAATAATATTTTCCTTTTATTTATGTTTATTTTTTTTGAAATTCATTAAATCTTAATAAGGTTTGATTGAGATAAAACAAATGTCATTGGATTCAACTTGCTAAGCTTTACATAATTAGATATTTATTTTCATATTTTTCAAAAATAATTTTCCTAAATTTTTATATTCTTTATGAGATATTTTGATTTATCTTTCATTTTATGAGCATTTAAGCTAGACTCAATCTCCTTAGTTTTTTAGAATCAACTTTTGCCATAAGATTTATCTCATTTTTAGAAATGTTTTGCTTTAATGTCATTATATTAATATGTAACTCAAAATGTCATCTGATGTGACCTCCACATTGATTTTATTTGGTTATATTGCATTACACAAATTTTTCTCATATCAACTTTATTACACAATCAACAAATATTATATTACTAATTTAGTATTTTTATGCCAATTTTGTTTAGTAATTCATAATAATTACAAACAATGCCCAATCAAGATTAAATAACAGTTGTTGGAGTTATCTTGACGAGCGCTACCTAATAAAATATTGTTTTATAGGTTTTCAAAATATTTCATTTTCCATGAATTTCATAGGCTCTACATGAAGTTATAATTTGTAATAGATTTGATAATATTTTTTATAGGTTTTTAAATATTTCGTTTTCAAGGAATGTGACTTCCATACAATATATCTATTTTCTCCAAAATGTATGTTTCGATTTGGTTATATTGCTATGTAACTATAGCTTGTCTCTCATTTGACTTTTACATGACCATAATTTGATGATGTAACTTTAGTTTGTTGTTTCTCATTTAAACAATAATATATATTTAATTAATTTAAAAATAGTAGTTTATTATTTTTTATCTTATTTAATATAATAATTTATAGTAACTTTAAACAAGTTTTAATAAAGAAGAAACAATCATCATTCGAGCTGTCTCAATTAGCATTATTTAATTAAATATTTATTTTTATTTGTTTAAATATTTTTTATTTCTTTGTTATATTGTATGAGATACTTTTATTTATATCTAATGTGATAATTGAGGATGTTATATTAGACTTCTTAATATCTTGTAATGCAGCTTTCTCTTAATATTTATCTCATTTCTAAAAAAGTTTATTTTTGGAGTCATTATATTACTACAGCATACTAATTTTTTTGTATAGACATTTACATCACCTTTATTTGTTCATAATAAATTACTTCAATTTAGCATATTTCAACTTTACTATAAATTGTTACTTAAAATAAAAGTTAGAGATTTTTAATATCTATGCTTATTCACTTTTGTAATTCATAGTAATTCCTAACAAGGATTGATCGAGCTGAAACAAACAAATTTGAGGCATCTTGAGGGGCTATATACCAATAAATAATATATTTTTTGGTTCTTTAGAAAAATAGTTTTTTTTATTTTAACTAGCTATACGA
The DNA here is from genome assembly GCA_023846275.1 of Vanilla planifolia. Classification (NCBI taxonomy): domain Eukaryota; kingdom Viridiplantae; phylum Streptophyta; class Magnoliopsida; order Asparagales; family Orchidaceae; genus Vanilla; species Vanilla planifolia. Next base: position 979,075 of record JAIUJO010000028.1, on the reverse strand, counting down.
GGCATTTTTATTTAATTTGTTTGATGATTGAAGATTTTATATTTTATATCTCTTGTATTATGGAAGACAATTTTATCATACAATTTGTCCCTTTCCAAGAAATTTTTTATTTTGAATTTTTTTAATTTTAGTATGTGTTTCTAGTTATTTTTTGTGTGACCTTTACATCATTTAGGTTTGGTTATATTTTGTTATGTCAATTTATCTTATTTTAGCTTTATTATACATTTACATAATATTAAAATAATAATTTAATATTATCGAAGTTGTTTTATTTTCGTAATTTATAGTGATTCCAAGTGAGACATTTCACAAGATATTTTGAATCATATATGATTTTCCATTGGTTTGATTATATTATTATGAAATAGTAATTATTGTGTCGTCTTACCATTACATTGCATTCATTTTATTATATTACATTGCTTTAATTAATCTCATTTTAATTTTATCATATATTTACTTAATACAAAATTAAAATTTATTATTATTTATATATATTTACTTTGTAATTCCCATTAATTTGAAAAGTTGTAAGATTAATATGTATCAAATGTTGCCAAGGAAGACTTGATTAGCTTAATTACCATTAATTTTTATATGTATTCGGAGGCATTTTAATTAGAAAAATGCTTAACAATCAAGGTTATTATAGTCAATCTCCATAATATCATAGAATGCAAATTTCTCATAGAATTTATCTCTGTTATTAAATTTTTTGCTTTGATTTTGTTGTATTTCTATGTAAACCTAAATCACATTTTGTGTGCAAATATACTGCCTTGTTTTCTTTATAATATATTTCTTTCATTTTATCTGATTTTTTAATTTAATATATAAATATATATATATATATATTAAAATAATAATATACTATTTAACTTTATTTAATTTAAAAATTCATAGAAACTTCAAGAGATTTGATTAAGATGAAAAAGACATTGTTACACTCTTTATGAGATATTTTGATTCATTCTTTATTGAACGTTATAGAATGTTACACGTGATTTCTTTAGTATCATTGAATGCAATTTTTTTTTACCTTGTTGCTTCAAGTGTACTGCTTTGATTTGGTTAAATTACCATGAAGCTCAAAGTCTCTGCTCATGTGACCTTTACATCATTTTTATTTTGTTATGTTAAATTGCTATAATTTTCTGCACTTTAGCTTTATTATAAATTGGTTTAACATTGAAATACTATTTAATTATTATTCATACTTATTCAGTTTTTTAAATAATAGTCTCACTAAGATCAAATCAAGTCTAATCAAGCATTTTTCAAGTATTCTCAATAATCTTTTTCCAATTATTTATTCACATATTTTGAAATATTTTGTTTTTTATAGATTTGCCACACATTACTAGATATTTCAATTCATATCTTATTTAGCGATTAGATATGTTTCACTTGATTTCCTCAGGACCTTGGAATCTTAATTATTATGCAATTTACCACATTTCTTTAACTTTTATACTTCCATTAGGTTATTTTACTACATAACTCGATATATCTTCTAATTTGTATTTGACATCTATTTCGTTTGGTTATAACCAATTTCTTAAAATTACATCTTCTAAGCTTTATTTTAATCTAGTTAATATTGAATTAAAAATTTATTATTATTTATGTATATTTACTTTTATAATTTATTGTAAGTTAAGACATGGTTCAATTAGGACAAAGTAAGTGTAATTAGACTAGTCTACACCTATGACTATTATATAACTTTGCTTTAATTATATTATATTTCTTCAATTTATCTCAATTTTTTTTAATATATATTTACTAAATGATTGAATAATAATTTATTATTATTTACACTTATTTATATTATAATTCAAATTAATTCCAAATCAAGTATAATTGAGATGAACAAACACCATTGGATTGGTCTCAATAAGCTCTATAACATTAAATGTTCATTTATGTATTTTTAATTATATTTCTTGTATTGTCTTGAGCATATTTAATGTGGTAATTTCATTCGTACATCATTCAATGATTGTGCATGTAACACTCAATCATTTTTATATCTTGGAATTAAATTTTTTTGTGTTAGTTATGTCATTTCTTAAAATGTTTTCCTTTGATTTGATTATATTACTATAAAACATTAATTCTTCTCTTATGTTTCCTTTACATTAATTTTATTTTGTTATATTAGAAGGCTTTAATTTACCTCATTTTGGTTATAATATATTTACCTTGTATTAAAAATAATAATTTATTATATTTTATGCTTATTTATATTGATATTTAAAGTATTTCAAAATGAAGTTTGAATCGTACCAAACAAATGTTGTTAGACATGTTTTGAAAATTTTTTTGATATTAAATATTTATTATTATATTTTTAAATATTTATTTTTCTAAACTTTGGCATGATTTTTGGGACATTTGGATTCTTATGTTACTTGATGATCAAAGATATTACATATAATATTTTATTAACATGGAATGCAATCATCTTATACAATTTTTTGCATTTTATCAAATGTTATGTTTTGATTTTGTGATATTACTATTCAACTATAAATCTCATATCAAGTGGCCATTTCATAAATTTTTATTTTGTTATATTTTGTTGCTTCTATTTATGTCGTGTCAACATCAATATATATTTACTGAACATTAAAAATAGTAATTTATTTATATTTATTCTTATTAGCTTTGTTAGCTTGTAGTAATTCTAAATGAAGTACAAAAGAGATTAAATAAACATTGTTGGATTCCTTTAAATGAGATCTATACATTTAAATACTAAGTTTTATATTTTTAAATAATTTTTTATGTTTTGATATAATTGATGAGACATTTTGATTCACTCATGATTTTATGGTTAAGAATGTTGCTCTTAATTTCCTTAGATTCAAGGTGTACTCATCTCCCTTAAAATTTAATTAATTTCTTCAAATTTTTTATTTGTTTATTTTAATATATAATATTACATCTCCACTTATGTTACATTTACATTTTCATAATTTAGACATAAACATTGTTATTTAATCTTTCTTATTTTTGTACTTAAAAATAATTCAAGGGGAGGTCCCTCAAGATGGAACAAACATCATTGGCCTTGTCTTGGTGAGTTGTATCTAATTAAATATTTATTTCTTTGTTCTTTAATATTTTATTTTCTAAAGCTTTTGTATGCTTTAGAATATATTTTCATTCATACCTAATTTTAAAATTGAAGGCGTCACACTTAGTCTCCTTTGTATCTTAGAATGCAATAAGTCCACAAAATTTCTCATTTCATCAAAATTTTTAGTTTGACTTGTTTATATTACTATGAAACTCAAAATCTTTTCTCTTATTAATTTTATATCACTTTTATTTTGGTATATTATAATGCTTCAATTTTTTAGTTCAACTTTAATATTAACTTTCTTATTATCAAAATAATTATTATTTTTATTTGTGCTTACTTATTTTTGTAATTAATAATAATCACGAATAAGATCTAATAAGAGCAAATCTAATGTCATAAGCCATATCTCTATGATCTCTTTCCAATTAAATATTCATTTCTCTATTTTTAAATAATTTACTTTTAAGATTTTGGCACACTCTATGAGACATTTCGATTGGTATACAATTTGGCTAGAAATAATGTTACACTCAATCTCCTTGGCACTTGGAATGAAACTTTCCAACACAATTTCTCCAATTTCTACAAAGTTTTTGCATTGAATTGGTTATATTAATATGAAACTACAATTCTCATCTAGTTTTAGTATATATCACTTTGATTTGGTTATAATACACTGCTTCAATTTAACTCACAAAATGTTTTATATATATTTGTTTGAAATTAAAATAATAATTTATTATTATTATGTTTCTTTATTTTGATAATTCATAATCATTCATGATGTAATGCTAACAAGGCAAAACAAACTTCATTAGACTCAACTTGTTCACCTCTATCTAATTAAATATTAATTTTTTTGAATTTGAATATTTTTTTGAGATTTTGCATGCTTTATATGATATTCTAATTCTACTAAGTGTCTTTGAATCCAACTATTATATACCATTTATCTCATTTCATTAAAAGTTTTACACTGATTTAGTTATATTACTATTAAATTCTAACTCTCCTTTCGACTTGCATTTTCATGGTATTGATTTTTTTATATTAAATTTCTTAAAATTATCTCATTTTTGCTTTAATTTGTGCATATATATATATATATATATATATATATATATATATATATATATATATATATATATATATATATATATATATATATATATATATATATATATATATACATACATATATATATGTATATGTCTATATATAAATCTATGAAATATTAAAATAGTAATTTAATATTTTTTGTGCTTATTTGTTTTGATAATTTGTTATAATTTTAAATATGGTCCAATAGAGACGAGGTAAATATCGATGAAATTGTCATAATGAGTTCTACATAATTAAATATCATTTTACTTTGAAAATGTTAAACTTTTTTAGATTTTGGCATACTTTATTTTTGTGTATGTTTAAATCTCTTCTCATTTAAGCTTTACATTAACTTTATTTGTCTATATTACATTGCTTCAATTTTTCCTTTCCAGCTTTAATATATATTTAAGTAACATTAAAAAATCTACCTTTTTACTTATTCTTATTTACTTTGTTGATATGTAGTAATTCCAAACATGGTTCGATAAAGATAAATCAAATGTCATTAGAATTGCCTCAATGAGCTCTAGCTTTTTAAAAATATTTTGTGAGGATATTTTAATTATTTTTGGCATACTTTATGATTTATTTTGATTCTTTGTTTGATGATCATGGATGTTAAAAATAATCTCCTTAGTATCTTGGATAGGAACTATCCCTTATAGTTTGCCTTATTTCTTGAAAGTTTTTACTTTGAATTGATTATTATATTACATAACTCTAAATATCTTCTAATATTATGTTTACCTTACCATAATTTTTTCAACTATATTACTTCAATTTATCTTTTTTAGCTTTAATAGATAATTCTATAACATAAACATAATAATTTATTATTATTTGTGCTTTTTCCATTTGGAAATTCATAGAAATTTTAATGTGATCTAACCAAGTTGTTACAAATATCATTGGACTCATTTTGACAAGCTCTAACCAATTAAATATTTATTTACATATTTGTCAGTATTTATATTTGAGGGTTATGGCATCAGTTATGTGTCATATTTATTCAAAATGTACTTAACAATCAAGCTTGTTACACTTGTTTTCTTTAGTATGTTGGAGTGCAACTTTCTCATAAACTGTATCTTATTTATTCAAAACTTTCTCTTTCAACACAATATATTACTATGTAACACTAAATCTTTCTTAATGCAATCTTTACATTTCTTTTATTTTGTAACTCATGATAATTTAATTTATTTCATTTTTATTTTAATAAATATAACTTAATATTACAATGATAATTTTCTTTAGAATTTTATTTTGGAAATTCTCAATAATTCCAAGCGAGATTAAATTGAGATGAACAATCATCATTCGATATGTTTCAATAAGATATATCTAATTAAATATTTAATTTAATATTTTTTAAACATTTTATTTTCTAGTGTCTTTGTATGCTTTGTGAGACATTTTAATTTATAATAGATATAACAATAGAGGATGTTGCATGTAATCTCATCGGTATCTTGTAATGAAACTTTCTTATGCAATTTATCGTATTTTCCCAAATTTTTTTCTTCAATTGTTTATATTATTGCATAACTCTAAATCTCCTCCATTGTAACTTTTACATCATTTTTATTTAGTTCAATTATCATGTTTCAATTTAAATCAATTAAACATTAATATATACTTAATTTAAAAAAGTAATTTATTATTAATTGTTCTGATCTACTTCATTAATTTGTATTAATTCCAAAAGAGATCCATTCAAGCAAAAAAAATAACAAAGGACTAATCTGGAGGAGTACTATCAAAATAAATATTATTTTTTATATTTTATTGATATTTTCTTTTCATAGCTTTTTGCACATTTTATGAGGTATTTTTCTTCTTGCCTGATTTTGTTGGGTTATTTTACTTAGCAACTCTACATCTACTCACTTTTGACCTTTAAATCAACTTGATTTTTTATTTATATCTTTTAGGTTTAATAAATATTTAGTTATTTCCACATCATCTTGTATTCCAAAGGTTATCTGATCGAGAAACAATGTCCAATTAAATATTCATTTGTATAAAAATATTCATGTGTAATTCCCTTTATGTATAATCTATCCCCATTTCATTTAATTATTTTCTTTGATTTTGTTATATTGTTATTTAACTCTTAATCTCTTCTCATGTGACCTTTATCGTGTTTTGAGTTTGTAATATTATTTTTCTTTAATTTATATTACTTTGGCATTAATTTATATTTATGTAATACTGAAATAAAGTTTATTATTATTTATGTATATTTAATTTTTTTAATTTGTATTTATTCTTAATGAGGTTTGAATGTGATGAGATAGGCACCTTTTTGGTCATCTCGATGATATCTACCTTATTACATGTTTATTTCTATATTTTAAATTTTTTCCTATAGTATTTGTTTAGTATTTAGATATTTTATTTTCTATGTTTTTTGGCATGTTTTATGAGATATTTTTATTTGTAGGTGATTTGACAATCATGGTTGATACCCTTGATCTTTTTATTATGTCCAACTACAATATTCTCAAAAAAGTTATCTAATTTGTCCAAAATTTTCACTTTGGTTTGGCAATATTACAATGAAACTCTAATTCTTCTCTTATGTGACCGAAACATCTTTTGATTTTGTCTTGTAACACTAGCTCAATTTGTCTCATTTCAGCTTTAATACATATTTGTTAATAATAAATACTACATAATTATTGCTTATGTTTATTTAATTTTGTTATTCATGTTTTCAAACATGGTCTAACTGAGACAACAAAAATGTTGGGCTCAACTTGATGAGCTCTATCCTATAAAATATTATTTTTCAAATTTCTAAATATTTCTTTTAAGTGTATAGAAAGTTCTAATAAAAATTTTACTTTTTTACCAAATTTGAATGTTTAGGATGTTGCATATGATCTCATTAGTATGTTGGAATGAACTTTTTTAATGTTATTTACTAACTTTTGTTAGAATTTTTACTTTAATTTCCTTATTTTGCTATTTAATTTTGAATGACTTCTCTTGTGAAGTTAACATCATTTTATTTTGGTAATATTACTTTTCTTCAACTTATTTTATTTTATCATTGATATAAATTTACTTCATGTTAAAATAAAAATTTTTATCATTATTATTGTTATTTATAGTAAATCTTATTGAAGTTGGACTATGATGAAATGAATGTCAACAGTCTCCTCTCAATGATCTCAATCTAATAAAATATTTTTTTTTATACTAAAAAAAATAATTTTCTATTATTTATGGCACATTTTATAAGATATTTCAATTCATTTCGAATTTGATATTAAAGATTTTACGCTTGATCTCCTTTAAGCTTTTCACTTTAATATTTTGAAGGGCTCTAGATGATGTCATGTAGAGTCAAAAAAGTCATAGGGCTCATCTTAAGGAACTCCATCCACTAAAATTTATTTTTTAAATATTTAAGTAATTTATTTTCTTACGTTCTAGGATGCTTCTTAGGAATTTTAATTTTTATTAGATTTTATAATACAGGATGCTATATTCAATCTTCTTAATCTTTTTGAATGCATCTTTCTCTTACCACTTATCCTATTTCTTCAATTAGTTTAGTTTTATTTTATTATTTTATAATATAGCTAAAAAAAGCTCTTATCCGACCTTTACATCACATTGATTTAGTTATATTATATTTCTTAAAATTTTCATAATTCAACTTTAATATATGTTTAGCTAATTTTAAAGCAATAATTTATTATTATTTATGCTTTTCACATTCGTACCTCATAGTATTTCAAAGAAATGTTAGATTGATGTGAAAAAAACTTCAAAGGACTATTCTCAATTTGGTCTATCTACTTAAATATTTATTTATATATTTTTAAAAATTTTATTTTCAAGTGTTTAGGCTTACTTTGTAAGATATATTGATTCATATCTAATTTTATGATCAAGAATATTAGAGTTGATCTCCTTATAATCTTAGAATGCAATATTTCCTTACAAATATCTCATTTCTAAAACTGCTTCCCATTCACATATTATCTTGTCATTCTTTATAATGTATTTTGATTTGTACCAAATTTGATGACGGAGTATGTTACTCTCAATCATCTTGGTATCTCTGAATAAAGCATTTATTTTAAAATTTTTCTCATTTCGTAAATATTTTCACTTAAAATTAGTTATTTTGCTTAGTTACTATAGAAATCTTGTCATTTCATTATATTACATTACTATCATTTAATAAAATTGAACTTTAAAATATATTTTCTTAATTTTTACAAAATATTTATTTGTTATTTAGACAGGTTTACTTCTTTAATGCATGATAATGTTTAACAACTGTATTTTGATAAGGAAAAAACATCATTACATTTGTTTCACATTTTACAAGTCATTATGAGTTGTACATATTAAATGGTCAATGATGTAATCTTAACTGCCTTAGTATCATAGAATTAAACTTTTCTGTTTAATTAACCTCATTTCTTAAAAAAAATTTCTTAGATTTGATTATATTATTTTTTTAAATTTCTATAGTTTTACATATTTTCGCTTAATATCTAAATAATATTTTTCTATTAATTATGCTTCTTTGATTTTTTAATCTGTAATATTTCAAATCAAGGTATGATGGATTGAAACAAATGTCCTTGACCCATCTAAGTACATAGGATTGATATACGAATTTTATTTTTCAAAATTTTTAACTATTTTATTTTCTTATGATTTAAGATTCTTTTCAAAACTTTTGAATTACAGCTAATTTTTCAATAGATGATATTACTCTCAATCTCCTTGATATCTTAGAATATACAATTTGAGTATACACATGCACACACACACACACACATAGACAAACATGCACATGCAAACACACATACACCAACATTGACTCACATTAACCTACACGCAACACATGCTTCCACAAACACACACACGCAATAACACATCAGCACACACACACTCACACAGCATGTATGTAGATTTGTGTGACCATGTGTGGTTGTGTGTGATATTTTTTGTACATGTTCTTGTGCTTATGCTTGGGTGCTCTTGTGCCTATGCTTGGGTGCATGCGTGTTTGATTTTATGTTTGTGTTCATGCATGTGATTATGGTTTTGTGTGGGTATGTTTATGTGGTTATGTGTGTGCACATCCATGTAGGTGTGTGTGGGTGCATGTGCATCTTTGTGTGTGTGTGTGTGAGCACTTATCTACATGTACGTGTGTGTATATGAGTTTGTGTGCATTTGTGCATGTGTGCTTTTGTGTGTGTTTGTGCATGTCCAAGTGTGTTCCTTTGTGTGTTTGAGAGAGAGTGTGTGGTTAGACACGTGTGTGTGCATGTGTGTGTATGCATGCAAGTGCATGCATGTGGGTTTGTATTTTAATTTTTGTGCTTATCTTCATGTGTGCATGTGTCTATGTGGGGTGTACGTATCCATAGTGTGTGCACCAACATATTGGTGTGTGTGCGTGTGTGAGTGCATCTTCATGTGTGCACATGTGTGTGTGTGGGTGCATTTGTGTGTGTATCTACTTTTATGTATGGGTTTGTGTGGTGTGTTTTTGTGCATAAGTGTATATCTATGTGTGCTTGCTTGTTTGTGCCTAACAAAAATGTGTGTGCGTGTGTGTGTGTGTTCATGTGTGCGTACATGTGTGCATATGCTTGTGTGTGATTGAGCATGTGTGCCTACATGCATGAGCTTGCATGGGTGCTTGTATGAGTGTATGCGTGTGCACTTGTTCATGTTCGTGTGTATCATATTTTGCATATGCACGTGTGTCTACACATGCATTTGTGTGCATATGTGCATGTTTGTATATGTATAACTATGTGTGTATGTGTGTGTGTGTGTGTGCATGTGCATATGTTTATGTTTGTGTTTTTATGCATATATGTGTATGTGTATGTAAGTTTGTGCTTATGTTAGTGTGTAGGTGCATGTGTGCTTATGCATGTAGTGTGTGTGTGTGCTATTGTGTTTACGTGGGTTAGTATGTGTGTGTTTTTTTGTGTATTGATGCAAGTGTGTGTGTAGGTGCATGTTTGGATGTGTGTGTGTAGGCTTGTGTATGTGTGAGTATGTGTGGTATATGTGTGGAAGTGTGTGTGTGTGTGTGCATATATGCATGTGTCTTCATGTGTGTGTGTGTGTGCATGCATGTATATTTGTTTGTGTGTGTTCATGTGCTAGTGTGTGTACGCATATGGGTGTGCATGTGAGGGCATTCATGTCTTTAAATTTGAGTCTTTGTTTGTGTGTATGTCTCCATGTGTGTGTGTGTGTGTGCATGTGTGTCTTTGTATACATATGCAAATGTGCATGTGAGAATATGTGTGTGTGTGAGTCTGAATGTGTGTGTGGGTAGGTGTGCATGCTTGCATATATATGAGCATGTACTTATGCATGTGTAAGTGTATCTAGTCCTATGTGTTTGTGTGTTTACATGTTTATGGGTTTGAATGTATATGTGTGTGGGTGTGAGTGTGTGCATGTGTGTGCATGTTTGTGAGCTTGTGTTTGTGTGTGTTTTTGCATGGGTGTGTACATGCAGGTGAAATTGGAAGTGTGTTCATCCGCATGGGCGTATGTGTGCAGGATGTGTGAGAGCATGTATGTTTCTTTGTGTGTGTGTGTGTGTGTGCACTTATGTCCTTATGTGCTCTTGTGTGTGTGTGAATGTTGTGCAAGTGTGCAAGCATGCATGCACATGCGTGTGTGTGAGTAAGCGAGTTTGTGCATGTGTGGGTGCAAATATGTGTGCCTATATGTGTATGTATGTTTACTTGTTTGTGCACATATGTTTGTTTGTCCAAGGATGTGTGTTTGTGTGTCCATATGTTGGTGTATCTTTTTTGTGTTTCTACACTTGCATGTGTGTGCATGTCCATGTGTGTTTGTGTGCATGCATCCTTATGTGTGCACATGTGTGTGTATTTGTGCATGTACATGCATACATATGTACTAACATATATGTATTCTTGTGACTGTAAAGTGCATGTATGTTTTTGCATGTCTGCATGCATTTGTGTGCATGTTGGTGCATATGAGTGTGTCTAAGTGTTCGTTTGTTTGCAGGTGTGTGTGGATTTATGCATGTCTACCTATAACCATGTGTGTGTGCATGCTTGTATTTTATGTATGTGTGTCCATGAGCATTTGTGTCCCTGTGTATGTGTGCATGTGTATATGCATGCATGTGTGCATGGTTGTCTATGCATGTAGGAGTGTGTGGATGTGTTTGTGTGTGCTTGTGTGAAAATTTGTATGCAATTGTGTGCATGTGTTTGTTTGCTAGTGTGTAGCTATGTGTGTGGGTGTGTGTGTGTATATGTGTATGTTTATGTGTGTGGTGAGTGTGTATGTGTGTGTGCATGCTTAGATTTGTACTTATGTGCACGAGGGTCTAGTGTGCGAGTGCATGTGTTTGCATGTTTGTTTTTGTGTGTTTGTGTGTGTGCATGTGGAGGTGTGGACAGGTGCATGTGTGTGCTTTTGTGTTTGTTTACACATGTGCTTTCCTATATGTGTGTGCTTCTACATGAATGTGTTTGTTTATGCCTATGTGTGCATGTGTGTTTTTGTGTTACTATGCACATTCATGTGTTTATGTTTGTGTGGATGTGTGTGTGTTTTGTGTGTTTGCATGTGCATGTGTGATTGTGTGTCATATGTGCGTGGGAGTATTTGTTTGTGTATGTGTGTGTGAACATGTGTGGGCATTTACATATGTTTGACCATCTATGGGCATCTGCACACTTGCAAAAATGTGAGTGTGTCTGTGTGTGTGCTTATGTGTGGGTGTTTGTGTGTATGTATTTCTGTGTGTTTGTGGGCACATGTGTGTGTGTGTATGTCTGTTCATGTGGATGTATATGTCTATAAGTACATGTGTGTGATTGTTCATGCATGTGTGCATTTATTTGTGTGTGTGTGTGTGTGCAACTATGTGTGCATGTGTGTGCCTCTATGTGTGTGCATGTACATGCATTTGTGTTTACACAAGTCTACACATTTGTGTGTGTATATCAGTGTGTTGATTCATGTACATGTATGTGTGTGCATGTATGCATGTTTGTATGTATGTGTTTATGTACGTGTGTGCATATGCATGTGTATTCATGTTCATGTGTTTGTATGTGTGAGTTTTTGAGCATGTGGTGCCTGTGGGTGTGCTTGTGTGTATACCTATGTGATTGTGTGTGTGGGCATATGTGTGTGTACAAACGAATATGTGCATGTGTGTGAGTGCATGCATGATAGTGTTTGTATGTAGATGTGCAATTGTGTGTGCCTACGTGTGTCTATGTGTGTGTGTTTGAATGTGTGTGTATGTATGTTTGTGGATGTGCTTGTGTGGGTTTGTTTGTGTGTGTGTGTGTATGCATAGGTGTGCACATATTTGTGTGTTTGTGCATGTTCATATGTGTATGTGTGTGGGTGTGAGTACAAGTCTATGAGTTTGTATATGCATGCATGTGTGTGCTTGTGTGTGCAAGTTTGTGCATGTGTGTTTGCATGTGTCTGTGTGTCTATGAGGTCCACTTGCATGTGTATTTGTTTGTGTCCAATTGTGTGTATGTGCATGTCTTTCTCTATCTATGGCATTTGTGTGCATGTGTGTGATCATGAGTGTGTGTGTGTGTATGTGTGTTTGTGAATTTGTATTTGTGTTTGTACTTGTGTGCAAGCTTACGTGCATGTTTGTGCACGTGGGTGTGTGGTTTTCTATGTGGGTGCCTATATTTTTTCAATTGATTATGTTAATATGCATTGGGGTGCATGTGTATTTGATTACATGGATTTGTGTGTGTGCATGTTTGTTTGCTTTTGCATGTGTGGATGTGGGTGTATGTGTGCGTGTAGGTGTGTCTATACTTCTATAAGCTATGCCTATGCACATGAGTGTGTGTCCTTGTGTGTACATGTAAGTTGGTTCATACGCATGTGAGCATTAAAGTCTACATATGCATGGGTGGGTGTGGGTGTGGGTGTGTTTGTGTGTGAGAGAGCATGAGTCTCTATGTGTTTGTGAATGTGTGTGCATATGAGTGTGTGAATGTGCAAGTGTGCATTTGTGCTTGGGTACATGTGTGCGTATGCAAGTGTGCATGCATGTGTGTCTATTTTTTGTCTGTGTCTATGGGAATGTGTGTGTGCATATATGTGTGTGTGTGCTGTGTGTGCATGTGTGCATGCATGTGCTTGGATGTGTGTTTATTTGTGTAAGCAAGTGTGTTTGTGCCTGCCTATGTATGTATGCTTGTTCATCATTACAAGTGTGCTATGTGTGCATAAGAATGTCCATGCATTTTGCTATGGGTGGGTGTGTGTGTGTGTGAGCTTGTGCATATGTGTAGGTGCACGAGTGTGCAACTATGTGTGGTTGTGCATGTGCATGTGTATATGTCTATGTATGAGGGTGTGTGTCAACGTGCTTGTGCACATGTGCATGCATGTGTCTTTGTGTGTGCGTGCAATCATATGTGGGTTTGTGTGTTTGTGCATGTGCTTGTGTGTGTGAGCATGCATGTATATCTTAGTGTGTGTAAGTGTGTTTATTAGTGGTATGTGTGTGTATGTATGTGCATGCATCCATGTGGGTGCATGCTTGCACTTGGAAGCGTGCATGCATGTGTGTGTATGTCTGTCTATTTGTGCCAATGTTCATGTGAATGCGTGCTTGTGTGTGTGTGTGTGTATGATTGTGTTCATGTGTGCATACGTATGTGAACATGAGTGTGCAATCTGCTTATGCAAGTGCTTGTGAATGTGAGTGTCCATGTTGGTATGCTTGTTTGTGTGCATTTGCATACTTGTCTGTGTGCATGCACCCACATGTGAGTGAGTGTGTGTGCGTGTATTTGCTCTTGTGTGTGCAAATATGCATGTATATGTGTGTGTGTACATGTGTGGACATGTGTTCTTGTGTGTGTATTTAAGTGCATGCATGGGTGCATGTCATATGCATATGCAAGCATGCACGCATCTATGTCTGTGTATGTGTGTACTGTTTGTAGGTGTGTATGCATGTGGATATGTTTGAGTGCGTGGGTGTGCATGTGTTCGTGTGTACATATGGATGCTTAAGTTTCCTTGAATGTTTGTGTGTTGTGTGTGCTGTGAGAGTTTTGTGTGCCTTTGTTTGCCTGTGTGCATGTTTGTAGGTGTGGTTATTCATGTGTGTGTGTGTGCGTATGCATGTATGTGTATGCATGTGTGCGAGTATGTGTGTGTGTGTGTATGTACATGTGTTACTGTGAGTATGTGCATGCACGTGTGTACGTGTTTGTATGTGCATGTGTAGATGCACACATGTGCCTGCATATGCAAATGTGTTCTTGCTCATGCACCACTATGTGTGCACGTGTCTGTGCTTGTCTATTCCTTTACATGAGTGTGTCAAATTGTATATGTGTGTGTATGTGTGCCTGTGTGTGTAGATGGGTTTGTGCATGCACATATGTGCATGTCGATGAATGTAAGTGTGTTTGGGCATACAAGTCTTTGCCTATGCAAATGAATTGTGCTAGTTTGTCCATGTCTATATGACTTTGTCTACATTTTATGTGTGTGGGAGGGGGGTCTGTGCTTGTGGGTGTGCATGGGTGAGTACATGTTTGCTTATGTGTGTCTTGCTGTGTGTATGTGTGTGTGAGTGGTTGTGTGAGCATGTGTAAGCTCGTATGTGGGTATGTGTATGTGCACATGTGCATAAGTGTGTGTGTATGTGTGTGTGTGCATTTGTGTCGGTGTGTGTGCATTTGTGTGGGTGTGTATTAGTATTAGTGCATGAGCATATGTATCTATGTTAGTCTGAATATGTGGGTATTTGTAAGTGTGTGCTTATGTTTTTGATTGCATGAATGTGTTTGTGAATGTTTGTGTGTGTTTTGTTGTATGTGTGTGTGTGTGTTTGTGTATTTGTGTTGGCACATGTGTGTTTGTATTCACATGCATGTGTGAGTGCATCTGTATGTGTGTGTGTGTTTTTTGTTCATGTGTGTGTGGGTTTACATGTGTGTACCTATACAAGTGTGTGATTGTGTTCATGTGTGTGTGCTTGGGCAAGTGTAGGTATGTGTATGTATATGCATGTTTTCTTGTGCATGGGTGTGTGTACCTGAGTACATGCATGTGTTTGAGTGCATGTGCATGTGCACATATGTACGTGTGGATGCATGTCTGTATGTTTTTGTTTTTGTGTGTGCGTGTGTGTCTGTGTGTAAGTGTGCATTTGTGCATGTGTGTGTGCATAGATGCATGTGTGTTCATGTGTATGTGCATGTGCAAGTGTGTGATTATGCATATGTGCTACGTGTGTACACACATGTATTTGAATTCATGTGCAAGCATGTTTGTTCTTGTGCATGTGTTTGCGATTGTGTTTTCTTATGTGTGTGTGTGTGCTTGTGTGTCTGCATGCGTGTGTGTGTGCATGTTCTAGTGGATGTGCGTTCAAGTGTGTGCACATGTGCATGTGTTTGTCCATTAGTGTTGGCATGTGCTTGTGTGTGTGTTTGTTTGTGTGTATTTGTGAGTGTGTGCATATATGAGTTTTTTTACGTGTGATTATGTATTTTTGTGCATATGCACATAGGTCAATATGTGGGTCTACGCATTTGCATATGATTGTACATGTGCATATGTATGTGTGCATGTTTGTCTTTATAGATATGATGGTGAAGCAATTTTGTGTGTGTGTGTGTATGTGCATGTTTTGTTATGTGTGTGTGTACTTGTGTGTTCATTTGTGAGTGTGTGAGAGAGTGTGTACTTTTGTGTGTGCATGTTTGTTTGCATGTGTGTTCAAGTTTTGAGTGTTTGCATGCATATGTGTGTGTTTGCGTATGCATGAGCATGTTCATGTGTGTGCATGTGTTTATTTTTATGCATTTGTGTGTGTGTAATGTGTGCATCTTGGTGTTTTTGTTCATGTGTGTTGGTGCTTCTACATTCATGTGGGCATGCATCCAAGTTTGTGTGTGTGTGTGTGTCTTTGTGTATATCTGTTTGTGCATGTGCATATGTATATGTGCTTGTGTGTTCATGTTGGTGTGCAGGTGTGTGTGCTTGTGTGTGCATGTGCATGTGTCTATTGTCATGTGTGTGTATGTATGTTTATGTACATGAATGTGCATGTATGTGTATGTTTTTGTGTGCACTTGTGCGTGCATGTGCATGTGTGTATGTCTGTGTGTGTATAAGACTATGTGTGCATGTCTACAACCCTATGTGTGTGCATGTGCATGTGTCTGTGCATGAATGTGCATGTGCTTGAGCATGCACATGTGTGCTCTGAAGTGTGCATTTGTGCTTATGTGTGGGTGTGTTTATGTGTGTACATTTGTTTATGTGTGCATGTGTACCTGTGTATGTGTGTGTACTTGTGCATATGTGTGTGCACCTTTGTGCATGTGTTTTCTTGTGAGTGTTCAAGTGTGGGTGCATGTGAGTGAGCAAGCATGTGTGCATGTCGACGTGTGTGTATGGCTAGGTGTCTATGTGTGCATGTGTGTGTGTCTGCAAATGTGAGCACGTGTGGGTACACGTGTGTACCTGTATGTATGTTTGGGTGCATATGCATGTGTGTGTATTCATTTATGTGTGTTCCTGTGTATGTTTGTGTGCATCTACATGTGATTGTGTGCATGTCTGAATGCATTGGGTTTGTAAGATGTGTGTGCACTTGTGCGTGTGTGTGGGTGTATAAGTGTGTTTGTGTTTCTGTGGTTATGGGTATATTTTTATGCATATGCATTTATGTGTGTGTATGCATTTACATGTGTGTGTGTGTTCTTGCAATTGTGCATGTATGTGTGTTTGCATGAGCATGTACATGTGCATTTGCATGCTTGTGTGTGTGTATGTGCACATATGTTCTTGTGTGTGTGCTAGTGTAGGTGCATGTGAAGGTGCAAGCATGTGTGTGTGATTCTGTGCTTGCGTGTATGTGTGCATTTGCAAGTGTAAGTTTGTGTATGCATGTGCACATATATGTATGTTTGGGTTCATGTGCATATCTGTTTATGTACGTGTGTGCACGTACAGGAGTATGCATTTGTGTGTGTGTTGTGCACATTTGTGTGCATGTGTACATATGTGTGTTTTTGGGTGTGGGTATGTGTTTATGCATGTGCAACCATGTGTGTATGTGTGTGTATATTCATGTGCATGTGTCTATGTGCGTGTGTACCTATGATTGTGCATATGTGTGTCTACATGCGATAATGCATGTGGATGCCTATGTGTAGCCATTGTTATGTTTGTGTGACTACACAATGCATGAGTATGTGTGTATGTCTCTGCTTGTGTGTGTGTGATTATGTATGTGTGTGCATGTGTGTATGCGTGTGTGAGTGCACTTGTGTGTGGTTGTGTGTGTACATACATTTGTGTGCATGTGGGTGCATGTACGTAGGTGTGGTTATATGTTTGTTTTTATGTGTATGCACTTTTGTGCATGTATATCCATGTACATGTTTTTCTACATGTGTTTTATGTGGTCTACTCATTGGCCTATGTGTACATGTGTATGTGTGCATTTGTATGTGCCATTATATGTGTATGTGTGTATCTGTGCTTGTGTGTGTGTAAGTGCATACATATGAGCAAGTGTGTGTGAGTGAGTGGTAGTGTTTGGGTGTTTGTCTACTAGTTTGTGTGTGGGTGTGCCTATGCTTGTGTATGTGTTTACATTTGTACATGAGAGTTGGTGAGCATGTGCATTCATGTTCCTATGTGTGAGTATGTGTGCATATGCATGTGCTTGTGTGTTTGGGTACATTTGTGTGCATGTGTGTGTTCATGCTTTTGTGCATGTGTGTGTATGTGTGTGTATCCGTGTGTGCATGTATGCATATGTGGGTGGGTGGGTGTGTTTGTGCATGTGCCTGTGCAAGTGAATATGCATGTTTGTGCATCCATGTGTGCATGCACATAGATGTATATGCATGTGTGTGTGTGTTTGTGTGCATATCTATGTGCATGTGTGTGTGTGCACTTGCATGTGTATGTGTGTGTGAATGTGCATGTGGATGAAGTGTGTGTGTGTGTGTATGTATTGGTATGTATGAGAGCGTGTGTGCATGTATGTGTGTGCGTGTGTGCATGTGTAAAGGCATTTGGATATCTATGTGCTTGTGTGTGGGTGTGTGTGTACATGCTTGCGAGCCTTTGTGTATGTGTGCAAGCCTATGCATGTGAGTGTGCATGTATATTTGTGTTAATGCAAGAACATTTTTATTCTTATGCATGTACATGTGTGTGTACAAGTGCTTATCCATATCAGTTGTTCATGCATGCATCATTATGTGTGTTTGAATATGTACATGTCAGTGTCTATGCATAGGCATCTATGTCTACCTGTGCATGGGTGTGTGTGTGTGTGTGTGCATGCATTCACTTGTGGTGTGTGAGTGTGTGCATGTGTGTGTATGCATATAGGCATGTGTATTTGTGTGTGTTCTTATGTACATGTTTGTGTGCATGTGTGTGCAAGTTTATGAGCTTTTGTGTGTGTTCCTATGCATATAAGTGTGCTTGCATATGCATGTTCATATGCATTTGTATTAATGCCCGTGTATGTGCATTTGTGTTCACATTAGTGTGTGTGTCTATACTTCGTTTCTTGTATGTGTGTGTGCACATAGGCATTAGCATGCGTGTTTATATGTGCATGTTCATCTTTGCATATGTGTTCATGTGTTTGCATATGCATTTGTGTGCAGATGAGTCCATGTGTTATGTGGTTGAGGGTCTGTGGGTTTTATGTATGGACATGTGTGTGTTCCTATGTATGGGCATATGTATGTGTGCATGCATCTTTGTGTTCATGTTCATGTGTTTTTGTGTTTGTGTGTATGCAGATGTGTGTACGTAGGTGTGTTAATGTGTGAATGTGTATATGTATGCGTGTGTGTTTGTGTGTCCATGTGGCTACGTGGGTATGTGTGCTTGTGTGTGAGCATTAGTTGTGGGTGTGTGAGTGCATGTGTGTCTATGTGTATGTGTATGCATCTATAATTGTGCATGTATATGTCTATGAGTATATATGTGCACATGTCTGTAAGTCTATGTTTGTATTTGTGTGCCTATGCATATGTGTGTGCAATAATATGCTTGTAGTTGTGCAAGCACGTGTGTCTATTTGTGTGTGCATGTGTGGGTGGATATGTGTGTGTGTGTATTTATGCATGTTGTATTGTGAGTGTATGCATGCATGCATTTGTCAAAGTGTGTATATGCAAGTGTGTGCATCTGTGTGCACATATGTACTTGTTTGTGTGCGAGTATAAGTGCATGCATGTGTGCTTGTCATGCCAGTGTACAAGCATTTGCATCCATATATATATGTGGGTGGGGGGTGTGTGTGCGTGCATGTGTGCCCGTGTGTACATATGAGTGTGACTGTAGGTGTTTGCATGTGCATGGGTGTATTTATTTGTGTGTGTGCATGTTGTGTTCATATGTCTACATGCATGTGCGTGTATGCGCATGTGTGTGTGTGTGTGTGGGTATATGCATATGGATGTGTGTGTGTTGTTTCTATGTGTGTTGGTATACCTCTATTTGGGGATGCATGTTCATTTGTATGCATGTGCATGTGTTCATGTGACCACACAGTGTGTGTGTGTGTGTGTGCATACATGTTTGTGTATGCTAGAATGTGTGTTTGTGTGCATGTGTTTATGTGTGTGTTTGTGTATGTGTCTGTAGTTGCGTGTTCATGCATTTGTGTGCATGTGGGTGTGTGCAAAAGTGTGTAGGTGTGCATTTGTTTGCATGTAAATGTGTTGTCATGCATTTCTATCTATGCATGTGTGTTTGTGCAAGTGTTTTATTTGTGTGTGTGTGCATGGGCTTGTGTATGCATATGTGTGTGTGTGTGTGTGCATATGAGTGTGTGGTTCACATATTTGTGTGTGTGTGTGCGTGCTTGTGTTTGTTTAAGGGAGTATGCAAGTGTGCGACTGTGTTTGCGTGAGTGAGTGGCTGTGTGTGTGGGTGTATTTATGCATGTGCATGAGTGTATGTGTGCTTGTATGATTTGCTTATATGGATTGTGTGAGTGAGCATGTATATGCTTGTTCTTGTATGTGAGTGTTTATGATAGCATGTTTATGTGTGTGTTTGTGAGCATTTGTGTGCATGTTTTTGTCTATGTGTGTGCGTGTGTATATGAGTGTTTGTGCATCTACATGTGGGTGTGGGGGGTGTATGTGAGTATGTCAATTTGAGTGCAGCATGCACTTGCATAGATGTATGTGTATGCATGTGTGTGCATGTGTATGATTATGCACATATACATGCGCAAATGTTATTCTATATGTCTATGCATGTAAGTGTGTGTGTGTAGATGCATGTTTATGTGTGTTATGTGTGTGTACTTTGTGTGGGTGTATTAATTGGATTGTGTGAGTGTTCAAGTGTGTGTACCTGCATGTGCATGTCAGTGTGCACTTGTTTGTGCAAGTGTAGATTTATGTGGGTGAGCCTTTGTATATTTATGTGTTCCTATGTATATGAGTGTGCATTTTTGTGCATGAGCATATGTGTTTGTTTGGATGTGCATGTGTGTGTGGTTGCATGCATGTTTGTGTGTATGAGTAAGTGTGTGCATGCATGTTTGTGTGTGCATGTGCTTTTATGTGTGTGTGCAAGTGTGCATGTGTTTATAAGTGTGTACATATGATCTCCATGCATGTGTGTTTATTTGTGCTTGTTGATAGGCATGGGTTTGTGTTGGTTTATTCATTTGGTCTGTGAGTGTCTTCATGTGTGTGCACAATTGTATTCATGTATGCAGTTCTATCCATTTGTCTGTGTACATATGTGTACATGTGTGTGTGCAAGTCATTGAGCTTATGTGTGTATGTGTTCCTATACGTATGTGTATGTATTAGTATCATTGTGTGTGTCTGTGCTGAGGTGCTTGTGTGTATGTACGTGCATGTGTGTGTGCATAGATGCATGTCCAAGCATGTCTGTTTGCATGTGTGGTTTTGTGTGTGTGTGTGTGTGAGTTCTCATGTGTGTGTCTATGCATGGATATGTGTGTGTGTGGTTGTGCATGCACATGTCTTTATTAGTGCATATGTGTGAATGCATATTATGTGTTCGTACTGTGTGTGTGTTTATGTGCATGCATGTGTTGTGTGTGTGTGGCTATGGATACATACATGTAATGCATAAGAGCAAGCAAGTGTGTATGCATGTGCGTGTGTTCGTATATTTTGGTAGGTGGGTGTGTGCATGTGTGTGTGCATGTGCAGCACATGCATCTATGTGTGCATATACATGTGTGTTTATTTGTGTACATGTACACACATGTGTGTGTGCTTGTATGTGTTTTGTGAGTGGGTGCATGTGTGGTGTGTGCATGTGTTTGTGTACAATGTGTATGTATGTTGGTGTGTGTGTGCTTGTAGGAATGTGTGTAAGTGTGACTGTGTGTGTGTGTATGTGTATACATGTTAATGAGTGAGAGTGTGGTTGCACTTGTATGTATTTTTGTGCATGTTTATGTGTGAGCATGCATACTTCTTTGTGTTTATGATGTGTGAGTATGTGCATGCAAGTGTGCTTGTGTTTATGCAAGTACACATGTGTGTTTTTGTGAGATTGTTCATGTATGCCAAACTATTAATATGAGTGTGTTTGCGCATGTGTGTGTGTATTTATGTGGTTGTGGGTGTGTGTGCATGTGCATGTGCACATGTGTGTATGTTAGCATGATTGTGTGTGGGTATATGTGTGTCATTATGCATATGGGTGCATTATATGTGCATATGTGTGTGCATGTATTTATCTACATATTTGTGTGTGTCTATGTGTGTGTGCATGTGTGTACATGTGCATTCACTTTTGTGTGCTTGGGTACAAACTTGTGGGTGCACGTGTGGGTGCATGTGCATGTGTGTTTGTGTGTGTATGCATGCATGTGGGCATCTATGTGGGTGTGTGTGTGTGTGAGTGTATGCACATGTGTATGTGATTATGAGCATGTTTGCATGTGTGTGCATACATGTATGTTCATGTGTAAGTACATATGCATTTGTCACTACTTGAGTGTGTGTGTGTGCTTGTTTGCATGTGTGTTTATTCTTGTGTGGTTGTGTTTGTGTTTGTGCATGCATGTGTATGTGTGTGCATGTGCGAGGGTGTGTGCACTGGTAAGAGTGGTGTCGATGTGGATGTGTGTGTATGTTTGTACATGTGTCTGTGCATGCATGTTCATATATGTGTGTTCATGTAAGTGCATTTATGTGTGTGGGCATGTGAGCTTGTGTCTATGCGTGAGCATGTGTGTGTGTGCATGCATGCGTGCATGTTTGCATGTATGTGCGTAAGCATGTTCTTGTGTGTGCATGTGCATGTGTGTCTGTATGCTTGTGTGTGTTTATGTGTATTTTTGCTCATGTGCATGTGTGTGTGTGTGCATATGCATTTTTTTGTGCATGCATGTGCTTTGTATGTGAGTGTTTGTATGTGTGTGTGTTTTTGTGTCCAAATGCATAGGCATGTGAATCTATATCTACACGTGTGTGGTTGGGTGGGTGTGTGCATGTATACTTTATTGCTTGTGTCCATGTTTATGTGCACATGCATGTATGCATGTTCATATTTGTGCATGTGTGTATGTGTGCATGTCTTTGTGTGCTTGTGCATGTATATGGGTGCATATGTGCTTTCTGTGTGTTTTCAAGGGCATGCATCTATGTACCTTTGTGTGTATTTGTGTATGTTTTTGTACATATGTGTGTATGTAAATGTGCATGTGTTGGGTGTGTGGATGTGCATGTGAGTTTGTGTGTGTGTACTTAAGAGTTTTTTTTTGTGGGTGCGTGTGTGTGGATGTGTGTGTATGCATTTGTGTGTATTTGTATGTATGTGTAAGTTGTCCGTATGCTTAAGCACACGTATGTATAGGTAATTGTGCATGTCTATTTGTGCCAGTTTGTGTGCATGTTTGTATGTGTTTGTTCGTGTGCATGTGTGTGTGTGCACGCATGTGTTTGTGAGTGTTTCTACATGTATGTACACATTCACACATTTAGGTATGTGCATGTGTACATGTATTAGTGTGTGTGGATGCATTGTGTATGTTTGTGTGCATGCATGCATGAGTGTTAGTGTGTGCGTGTTAGTAAAATTATGCATGAGTGCATGCACATCCATATGTGCATGTACGTGTGTGCCTATGTGTGTGCTTCTGTGTGTGTGCATGTATATGTGTTCATGCTATTGAGTGTGTATATGTATGAGTTAATCTGTATGTCCATGTGCATAGGTGCATTAGTGTGTGTGTGTGTGTGTGCATGTATGATCATGAGCATGTGTGTGTGAGTGTGAGTGTGTGTGCATATGTGTGAGCCTATGTGTGTGCATGTGTGTATTTGTATGTAAATGTCTATGTAATGTCTGAGCATGTGTTTATGTTGTATGTGCATTGGTGTGCATGTATGCATATGTGTGTGTGTGTGTGTGCATGTGTCTATTTGCATATATGTGTGAACATTTTAGTAGATCTTTGTGTGTAGGTGAGTCTATGTGTTTGTATATTGTTTATGTCCGTGCATGTGTCTACATGCACATGTGTGTATATGTCCATGCATGTGTGCATGTGTGTGTTTCTATGTTTATGATGTGTTCATGCATGCATCCTTTTGTCTACAAGAATGCATATTCATGCTTTTGTGTAGGTGCATGTGTGTGTGTGCATGTGTGTGTGTGCATGCATTTATTTGTGTATATATTCTTGCACTTCTGTGTGTATATATGCATGCTTATGCATGTGTATTGATGTTTGCATATGTGTATGTATGTGTTTGCTTTTATGTGTGTGTGCGTGTATGCAAAAGTGTGTGTATGTATATGTGGGTGTGCTTATGTGTGTGCATGTGGGCGTTTCTATGCATGTGCATGTTCATGTTTGCATGCATATATGGGTGAATGTGTGTGTATATGTGCATGCATTTGTGTGGTGTGTGCATGCATATGTGCATGTTTGTTTATGTATATATATGTGTTTGTGTGTGTGTGTGTGCTTTTAAGTGCATGTGCATGTGCATGTGCATGTGGGTGTCTATGTATGTGTGTGTGGGTGTGCATGTGGTAGTGCCTATGCATGTTTGTGGGTGTACATGTGTGTGTATTTCTTTGTTTGTGTGGGTGTGCCTATGCATTTGCATGTGTGCATGTGCATGTAGGTGCATGTGTGTTCGTGTATAGATGCACGTGTTTGCATTACTATGTGTGTGGATGCATGTGTGTGTGAGTGAATGAGTTTTTGTGTTGTGCATATAGGTAGAGTATGTGCACTTCCATGTGCATATGTGTATGCATGTGTGCTTGTGTATTGATGTAAGTTTCTGTGTGTAAGAGTGTGTGTTAGCATGTTTGTGCTTGTCTAACTACGTGTGCATGTTTGCTTCTATGTGTGCTTATATGTGTATATGCATCTTCATTTGTGTGTGTTTGTATCTGCTTTTTTGTTCATGTGTGGGCGCATGCATTTGTGCAAGCATTCATGTGTCAATTAATTTTTGCATGGGTATGTGCATGTGTGTGTGTGTGTCTATGTGTATTTAAGTATGTGCACATGTGAATGTGTGTGTGTATATGTCTGTGCATGTGTGTTTTTTTGTGTGCATTTTATGTGTGTGTGCACACAGACTTGTGGGTGTGATCATGTGCATGTGTATGCAGTTTCATGTGTGTGTGGGTTTAGGAGTATGTTTGAGTGCAGACAAGCTTGTGTGTACATGTGTGTGAGTCTTTGTGAGTGCATACACATTTGTGTCTATGTATGTTTGTGTGCAAGCTTATGATTATGTGTGTATATGTTTGTGCTTTCTCACCTATGTGTGTGTGCATGTGTGTGTGTGTGTGTGCAAGTGTTTGCATGCATTTTGGTGCGTGTGTGTACATGTGAGTGCATGTGCAGCTGTTTGTGTGTGCATGTTTTTGTGTGTGCATGTGCTGTACTTATGTAAGTGTGTGTACATGTCTTCGTTTGTGTGTATGCGTATGAGCTTGTGCATTGGGGTGTGCATTCGTGTGCATGTGTGTGTATAAGTATGGGAGTGGGCATGGATGTGTGTGCATATGTAAATGTCTGTGTGTGCTTTGTGTGCATGTGGATGCATTCATGTGCCTGTGTGTGTGTGTAGATGTGTATGTGTGTGCTCACGTGAGTGTGTGTGTTTGTGCATGCATGTGTGAGTGTATGTGTGCACGTGGGTACTACATGAGCTTATGCCAAGGAATATTGGAATGTGTCAGCATTTGCATGCATATGTGTATATGTGTGCACGTGTTTATGCTTTTGGGTGTTTACATGTATGCATTTGTGCTTATGCTTGTGTTAGTGTGTGTGTGTGCACTCATGTTTGTGTGAGCATATGTGTGCATAGGTGTTCGTGTCTGAGTGTGTACACGTGTGTGCACTTGTATGTGTTGCATTGATAAGTACATGCATGTGTGTATGTGTTTGTGTTTGTGTTTGTAGGTGTGTGTGTGTGTGTGCAAGCACATGCACATATGTTAATTCTTGTGTGTATTTGTATGTGTGCTTGTGTTTGTGGAATCTTGTGTTCCTATGTGTGGATGTGAGTATGTGTGTGTATATGCATGTGTGTGTATGTGTGGTTGTACTGTGCATGCATGTACATGTGTTTGGTATTATGGTTTACATGCAAGTGTTTGTGTGCATGTGAGTGTGTCTGTGTGTGTGTGTGTGTGCACGTGCTTATGGGGGTGTGTGTTGATTTGTGTGCATGCGTACATGAATATAAGTGTGGGAACATGTCAATAAGCATGTGTTCACATGTAAAGGTGTATGTGTATGTGCATGTGTATATGAGTACATCTGTGTGTGAGTGTGTGTGCATATATGCATGTCTATGCATGTGTGTAAGTGCACATCTGTGTACGTATGTGCTTTTGTACACATGTGCGTCTATGTGTGTGTGCTTGTGTTTTATGTGTGTGTGCATGGGTGTCTATTTGCATGTGTGCATGTGTGTGTGTTCTTTCGTGAGTGTAAGTGTGTACAAGTTTTTGTGTGTATCATTGTTTGTTTGTGTGTTTGTTTATGTGCATGGCTGTAGGCATAAGTCGTTGTATGTGTGCATGTACATGTGAGTGTTTTGTGCATGCATGTGCATATATGTTTATCTGTGTTAGCATGTGCTCATGCATGTTTATGTGTATTGTACATGAATGCAGGTGCACGTGCACATGCATGTGTATGTATGCTTGTGTGCATGCGGGTGCATGCACGAGCATGTGTGCATTTTTGTATGTGTGCTTGTGTGTGTCTTCGCATGTGTGTGTGTGTGCTTGTGCATGTGCATGCGCATGTGTTTTCTTATGTCTATTTGTGTGTTTATGCTTGTGTGTGTGTTTGTGCACATGTGTGTGTGTTGTTGTGTGCACACGTGTGTCTATGTGTGTGTGTCTAAATAAATATCCATGTGTGTGTATGTTCGTTTACATATGCATGCGTGTTTGTGTGTGTGGGGGAGTATTCATACTTGTGTGTGTTTGTACATGTGAACACCAATGTGCATGCGTATATGCATGTGAGTGTGCACATGTCCACGTGCGTGTGTGGGTGTATCTAAAAGTTTGTGTGCATGAAAGTGTTCATGTGTGTATGTCAATGCATGTGTGTGAGTGTGTTTGTCTATGCAGGTGAACTCATAGGGTTGATGCATGTGTATGTATGTTTGTGTGTGTTTACATGTGCACATATGTTTATGTGTGAATGTGCATGTGTGTCTATGTGTGTGTGTGTGTGTTCTTGCATGTGATTGAGTGTGTGTGTGCATGTGTAGTACATGTGTTTTTTTGGGAATCTCTGTGTATGTTTGTCTGTGTGTTTGCATTTTTATGTCTATACCTATGTGGGTGTGTGGATATATGCATGTGTGTTCTTGGGTGTGTGTAAGTGTTTGTGCTTGTGCAGTGTGCACGTGTGTGCTTATGTCCATGTCAATGTGTAGAGGTTTGTGTGCAATGTTGTGTGTGTATTGGTGGGTGTGTGTCTATGTGAGTGTGTGCATGTTTCAGTAAGTCCCTGTGTGTGTACATGTGCGTATATGTGTTTGCATTTCTCTTTTAGTGTGTGCACATTTGTATTTGTTAGTGTGTACATTTGCATGTGTGTGCATGAGTGTGTGCATACATCTTAGTATTTATGCATGCATACAAGTGTATCCACATGTTAGTGCATTTGTGTGTGTGTGTGTGTATATATGTGGGTGCATGTGTGTGTGATTTCCTATGTGTATGTGCTTGTGCATATGGATTTGTTGTGTGTGTGTGTGTGTGTTGTTGTGCATGGGTGTCTATTTGTAGGTGTGTGTTCTTTTGTGAGTGTAGGTGTATGCATGTTTTTGTGTGTACCTTTTTATGTTTGTGTGCTCATTTATTTGTGCATGCATGTGCACATATGTCTATGTGTGCTAGCACATATGCATGCTTGTTTATGTGTATTGCGTATGAATGCATGTGCACACACATGCGTGTGTGTATGTATGCATGTGTTCGTGCGAGTGCATGCATGAGCATGTGAGGATTTTTGTATGTGTCTTTCATGTGTGTACGTGCTTGTGTGTGTGCATGTGCATGTGTTTTCCTATGTGTGCTTGTGTGTTTAAGCTTGTGTGCATGTGTGCGCATGCATGCGTGTTGTTTTGTGCATGCGTGTCTCTAGCTATGTGTGTGTGTGTTTCTACATACATATCCATGTGTATGTCTATGTTTGTTTACATATGTGTGCATGTTTGTTTGTGTGGGGTGTATTTGGCTTGTGTGTGCAAATGAACGCTTATGTATAGGTGTATATGTATGTGTGTGTGCACATGTGCACATGCATGTGTGGGTGTGTCTAAAAGTTTATGTGCATGAAAGTGTTTAGGTGTGTGCATCAATGCATGTGTATGAGTGCATTTATCTATGCATATGAACTCATGTCTATGAGGGTTGATGCATAAGTATGTATGTTTGTGTGTGTGTATTTGTATGTGCACATATGTTTATGTGTGATTGTGCATGTGTGTCTAAGTGTGTGTGTGTGTGGTAAATATTACACGTGTGTGTGCACTAAGGCTTGCACATGTTGTGTGGGTATATATGTATATGTGTGTCTGCATATGTGTCTACATATGTTTGTGCACATGTGTTCACACACTTGTGTCTCTATCTGTGCATATGTGCATGTATGAAGTTTTGTCCATGTGAGTGTGTATGAATGTGTGTGTGTGTGCGTGTAGAATGTGTGGGTGCATGTTTGTGTGCTTGTGTGTATGTCTGTGCTCATGTGTTTGTGTGTGTGGGCATATGTGCTTATGTGAATTTGTGCTTACGTCTATGAATGTGTGTGTGCATCAGTGTTGGTGTGTGTGCATGTGTGTCCATGCATGTGTTTGTGTGGGCATCTCTATATGTGTTTATGCGTGTGTTTGCATTTTTATGTCTATACCTATATAGGTGTGTGGATGTGTGCATGTGTTTGCTTGGGTGTAAGTGTGCATGCATGTGCAAGTGTGTGCGTGTGTGCGTATGTCCATGTCATTTTGTAGAGTTCTGTGTGCAATGTTGTGCATTTATTGGTGGGTGTGTCTATGTGTGTGCATGCTTCTATGAGTCTGTGTGTGTGGGAACGTGTGTATGTGTGTTTGCATTTCTCTTTTAGTGTTCACACATTTGTGTTTGTCGGTGTGTACATTTGCATGTGTGAGTGTGTACATTCGCATGTGTATGTGTATGAGTGTGTGCATACATCTTAGTATTTATGTATCTGTACAAGCGTATCCACATGTTGGTGTGTTTGTGTATGTGTGTGTGCATTTATGTGGGTGCATGTGTGTGTGACTGCCTATGTGTATGTGCTTGTGCATGTGGATTTGTTCTGTGTGTGTTGTTGTGCATACATGTGTGTGTGTGGGTGTGCTTGTGCATATAAGTATTTGTAATTGCTATGAGTGTGTATGTATGTGCATGTGCATTTGAGTGTATGCCTGTGTGTGTGTGTATGTGTAAGGTTATACATGTGTGTTCATGTGTGCATGTATGTTTGCATGCGTGCAAGGGTATGAATGTGTATCTGTGTGTGTACCTTGATGTAGAAATGTGTGTATGTGTATTCAAGTGTGTGTGTGTGCTTTTGTGCCTATGGACATGTGTAGGCTTGTGTATATATGCATGTGTGTGTGTGTGCATGTGTACGTGCATGCATGTGTGTGTGCATGTATTTATGTTGTTTCATGCATGTTTTGGTGGGTGTTTGAGTGTGTGTGTGCATGTTTGTTTGGGCATTTGCATGCAAGCATGCATGTGCATGTGGTTTTACACATGAGTGCATGAGTGTGCGTATGTGTGTGTGTGTGCTTGTTTGCATGCATATGTGTGTGTGTGTGTGTGCATGTGCATATGTGTGTGTGTGTGTGCATGTGCATATGTGTGTGTATGCATGTACATGTGTGTGTATGTCATGCACGTTTGTATGTGTATGAGCATGGCTATTTTTGTGTGTCTGCATCTCAGTGTGTGTGCGAATCTATATGTGTGAGTGTATGTGTGTATATACCTATTTGTGTACATGTCTGAGTGCATGTGCTTGTGTGTAGTGTGTGTGTATGTGTGGGCATGCATGTAAATATGCATTTGTGTGTGTGTGTGTGATTCATGTGCTTGTGCATGTGTGTGTATAAATGTGTTTATGTCTTTATTTTCATGTCTCTATGTTCATGTGTGCATTTACATGTGCTTGGGTGTATGTGTGTGTGAACGTGTGTGTACATGTGTACACGTGCATGTAAGTGTGCATATGTGTTTGTGTGTGTGTGTTTGTTTATATGTTTATGTAGGTGTGCACGTGCATGTGAGCATGTAGGTGCATATGTGTGACTATGTGCATGTGTGTATCTGTGAGTGAGTGTGTGTGTGCATAAGAGGATTTGTGGTTGAGCATATATGTGTATGTGTTTGCATAAGTGCATACATGTCTATGTACATGTGTCTGCATATATATGCATGTGTATACATATGTGTATATGTGTGTGTAAGTGAGCTTGTGTGTGCGTGAGTGTGCGTGCATGTGTGTGTGTATGCATATGTTTCTACATTTGTATGTGTGTATGTGCATGTGTGTTAGTCTATGTGTATGTGTGTGTGTGTACTTTTGTTTGCATATGTGTTTGTGTTCATGTGTATGTGAATATGTGTATGCATGAGTTTTGTTGTGCCTGCATATTTGTGCGTGTGGATCTGTATGTGCATGTGTGTGTTTGCATGAGTGTACTTGTATGGGTGTGCATGTGTGTATATGCATGTGCACTTGTATGTGTGCATAAGTGTGTGTGCTTACATGTTTCTATAGGTATGCTTGTGTGCATGTCTTTTTGCATGTGTGTGTAGGTGGGTTTGTATATATAAGTGTGTTTTGGTGTGTGCATATGTATCTGTGTTTTTGGTTTCATTCTTGTATGCTTATAAGCATGCATTCTTGTGTTTATTTGTGCATGTGTGTGACTGTGTGCTGGTATATGTGTATTTTTTTGTGGGTGCATGCATAAATATATGTGTTAGTATGTGTTTGTTTTTGTGTGTGTGTAAAGGCATGTATCTATGTGTATGTGTGTGTGTGTGTGCATGTGTGTGTATATGCTCAGTTGTATGAGTGTGTGTGGCCTTTGCCTACATGCACGTACAAGTGTGCATGTGTGTGTAAGGGTGTTTATTAATTTGCATGTGTATGTCTATGTTCATGAATGTTTGTATGAATATGAATGTGCACATATGCAAATGTGTGTGTGCATGTCTATGCATGTGTATGTCTATATGTGTGTGTGTATGTGTTTGTGCATATGTGCGTCAGTACATTTGGCTGCATGCATGTGTTGTGTCTGTGCATGTGTTGTATGTGTATGTGCGTGCACTTTATTGTGTGTAAGTGTGTGTGTCTGCTTTTTTGCATGTGTATGCATGTGTCTACATTTATCTATGCATGTGTGTGCAATAATTTTCTTGTGCATATGTATGTGTGTGTGCACATGTGTTTGTGTGTGTGTCTACATGAAAGTACATGTGTGAGTGTATATTTGTGTATATGCATGTTTGCATGTGTGTGTGTGTGCCTATGTGTTTCTATAGGTGTGCATGCATGGATGTGTTTTTTCTTATGATTGTGTAGGTGGGTTTGTGTATATGAGTGTGTGTGTGTGTGTGTGTGTGCATGTGTGTGTTTATCTATGTGTGTGGTTGCATTCGTGTGTGTTTATGTGCATGCATTCATGTGCATCTGTGTGCATGTGGGTGTATGTGTGTTCTAGTGTTATATACATGCATGTGTGTGTGTGGTAGTGTGTGTGTGTGTGCATGTGTGTGTTTGTTTATAGGGGGGGTGTGTGTGTATACATGTGTGTGTCATTATGTGTGTGCATTATGCATACATGCATTCATGATTGTGGGTCTGTGTGTAGCATGTGCTTACTTGTAAGTACACATGTGTGTGTACACTTGTATGAGTTTGCATGTGTGTGTTTGAGTGTGCATGTGCATTCATATTCTTATGTTTGTGTGCATATACATGTATGCAAGTGCATGTGTGTATGTGTTAGTGTTTGTGTAGCTATGTAGGTGCATGTGTCTACGTATGTGTACGGGTGTGTGTTTGAGTGTATATGTGTGCTTTGCTTGTGTCCTTGAGTGTGTTTAAGTATGTGTATGTGCATGTGTACTTGTCTATGAGCCTATATGCAAGCATGTGTGTGACTGTAAGTGCATGTGTGTGTGTGTATGTTTGCATGTGCATGTATGTGCACATGTGTGCATGTGCTTGTGTACATGTGTGTGTTTTTGTGTATCTATGTGCTTGTGTGCATTTTCATGTGTATACATGTTTATGCTTCTATGAATGTTTGTGTGCATGTCAATGTGTGAGCATGCATACATATAGAGGTGTGTTTGTGTGCATGTGCATGTGTATGTATTTGTTTGTGTACATTTGTTTGTGTGTGTGTTTGTGTGCATGTGAGTGCAAGTGTGTGCACGTAAATGTGTGTTTTTTATGTGTGTGGGTGGGTGTGTGCATGCATACATGTGTGTTCATGCATGTGCGTGAATGTATGTGTGTGTGTATACATGTGTGGTTGTGGGTGTATGTGCAAATAAATTTATTGAGCATATGTGTGTCTGCGCATGTATCTACATTTGTGTGCTTGCATGCATGCATTTACATGTGCATGTGTGTTTACATGTGTGTTTGTTGGTGCATGTGTGTGTGTGTTGGTGTGTGTACTTATATGTGCAAGTCTACATGTGATTTTGTGTGTATGCACAAGTGTGTGCATTTGTGTGTGCATATGTGCTCATGCGTGTGTGCACATGTGTGTGATTGTGCCAAGAGCATGTTTGTCCACATGTGTTAGTGTTAACACATGCATGTGTGTGAGCATACGCATGTGTGTGTGAAGGCACACATGTGTGTTTATGTGTGCATCTTTGTGTTTGCATGTGTGCATGTGTGTGTGGGCACATGTGTGTGTGTGTGTGTTTAAGCACAAGTGTGTGTATGTGCTTCTAAATTTAATTGTGTGTGCATGTTTATGAGCCTATGTGCATGTGTGTTTGCTGGTGCATGAGTGTGCATGCATATGCATGTGCATATATGTTTTTCTATTTGTATGTGTACATGCATGCATGAATGTGTGTGTGTGTGCATGTGCACGTGCATGTGTTCTTGTGCATGAGTGTTCATCTTTTGCATGTGTGAGTATATATATGCATTTGTATATGTATGTATGTGTCTATGTGCGCATTTGTGGTTTACTATGTGTGTGTGCACAGATCTTTGTGTGCCTATGTATGGGCGTATGTTTGCTTGTGTGCATGTGGCCATGTTTGCAAGTGTGGTAGGTAAGTGTGTGCCTATGTGTATATGCTTGTGTCAAAGTGTGCAGGTGTGTGAGTCTATACGAGTGTACATGTGTGTGCATGTGTGCACTTATCTACACATGTGTGTGTGTGTATGTATGCATATGTTTATTCATGTTTGTGTGCTTGTGTGTGTGCTTATACAAGTGAGCATATCTATACATATGAGTGTGCATATCTTTGCTCACATGTGTACATGTGTTCATATTAATGTGCTTGGATGCTTACGTGTGTGTATGTGTGTGCATGTGCATGTGTGTGCGTGTGTTTGTGTGTGTGTGTGCTTCTATGCATGCATGTTCATGTGTGTACATGTGTGCATATGTATGTGTGTGCACTTTGAGTGTGCATGTGTTCATCTATGCATAAGTGCATGTATGTGCCCATGTGTGGGCATATTTGTGTGTCTGTGAGAACGTGTGTGGGTTTGTTGTATGGGTGTATATGTGTGTGTGTGTGTGTGCATGTTTGTGTGAGTTTGTTCATGTGTTTGCATGTCTTTATGCTTGTATTAGTGCATGTGTGTGTGCATGTTTAGGTATGTGCATGTGTGCATGTGTATGTGCATTTGTGTGTTCAAATGTGCACATGTGTGTGCGTATGTATATGCAAGTGTGCGATTGTGTGTGTCTTTGTATGCGCATATGCTTGTGTAAGTGTGTGCATGTTTTTATGTTCATGCCTGTATAAGTGTGACAATGTGCATGCCTATATGTGTGTGGTGCTTACATGCATGTAAGTATGTGTACATTTGTGTATGTGAGTGTTTGCTTGCATGTGTAGTGTCTACAAGTGAGTGTTTGTTGATGTATATATGTGCATGTTTATGTGTGTGCATGCATCAGTGTTCTTGTGCCTGTGTGAGTGGGTGCATGTTGTGCATTTGAGCAAGCTAGGCTGCTTATGTGTGTGTGTAGGTGTGTGCATGTGCATGTGTGTGTACAAGTGTGCATGTGTCTATGTGTGCATGCAAGCATGTGAATGTTTGTGTGTGTGTGTATGCATATGTGTGTGTGCTGTAGTGTGTTTGTAAGTTTGTGTGCACATGTGATTATGTGCATGTGATTTTGTGTACTATATATGCATTTGTGATTTTGTGTACATATAGGTATGTGTGTTCACCTATGCAGGTATAAGTATGTGTGTACTTGTGTATATTCATGGGTGAGTGTGCATGTGTGTATGTGAGTGCATCTTTATTCTTATGTGTGTGTGTGCATGCATATGTATATGTGTGTGTATGTGTGTGTATGCGTGTATACATGTGTGTGTCCATGAGTTTGCTTATGTGCTTATGTGTAGGTGTGCACACATATGCATATGTGCTCATGTGTGTGTGTGCATGTCCATTTGTGTGTATGTGTGACCTTATGTGTGTCTGCATGTGTGTGCATTTGTGGTTGTTTGTGTTAGTAGGTGCCTTTTTGTGAGTGTGCATGTGTGTGTCCATGTATGCTTGTGCATGTTAATGTCCATGTGAGGGTGTTTGCATGTGAATGTGTATGTGTATGCATGTGTGTGAGTGTGCATATGGATTTGTATGCATGGCTCAGTCCTTGAGTGAATGTACATGCATGTGTGCATGTGTGCATACTTATGGATGCTTGTGCTTGTATGTATTTATGAATGTGCATTATCTTTTATTGTTTTCATGTGTATGTGTATGTGAGTGTGCATTTTTATGTGCATATGCATGGACATGTGAGTTCATGTATATGTAGTGTGTGCTCATGCAAGTGCACATCCAAGTTTTTGTAAGCATGTGAGCATGAGTGTGTGCATGTGCACATGTAGGTGTGTGCATGTGCACATGCATCTGTGTGCATGTGTGTGTTTGCATATACATGCATGAGCAAGTTTGTGTGTATGCATGTGTGTGTGTGCAATAGCCAGTGCATGTGTGTGTGTGTAATAGCCAGTGCATGTGTGTGCCTGTCTGTGTGTATTTTTATAAGTGTGTATGCATGTGTTTGTGTGCATGTGTGCTTGTATATATATGTCAGTGTTTGTGTGCACATGTTTTTTTTAATGTGGGTGTGTGTGCGTTTTGCATGCATGTGTGTCCGTGTGTGTATGTGCTTATGTGTGTGCATGTGATTGTGTACATGGAGACATGTGAATGTGTGTGTGTGCCTGAATGTATTAGTGTATCTATGTGTTTGTGCATGTGCTCATGTGTTCATGTGTGTGAGTGTGCTTTTGTGTGTGATTATTTTTGTGGGTATGTGTGTGGGCTTGCATATGGTTAGCTATGTGTGTGGGTGTGTGTATGTGGATGTGCGAATGCGTTGTGTGTATCTATGTGTGCATGTATGCATACATATGTATGTGTGTGTGAGTGTGTCTATATGCACAAGTGCATGTGTATATGTATGCATGTTTGTGTGGGTTGTGTGTGAATGTGCATGTGTTATTACGTGTGCATGTGTTATTGCATGTGCATGTTCATGCATATGTGTGTGTATACATTTGTATGCACTCACATGTGTTTGTGTATGCGTGTTCATATGCATTGGTGTGTTTATGGGTGTCCATTTGTGTGTTTGAATGCATGCACTTGTGTGGGTGTGTGTGGGTGCACACGTGTGTCTATTCATGTGTGTGTTTTCATGTGTGCTTGCACATGCATGTTTTGAGCCAATGTGTATTTGTGAGGGTGCACATTTATGTCCACGTATATGTTTGCTTGAATGTGGGCCTATGTGTATGAGTGTGCATGCACGTGTGTGTGAACATGTGTGTATGCATATTTGTTTGTGTGCATGTGTGGGTATGTGTATGTGTGAGTTTGTGTTTAGGTTTGTACATGTTTGTTTTTCTATGCATGTGTGTGTAAGTTTGTGTATGTGTGTGAGTGTATGCACATAGGTGCATGTGCATGTGTGTGTCTGTATGTGTGCATCTTTTTGTGTGCTTATGCATGTGTGTGTGTGTCTTTGCATGTGTATTTTTGAATGTGTGTGTGTGAGGGTGTGTGCATGTGTGTGTTTACTCCTTGCATTTATCATGTGTGTGTGTGCATGTGTGTGCACATTTGTATGTGTGCATGTCTATTTGTTTGCCTATGTAACTATGTGTGTGCATGTTTGGTGTGTGTGCCTTTGTGTGTTCATGTGTGTGCTTGTGGGTGTGTAAATGTGTGAGTGCATTGGGATGTGTTAATTTTCATGTTTGGGCATGTGTGTGGGTTTTTATGTGTATGTGTGTACATATTTATGCATTTGTGTGTACGTGTGTGTGTATACATGCGTGTTTTGTGCAAGGGTGTTCGTGCATGTGCTTGCCTTTGTGTGTGCTTGTGGATCTGTATGTGTGTGGGTATTTGTGCATGTGTGTTTGCATGGATGTCTGTGTGCATGCTTGTATGCATATGTGTACATGTTTTCTTGCATGTTTGATACCATTATGTGTGGCTACATATGCATTCATGTATGTCTACTTGTTTGCATGCCTATGTGCTTATGTGTGTGTGTGTGTGTATGATTATATGTGTGGGTGGGTATTTCTACATTCGTGCAGTGGTATTGCATAAGTGCATGCATTGGTTTGTTTTGGTGTGTGCGTGCATGCATGCATGTATGCACAAGTGTGCTTATGCATGTACGTCCCTCCATTTGTGCATTTGTGCTTGCATGCATGCATATGCATGTGCAAGTGTACATTTTTGTGAGTGCATGTGCATGTGTGTGTCTGTGAATGTGTATATGTGTATGCTCTTGCATGTATGTGTGTATTCATGTGTATGTGTATATGTTTATGTGTGTGTATGTGTGTATGCATGTGTGGTTGTTTGTGTGTGCATGCATGTGTGTGAGTCTTTGTGTGTGTAACAAGGCAGGTGCATGTGTGTATATGTGTGTGTCCATGTTTGTATACGTATGTATTTGTGTGTATGCATATCTGTGTGAGCATGCATGTGTGTGTATATGAATGTGCATGTTTGTTAGTAGGTGTTCATATGTGTTTGTGTATGTGTGTATGCAAGTGTTTGTGTTTGCTTTTATTTTTGTGTTTGCATGGATGTGCATGTGTGATGTGCTTGTATGTGCATGTATGTATGTATGTATGTGTATTTGCATGTGTGTGTGTATGTGGTTGTGCATTTATATGCATGTGTGTGTGTGTGTGTGTGCATGCATCTGTAAGCATGTGAGGGTGTGTGTATATAGGTGTGATTTGTATGTGTGCATGTGTGTGCATGTGTGTGCCTGTGCCTATGAGTGCATATGCATGTTCATTTATGTGTGTGTGTATGTGTCAATTTTTGTGACTCTGTACATGTGTGCATATGTCTTTGCAAGTGCACGCATGTGTGTGTGCATGCATGCATGTGTTTATGTGTGTTTGTGTACATGAATGTGTATTTTTTTGTTTGTGCATAAGTCCATGTGGATGTGTGTGCATGTTCGTACATGTGTGTGGTTGCATGCAAGTGTTTAATTGTGTATATGTGTACCTGTGTTTGTGTGTGTGTATGTGTGTACATGCATGTGCAGTGCACATGCATTTGTATAGGCATGTGCATATGTGCTTTCTTTTGAGTGTCTATGTGTGCTTTTGTGCATACGTGTGCATGTGTTTTTTAGTGTGTGTGTGCACGTGTGTGTGTGACTGTGTGTTGTAAGTCCCTATCCATGTGATATTTTTTTGTGTGTGTATATGTGTGCAAATGTATGTGTTTGAGAGTGTTGATGCATGTGCATGTGCACATATTTGTTTTTGTGTGTACCATTCAATGTGCAGGTGTTCCTATACTTGCATGTACATATGCAAGCATGGTGTAGGCATACATATCGATGTGGTTGTGCTTGTGCATGTGTGCATATGAATAAGTTTATGTTTTTGCGATATGTATGAGAGTTCACATCTTTATTTATGCTAATGTCCATGTATACATGTGTATGCGAATGTGTATATATGTGTGGGTGCATGCATATGTGTGTGTGTTCGTAGGCATGTGTACGTGAGTGTATCAATGCATGCATGTGTGTGTATGTTTGCGCTTATGTTTGATTGTGTGTGCTAATATGGATATGTGTGTGTGCATTCATGTGTGTATAGTATCTGTGTCTATGTTTGTGAGTGTGTACATGTGTCCTTGTGTGTGTGTGTGTGGTAACTTTCTTGTGTGCATGCGATCATCATGTGCTCATACATGTGTGAGTGTGTCCATGCATGTGTGTAAGTTTGTATAGGTGGGTGTGTGCGGTGTGTTTATGTGTGTGTATATGTGTGTGTGCATGTTCACCTAATTGCGTGTACATGTGTGCTTTTGTGTGAGTGTTGTTGTGTGTGCGCTCATTCGAGTGTGTGTGTATATTTACTATGTGTATGTGTGTCGTTACACTTGTGTGTGTGTGGTTGTGTGTGAGCATGTGTGTTTGCATGCATGTTCATTTGTGTTTGCATGTGTATGTATGTGAGCATGTGTTTGTGCATATTTGTGACTTCTTGCATGTATGTTTATTTCTTTGTGTGTTAACATGTGTGCATGTGTACTTGTGTAGATACCCTGTGTGTGTATGTATGTAAGTGTTTGTGTGTGTGTTCATGTATATGTGTGCATGCATTCCTATGTGTGCATTTGTGTTTATGTATATGTGCATGTTACATGTGAGCATGGTTGTGTGTGTATGTGTATGCGCACATGTGTATGCCCGAGCATATGTGTGCATGTTCCTATTTATGCATGTGCATGTGTGTGTGTGTGTGTGTGTGTTTAGGTACATGTATGTATGTAGGTTTGTGTGGTTGTGTATGTGATTGAATGTGTGCATGTGTGCACATGGGTGCATTCATGTATATTTTTGTGTGTTTGTGTGTTTTTGTTTGAGCATGTTTTTGCATTATTGTATGTGTTTATATGGGTGTGTGTATATGTGCTTTTGTGTGTGAGAGTATGCATGGGTTTGTGTGCATATGCATGTGTGAGTGTGAATTTCATAGTGTATATGTGTGTATGTGTGCATGTATATTTGTTTATGTGCATGTGCATATATTTACTTACCCATGTCTATACATGTGTTTGAGTGTGCATGTATGTATTTTAGCGTCGTTGTGCATCTGTGTAAATGTGTGCATCTTTATGTTTGTGCATGTGTGCGTTCATGTGTTTCGGCCACATGTGTGTGTATGTATGTGTATACATGCATGCATGTTTGTTTATGCATTTATGCTTATGTGCAAATGTCAATGCATGTTTGTGTTTGTAAGTATTTGTCTGCATGTGCATGGGTGTGCTCATGGGTACATGTGTAAGTGTGCATGCATGTTTGTGTGTGTGCTTGTTTGTGTGCATATGTTTGCTTATTTATGTGTAGGTGTATGTGCATGTGGGTGCGAGCATATGCACATGTGTTTGTGAATGTTTGTGTGTGCACACTTGTCTTTGTGTGCGTGTGTGTGTTGGTGTGTTTGTAGGTATATGTACATACATGTGTGTGCATGTGTGTGGTTGTGGGTACATGTTAGCAATTGCGTGTGTGTGTGTGTGTGCATTTGTGTGTATGGATTTGCATATGTATGTGTGTGTCTGAATATGTGTGTATGTGTGTCTCTATGCATGTGTGTGTGTGTTAGTGCCTATATGTGTGAATGTGTGTGCATTTGCATGCATGTATGTTTACTTGTTTGTTCTTGTATCAGTGCTTATGTGTCTGAGTATGCTCATGCATATGTTTGTGTGTGTGTGTGTGTGGGTGCATGTGCATAAATTTGTGTGTGTTCAATCTTGCATGCACTTGTTTGTTTGTGCATTAGTATGTGTGTGTCTACATGTGTGTGTGCATGCGAGTGTTTATATGAGTGTAGTCATGTGCATGATTGGGTGCATGTGAGAGAGACTGTGGGAGTGCACGAGCATGTTTGTGCATGTTCATGGTTTTGGGTGTACATATGTGTGCCTGTGTTTGATCGTGTATGTGTCATTACATGTCCTTACGTGCTGATGTGTGTGCTAGCAAATGTGTTTATGTGGCTACACATGTGCATGTATGTGTACCTACAAGCATGTTTGTGTGCATGTGTGCCTACGTGCAAATGTTTTTATGTGTGCTTGCGTGCCTACGTGAATACACATGTGCATGTGTATGTGTATGTGTGTATGTAGATGTATACATGTATGCTTGTGTGTGTGTGTGTGCTTGTAAATGTGTATGCTTATATGCATTTGTGTGCATATGTGTGCCTATGTGTGTGCATGTGTATATGTGTGGCTTGCATGTCTATGATTGCATGTGCATATGTGCCTGTTTTTCAATGCAATTGCCTTTGTTCGAGTTCTGAGTGTTTGTGTGCATGTGCATCAGGTTGTGCACATATGCGTGCACACTAGTGTGCATGTGTTTGTGTATGCACATGTGCATGTGTGGACATGTGGGTGGGTGTATTTGTGTGCATGTTGTGCATGTGTATCTGTATGAGTGTATGGGCATGCGAATGTAAGTGCATGTGTGATCATGCCTATACTTCATCTTATGTGTTGCGTGTTTTTTTGTGTTTGTATATATATGTCTATATGTGTGCTTGGGTATGTGTGTGAGCACTTGTGCACCTATGTGCCATGTGTTATATGTGTGTGGGTGTGTGTGTTTCTGTCAGTGTATATGTGTCTGTGTGTTTCTGTGGATGTGGGGTGTAGATGTGGGTGTATTTGTGTATGCACAGGTTTGTGTGTTTGGGTGTGTGTGAGTGTGACCATGTTTGTACGTGTAAATGTGGGTATGTGTGTATATGCCTACATGTGTGTGTGTGTAAATGTTTGCTTACTATGGGTGAATGTGTTTGTGTTCATTTTTGCACACTTATGCTTGTGTGTATGTGTGTGTGGGCATGTGCATGAATGTGTGTAAGCTTGCTTGCATGCATGCCTATATATGTATGAGTACATGCATACTTCTCTGTGTACGTGCATATCTTCCTATGTTCATGTGTTTGTGTGAATGTGTGTAAGTACATGTACGTGTGCTTGTGTGTGTGTGTGACTGTCTATGTATATCTATGTTTGTGAGGAAATGTGTGAG
This sequence comes from Vanilla planifolia, assembly GCA_023846275.1. Lineage (NCBI taxonomy): Eukaryota > Viridiplantae > Streptophyta > Magnoliopsida > Asparagales > Orchidaceae > Vanilla > Vanilla planifolia. The sequence goes on along the minus strand of JAIUJO010000028.1, from coordinate 937,939 downwards.
TGTTTGTGCACATGCATGCATGTGTGCATGTGTTTGTATTCATGTACATGTGTGTGTGTGTGTGTTTTTGTTTGCTTATGTGTGTGAGTGTTTGTGTATAGTGTGCTTGTGTGTATGTACTTATGTTTGCATGGTTGTGTATGTGTTTACATGTGCATGTGCATTTGTGTGTTTATCAATGTTCATGTTTGTCTACATGTGATTTAAGTGTGTGCATGTATGCATGTTTATGTGTATGTGTGTATTTAGATGCATAGGTGTGTGAGGATTTTCATGTGTGTTTTTGTGATGTATGCAACTATCCAAATGTGTGTATGTGCATATGTGTGTGTATGTGTGTGCATGTGTGTGTGCATGTGTCCATGTATTCTAGCATGATTGTGTATGTCTGTGTGAGTGGTGTGTGTATGGGTGTGTGTGCATGTTTTGGCACTTCTGTGCATGTACGCATCCATGTGTGTGTGTTTGTGAGCACATATGTGTGCATGTTTGTGTGCACTTTTTGCATCCAAGTGTGTGCTTGTGTGTCAGTGAATTTATCTTTGTGGACATATTTGTTTGTGTGGGCTAATTTGCATGTGTGTGCTTGTGTATACTTTTTGTGTGTGCATATGTGTTCATATGTTTATTCTTCTATGTGTGTGTTTGCGTGTGTTCTTATGTTCATACATGTGTAGATGCTGTACCACACATGCACACATTGACGTATGTAGTTGCACAATTACATGAACAAACATATGCTTAAAGACAAACATCCACACACTCACAGTCATGCATATAGACATACATGTAAAAGCAAACACACACACACACACATATACACATGCACATATACTTACACAAACCCACATGTACACACACTTATGCACAAGTTAACATACACACACATACATAAACATACTCTCTCTCTCTCACACACACACAGGAACATAGATACGAACCATCACACACATGAAAGTATAAACACACATGCATCCAAGTGGGCACACACATGCATGCATGCAAATGCATGTGTGTGGGCACACACACAGATGCACAAAACACACAAACACATTCACATATGGATAAATAAACACACACACACACATATGCATGCATATACACACACATCAACACATCCACCCACACATAGCTACACATTCACCAAGGCACACATACAAATGAACAAAAGCACCTATGCACACACACCACATAAGCACACACACAAGCATGTACACAAACCTACACACATATGCGCACACGCACAAAGACACTCAGACACAGGCACTCACATGCACACACAGACATGCACATGGACACACACACACACATACACATAATGCACATGCACACAAAATAGATAGATAAGCACCAATACATATGTTCACACATGTATGTACACACAACTACACACATGCACTTGCAAACACACATGTCCATCTGCACAAATACACACATGCACATACAGAAAAAAAAACTTAGTCGTGCAAGCGCACTAGCAAATGCATGGATGCATATGTAAGCAAACACACACACACACACATATATGAATACACACATAGATACACTCTTGCACACAAACACACATACATGCACACAAACACACACATGCACACCCATACATACAAGCTTGCACACACACACACACACATGCATGCACACTTACACAAATACATATAAACACACATAGCATAGTCACAAACTTATATTCACCTACATGCATGCAAAAACAGACACATAAAGATACACACAAAGAAACACACATGCACACATACACACATGTATACACAAACACACGCACACACACACACGCACGCATGGATGGTTGTACACTCACACACCACACACAAATGCATGTACCCATATATGCACATCAACAAAAAAACATATGCACATCACTGCATAACACAAGTCTACACAGATAAGAAGTATACATACACACACATATACACACATGCACATACCTAAAGACATACACATAAATAAGCACACACATGCACATGAACACATAAGCACATCCATAGGCACACTCACATTTATATGCACATGTATAGTCTCATAAACATGCACACACATAGGAATACACACATGCATAAAAATACACACATATCCATAGACACACACATACACACGTGTGCATACACATATATGCATATGTACATACACACATGCAATCATAGACACAAAAATACAATTGTACAAATACACACAAACACACACATATGCACTCATACACATGTAGATACACACATACACACATCTACACACAAGAACACACACACACAAAAACACAACACATGCTCACATGCAAGCATACCTACACACGCATGACACAACACGTATGCACATACATATGCAAGTACACACAATCACACAAACACACACATACACACACCCACCCACATATACACACACCCACCCACATATACACACACATGCACATACACACTCATACGCACACGTGCACACATATGCATAGATATGCACATGCACACAAATTCATGGAAAAATAACATGCACACACACGCACACATACACATAGGTCGACATGCACAACACATGCCCAAACAAGCACATATGACACACAGACATGTGCATACACACAAGCACATACACACACACACATGCACAAATTCCCACACACACATGCATAAGCAGATATGCTCACATATATGCACACACACATGCAAAAACATGTGCACACCCATGTATGCACACAACACATGCACATGCAACATGCATGTATACATGTGTAAAAGCACATGCACATATACACACAAAAATACACACATGCAAACGCACACAAACAAAGAAACACACACATACAAGCACTCACACATGCATAAGTACACTCATGTGCAAATGCAAGCGTGCATATGTATACTTACATATGCACAGACACGCACACACATGCACAAGCACATGCACACAAACCTACGCACACCTAGATAAACAAACATACACAAATAGACATATGCATATAACCACATAGGTGCACACACATGTAAAGATAAGCACACAAAGACATACTAATGTATATAAATGCATGCACACACACCCACAACATGACCCACACACACATACAATGCACATGTTTAGAAGGACACATGCAAGAACACTCATGCAAGCACAAACACACACACAAAACACACATATTCATGCACCCACATACACACACATTCACACATGCACACACACATGCATACACATGGAGATGTACACACACACGAATCCACTTAAGATGCACATGCACATAGACTTACATATGCACATATGCACACATGCACACACATATACATGAGTGTCTGCATGCATGCCACACATGTGAAAAGATAGTGCACACCAACATGCACAAACACATGAACACCCATACACATGTGCACGAACCACATGTGTTATGTACATAAGCACACAGACACCAACACACTGAAACACACACATGCACTAATGCACTCACTTACACACACATTGGCATGCCTACACTCACACACACAAATGCCCACATAGACACCCTCACACACACACTTAAAAAAATGCATTCATGCATGCCCATAAAGACATAAACTTACACACACATGCAAACACACTAACATTCATGAGCATGCACACATGACATACATGTAGACACAAAAACACATGAACAAACACACTTACGCACATGCATATGCATAGCCACACATATAAATGCACTCTCACCCCACACATAGATGCATAATAGTATGTACACATGCTCATGTGCATAAGTATGTACATGTACAGACATAAGCACACATATAAACACACATAAGAATGCACACAAATGTATATGCACACACACATAGCTCACACATTCAAACAATAACACACCCACTCCAACCCATATGTCCATACATATGTATAACACAAACACTTTCACACTCATATGTGCACACACACACACAAATGCAAAAACATGCTCACACAAACACAAACACACTTATACAAATAAATGTTTGTGTGGAAAAAACACATGAACACACACCCAAAAGCACACGTGCATGCACCCACAAAAACACACATGCACACACCCACACAAATGCATGCACACACACACACACATATGCACACACAAATACACATACACACAAACTCACACAAGTACATGTTCACTCACACACATACACATTGGATGTAGACATTTGCACAAGTAGAAACACACTTACATGCAAACATGTACAGACATAAACACATGAACACACATAAATGATCATGCACACATACTCACAAGTGTACATAGGGACCCATGCACATGTGCACACTCTTACACACATACACACACAAACCTACACATACACATGTAAGCATGCATATGCACTCACACCCATATACTCACAAACATGCATATATATACACATGCACACACATACACATGTATGCGAACACAAACACACATGTATGCATGTATACATAAACATACACCCATACACACATCTGCACCCATGAACACACATGCATATGAACACATGCACATGCACACGCACATATATACTCACACAAACACATACACACACATGTAAAGGAACTCAAAAAGTAAAATGTAAAGGACACACAAATGCACATGCACACACAGACAAACACATACACATAATCACACTCATAGACACACACACATGTGTTCACACCCACGTGCACACATTTGTAGACATGCATAATAACAAGCATATTCTTGCACATGCACTTGCACACACAATGCACATACACTCAATGCACACAAGTGTGCACATACGGTCACATACACACTCTCACATAAGCATGCCAACATGTACACATGCCCATGTAGACATTAGACACACACAAATAAACTCACACATGCATGCACTCACATACAAATGTACACATACACATGTACACACAAATGCTTACTTGCATACCTACACATATACACAGATACTGACCCATACATGCAAACACACACATGCACCCACACAAGAACACACATGCACATGCACATAAACACAATCACACCCATGCACACACACACACACACACAAACACACAAGCACATATGCACATACATGCACACATGCACATACACACACATTCACATATATGCACATCTATGCATCCACATCTACATGCATTCACACACACACACACACACACAAACACACACATATGCATGCAAACCACACACACACACATGCATATGTAGACATGCATGCACATATCCATGCACAAGCATAGACACACGCACATGCATATACACATGCACACATACACACATACTCAAAACCACATTGACACTCATTATCATACACACACATGTACATTCGTGAACACATGCATACCAACATATATGCACATAATGGCACACAAAAATGCACACACATGCAAGCATACATAACACATCAACACGAACACTCACAGACATGCTCGCATACATACAAATGCATATACACACATATATGCTCTTAAACAAACACATACTTAGACAAATGCATACATGCAAGCACATGCGCACACACATGATCATAAATACATATGCATACACATAGACATTAGAGTGCACACATGCCTATAGGCACATTCACATGCAATAATGCTTACACATACACACACAAGTACCTATGCACACATATCTACATGTGCACACACAAGTGTACCTACATACACACATGCACAAATTATGCATAAGTAAACACAAGCACACATGTGCATATTTATATGCACACACACATTAGGACATGCATGCACATGCACACAAACACACTTACACGCACATACCACCCATGCACTCACACATACTCACATATTTAATCGCACACACTCTTACGCATAGACATAGGCGCACACACATTAGGACAAAGGCACACACACTAACACACATGTATACAATATGCCAGAAACACATAACTGCACACATGCACGCACATATGTACACATACATGCACATTAACACACACATATGGACATACACACACACATAGATGGACATGCACACATAAATACATGCACACAAAAGCATATAAACACACACATAAGCATACACATGAATACACACACTTATAAAAGCACACTCTCACAAGTGCACTAATGTGAGCACACACACATACATGTGCACTCGAATGCATGCACTCACACAAGTATACTCGAATGCACAAAGACATACACACACACATATACATACACATACACTCATGCACTAATAAACATGAATGGATATGCATTAGCACATGCGTACTCATGCACATACATGAATGCACAAAAAGATACACACATGCATGTATGCACACATGCACACACATACATATGCATTCACATATGCACACATACACACCAACAAACACCCCCATAGATTTGTGCAATGCACACTCATGCATGTGCACACACATACAAACCCATGTACACTCTCTCACACACACAAATGCACATGTACATAGAACCACAAAGCCAAACACATGTACATACATGCATGACATAAATATACATATAAACATGCACACACAAGTATGTACACACACAGTCACACCCACACATAGGAACATGTACATGCACACACATGTCACACAAACATAAGCACACTTGCACACATGAAAACACACACAAATAAGAATAGTATCTTGATCATCATCACTTTATTTAGCTTTTGGAACTAATGATCTAGATAATATCTTATTGTGATTAGATATAGACCCATCAATGGTTATTCTGATTAGATAGTTTAGATTGAGACATAGTTGCATTTCATTTTTTGCTTTCATCTCTTATAATGACTAGCTTTCAAAAAAGCTAATCCTAGTTATTAGGAGTCATTTTAGGATATTTGTATTTTGACTACAAATAGAAATCATTTACTAGTTATTATTTCTTCCAAATTATTATTTCTTTTACTCATTATTTAATCATTATGCAACATCCTGATAACATCTATATCATTAATTTGTTTGTGTCACTTCTATTTAAAAGATTTGAAGTTATAGAAATTTTTAATGTAGAAAATTTTGTAAAGCTTTTAATTTTTTTATGTAGCAAATTTTTGTGGATTTTGGTTTCTCAATGGAGCATCAATTTGTAATTACTCTAGCCTTTGCTAGCCTTAGCAAAAAAGAGTGGTTTGTGGAGGCCAATCGCTGATTGGGAGTGGATGTTAGCATGGGTTTTGGTTGAACCACCTACAAAATCTTAAGTGTATTTATTTTATTATTGAGAAATTTCATTTTGTTAGTAATCTCCTTAAAACCAATTTTTTTAAGCATAAAATGTTTTTTAAATAAAATATTTTTTAAAATTAAAAATTTGTTAAAAATAATTCACCTCCCACTTATATGTTTTTCCTTACACAATTCAAATTAAGTGTTTTAGAGTGAGGATTTCATCAAAGAAGAAAATTTCTAAGCCAAGATCCTTATGGCTCTTCCTCATATTGAGGATAATATATTCTTATCTGAGAGGGATTTACCACGACCGCAACCTTCGTACAAAGGTGAGTTTTATTGTTATTAGAAACATTATATGGATATATTTTTTTAATCCATTGATTTTGAAATTTCGAAAATTGTTGAAAATATATTTGAGTTTCCAACTGATACTTTTAATAAAGAAAAATTAAAAAAAACATTAGGTGAACTCACTCTTAAGAGGAAACATTGAGGTTAACTAAATTCTTGAGCTATGAATATTTTATAGTGTGGTTTGGATACCTTCAAACATAATCAAATCATGAACTTGAAAATGGCACATGAGGTTTGGTCTAATCTTGAAGTTACCTATGATGGTACTTCTCAAGTTAAGGAGACTAAAACAACATGCTTGTTCATCAGTATGAATTATTTTGGATAAATCTAGATGAGAGTCTTAAGGTTATGTTAATAAGATTTATAAATATTATTAATGGTTTACCTAAACTTGGCAAGAAGTTCTCTATTAGTGAATATGTGAGGAAGATTCTTCAAGTTATTTCTTAACAAAATGATCCATTAGTGACAACATTTAAAATAATATAAAATATCTTTGCAATGTCATTAGATGAGTTATTTGGTGAACTCTTAACAAATGATTGAGCTTGCTAGAAGGGATGAAGAACTTGTGGTTGACAAAGATAAGGAAAAAAAAGAAGAAATAATAGCCTTTGTAGTTGATTCTTTTATAGGCTCAGCTTTCACCATCACAAGTGAGGTAGTTCTTATTTTAAAAGTAGTTATCTAGTTTATATAATAAAAGAAATGCTTGTAAATGATTTGTAAATAAGATGAAATAAAAGGAAAAGATTGTTTCTCATGAAAAAATAATTTGTTATAAATGCAAATTACCTAGGTGTGTACATGTGTGTGCATGTCTATATGTTTATGTTTATTCGTATGTATGCATTTGAGTGTATGTGTGTGTGTACATGCTTGTTTTTATGCAAGAGTGTTCGTGCATGTGTTTTCCGTTGTGTGTCCATATAGATCTACATGTGTGAGGGTATTTGTGCATGTGTGTTTGCATGGATCTCTATATGCATGCTTGTATGCATGTGTGTATAGGTTTTTTGCATGTGCTATACTCATATGTGCGGCTACATGTGGATGCATGTATGCGTGCATGTTTGCATGCTTACGTGCACGCGTGTGTATGTATGTGAATAAATGTGTGGGTGGGTATGTCTACATTCATGCAATGGTATTGCACAAGTGCATGTATTGGTGTGTTTGGGTGTGTGCATACATGCACAGGTGTGTGTATGCATGCACGTGTCTGTATTTGTACATTTGTGCTTGCAAGCATGCTTATGCATGTGCAGGTGTACATTTTTATGTGCATGTGTATGTGTGTGTATATGCATGTGTATGTATGTATGCATATGCATGTATGTGTGTATTCATGTGTATGTGTATATGAGTGTTTATGTGTGTATTTGTGTGTGCATGCGTGATTGTTTGTGTGTGCATGTGTGTGTGTGCTTGTGTGTGAGCCTTTGTGTATGTGTGTGTAATTAGGTAGCTACATGTGTGTATATAGATGTGTCCAGGTTCATACATGTATGTGTTTGTGCATATGCATATGTGTGTGGGCTTGCATGTGTGTATACAGTAGTTGTACATGTATGTTTGTGTATATGTGTATGCATGTGTTTATGTGTGTGCTTTTATTTATTTGTTTGCATGGTTATGCATGTGTGATGTGCTTTTATGTGTATTTATGTATGTGCTTATATTTGTGTATGTGTGTGTACATGTGGTTGTGCATTTATATGCTTGTGTGTGTGTGTGTGCATATGTCTATGCATGTGTTAGCATGTGAGGGTGTGTGTGTATAGGTTTGCATTTGTATGTCTATAAGTGTGCACATGTGTGTGCTTGTTCCTGGGAGTGCATCTACATGTTCATTTTTTTGCATGTGTACGCCAATGTTTTTGAGTCTATACAAGTGTGCATGTGTCTTTGCTAGTGCATGCATGTGTATATGTGTGTGTTTTTGTGTTTGTGCATGAGTTTATGTGGATGTGCATGTGAGTGTTTTTACATGTGTATGGGGGAATGCATGTGTGTAATTTTGTATATATGTACTTGTGTTTGTGTGTGTGTGTGCATGCATGTGTGGTGCCCATGCATTTGTGTGTGCATAGGCATATGTGTTTTCTTTTGAGTGTGCCTATGTGTGTTTTTGTGTGTGTGTGTGCATATGTGTTTTTTTGGAAGGTGTGTGCATGCATGTGTGTGAGTGCAAGTGTGTGCTATGAGTCCTATGCTTGTGAATTTGTGTGCATGTATGTGTTTCAGAATGTTTATGCATGTGCATGTGCACATATTTGTTTTTGTGTGTACCATTCAATGTGTAGGCGTGCTTACGTTTGTGTGTGCATATGCATGCATGTGTGGGTATATGTATTGATGTGGTTGTGCTTGTGCATATATGCTTATTAGTTTATGGTTTTGTCATATGTATGAGAGTTCATTCATGCATGTGTGCTAATGTGTGTATAGTATCTATGTCTATGTTTGTGTGTGTGTGTACATGTGTACTAGTGTATTTATGTGTTCTTGTGTGTTAGTGTGTTCTTGTGCTTATGAGTGTGTGCATGCATGTTATGCAAGTGTGTTTGTGTGAGTGTATGTGCATGTGCATGTATTTGCATGTGCAAGTGCATGTGTGATCATGCCTGCACTTCAGCTTTTGAGTTGCATGTTTTTTGTGATGGTATATATGTGTCTATATGTGTGTTTGGGTATGTGTGTGTTGGTTTGTGTGCCTATGTGCCATGTATTACATGTGTGTGTGTGTGTGTTTCTGCCTATTTGCATGTGTGTGTGTGTGTGTCTATGGATGTGGAGTGTAATTATGGGTATGCAAGTGGGTGTATTTGTGTACATGTAGGTTTGTGTGTGTGAGTATGACCGTGTTTGTATGTGTGTATGTGCTTGCATGTGTGTGTGTGCTTACTATGGGTGAGTGTGTTTATGTTTCATTTTTGCATGTCTATGCTTATGTGCATGTGTGTGTGCGCATGTACATGAACGTGTGTAAGCATACTTACATGCATGCATGTGTGTGTATATGAGTGCATGCATGCTTCTCTTTGTACATGCATATCTTTGTATGTTCATGTCATTGTGTGTATGTATGAAGTGCATGTACGTGTGAATGTGTGTGTGTGTGTGAGAGTGTCTATGTATATCTATATTGTTGAGGAAATGTGTGTGTGTTTGTACATTTTTATGCATGTATGCATGTGTTTGTATTCATGTGCAAGTGTGTGTGTGTTTGTTTTTTGCTTGTGTGTGTGTGTACATTATGCTTTTGTGCTTGTACTTAGTGTGCGTGTGTTTACATGAGCATGTGCATTTGTGTGTCTATCTATGTGCATGTTTGTCTACATGTGATTTAAGTGTGTGCATGTATGTTTGTTTATGGGTGTGTGTGTGCATGTGTATGCATTTAGATGCATGTCTGTGCATGTACATCTGTGTGTGTTTTTGCATGTCTGGTTATGCTTGTTTAGGTATTGGTGTTTGCAATGGTGTGTGCATGTTTGTGTGTATGTGTGCCTTTTCATGCGTTCATGCATATACATGTGTTTTGCGCATGTGTTCTTGTGCAAGTGTGTGTGTCTTTGCACATTTGTAAGCATTTGTGAGTGTGTGCATATATGTGTGTGATAATGTTTGTGTTTATTTGCTTGCCTATGAACATGTTTATATATTTGTGCATATGTGTATTTTGTGTGCATAATTGCGTGTGAGCACTTTGTATGCGTGCATCCATGTGTGATGTTTTTGGTCATATTTGTGTTTTTTGCATGCATAAGTATATGTGTGTCTACTTGTGTGCATGTGTGTGTGACTATATATGTGCATGCATTTATGTGTGTGTATAGGTGTACATTTGTGCTTATGTATATGTGTGTGCTTGTGAGCATGGGTGCATGTGCCAATGAGGAAATGCATGCATGTGTGTGCATTTGTGCTGGTGTGCATGTCTTGCTACGCTTATGGATGTGTGTACATGTGTGGGTGGCCACTTATGTGTGTAAGTGTACATGTGAGCATATGTCTGTGCATGTGTCAATTTGCATGTGTGTGTGTCTCTATGGAATGAGTGTGGGTGCTTGTTGTACGTGTGTTTATGTGCCTTCATGTATAGATGTGTGCATGCTTATGTGTGTGTAGATATGTGTGTGTGTGTTCATGTATTGGGAGTTTTTGTGGGATTGTGTGTAGGTGTGTATGTGTGTGTTTATGCATGTGTACATGTGTAGATATATTTGTATTTTTGTGCACATAAGTGCATGTGTTTGTGTGCATGTCCATCTTTACGTGAGTGCATGGGTACACATGTATGTCTATGTATGTGCATCTATTCATGTGTTTGTGTGTGTGTGAGCAGGTGTGCTTGTGTGTGTGTGTGCATGTGTGTTTGCGTATGGGCATGAGTAATTGTGGATTTGTGTCCATGCAAGTTTATGTCTGTGTGTGCATGTCTACTTGTGAGTGTGCTTGTATGTATGCAAATGTTTGTATTGGTGTGTGCATGTGTGTCCATGTGTGTGTGCGTGTGAGTGGATGTGCACGTTTGTGTGTCTGCACTAGTGTGTTTAGGTGCATTCGTGTGTGCGTCTATGAGTGCATGCACATGTATGTAAGTGTGTATGTGTGGGTGCTCATCAGAGTGTTTAGATGCATGTGTGTGTGCATGAGTAAGTATGTGCATGTGTGTATGTTCTTTTGTGCATTGTGCTTGGATGCATGTGCATGTGCATATGTGTGTGTGTGCATGTGTTTATTTGTGAGTCTAAATGTATGTGTATGTGGGTGTATGTGCATGTGCATATGCATCCATGTGTGTGTGTGTGTGCATATATGTGTGATTGTGTGTATGCTTGTGCTTATGTATGTGCCAGTATACATCTTTGTGTGCTTATGTGTGATTGGATGTGAGTGTGTTCATGTGTGTTTTATGCATGCATGTTTGTAGGTGTATGGGTTATTATGGGTGTTTGTGTGTGTGGGTGCACATGTATATGTCTGTGTCTATGTGTATATGATTATGTATATTTGCATATGCATGTGTGTGTGTTTCTATGCATTTGTGTGTCTTTGTGTTTGCATGCATGTATGCATGTGTATGTGTGGATGCATGTGTATGCTGGCTCTGCATATATGTGTGTGAATGTATGTGTGTGTGTTCATGTTTATGTGCACGTGGATATATCTGTTGGTGTGTATGTGGGTTTGTGTGCATGTGCACATGTACATGAATGTACCTACATGTGTTTACATCTATTCATGTTTGTGAGTACATTTGGGCATGTGTGTCTATGAGAAGGTGTGTTGGTTTGTGCGTGTGTGCTTGTGTGTGTGTACATGTACACATTTGTGAGTGCATCCATGTCTATGTATGTGTCTATATGTATGAGTGTGAGTGTATTTGGCTATGAGTGCTTGAATATGTATGTGTGTGTGTGCATTTACTTATACACATATACACACATGTGTGTGTTTGTGTGTATGTATGTGTATGTGCATGTTGTGCATGTGCGTGTGATTGAGCATATGTGTGTGTGTGCACACATGTGTGTTTATGTTTATGTATGTACATGTGTGAGACGTTTTCCTTATGTGTGCATACGTGTGCATGTGTGTGTGTACGCATGTGTTTGTGTGCATATAGATGTGTGTGTGTGTGGATGCACAGTTGTGTGAATGTGTGTGTAGGAGTGTGCATATCTACTTGTGTGAATGTATGTTAATACGTGTGCATGTGTGTATGTGTGATTGTCTAGTTTTCGGTGTGTGCTTACATGGGCATGAGTGCTGTGTACTCCTATGTATGTGTTTGTGTATGTGATTACATGTGAGTTCTTGTGTGTGTTTCTATACTTGTGTTTATATGAGCATGTGTATGTACATGTGTGTGTTTTTGTATGTGTGTGTGTGTCTGCATGTATGAGTTCATTTATGGGTGTGTGTGTGTGTGCGCATGACTGCACATGTATGTGTCTATGAGTGTGTTTATGTGTATGTGTGTGTGCAAATGTGCATGTGTGTCAGGTTCATTTGGACATGCATGTGTATGTTTGTGCATGTGTATGAGTGTGTGTGTGTGTGCATGCATGTGTGGGTGTCAATGTGTATGCATGTGTGTGTACAAGAAAATGTGTGTTTGTGCTTGCATGTATGCACGTCCATGTGTGTATTTACAAACATATATGCATGCATATTAGCGTACGTGCATGTGTTGTTCTTGCATGCATGAGTTTGCACATGTGTACATGCTTGCATGTGTGTGTGCTTGTGTGTGTGTGCATGTATGTGTCTGTGCATATGTGTGTGTGTGTACATGCAAGCATGTGTGCATGTATTTGTGTGTGTGTGTATGCATGTGTTTGTGTGTGTGTGCATGTCAATGTTCATGCATGTGTGTGTGTGTGCTTCTTCATGTGGACATGTGTTCTTATGATTGTTCTTGCATCTACATGGGTACATGCATGTGTTTGTGCATGTGTGTGTGTGGTTGGTATGTTTGTGCATGTGAGTGCATATATGTGTTTATGAATGGGAGTGCATGTATGTGACAATTCATAGGCATGTCTGTGTTCGTGCCTGCATGTGTGTGTGTAAATGTGTTAGTGTTTGTGTGTGTGTGCATGTATGTTTGGGTCAGTCTATGTGTGTCTATATGTGTGCATGTGTTCTTGTGCATGTGTGTGTGCATGTCTATCTGCTTGTGTGTGTTCACATGTGTGTTCGTAAGTATGCATGTTTGTTTGTGTTTGTAGATGAGTCTATGTATTTTAACATGTATATGTCTTTATATATATCTACATCTATATGTGTGCATATGTGTGTACATACATGAGTGTGTATGTGTGTTTGATTGTGCATGCATACATACAAGTGTTTCTATGCATATGGATATGTGTGTAGGTGTTTGTGAGTGAGTGTGCACTTGCATGTTCTTGTGTGTTGTGTTTGTATGTGTGAGGGGGGGTGATGCAGAGTACATGTATGGGTTTAGTTATGCATGTCTACAAGCAAGTATGTGTGTGTATGAGTGTTTTTGTGTGTAAATGTGCTCTACCATGTGTGTGTATGTGCACATGTGCTTGTGAATGTGCAGGTGTGTACGCATGTGTATCTACATGTGTGTGTGTGCATACGTATTTGAGTGTGTGCATGTATTGATGTGTTTGTAAGAGTTTGCATGCATTTTTAAGCTCGTGTGCATGCCTGTGCAATTATGTAGCTGCATGTGTGTGTGTGTGTTTATGTGCATTTGTATGCGTGTAAATGTGTGTGTGTGTGTGCATGCCCACACATGCATGCATGCTTGCATGTGTGTATGTGTGTGTGATTATGTTTGTGTACAAAATTGTTTGTTTGTGTGTGTGTGTACGTGCATGTGCACGTGAATGTGTGAATGTCTGTGTTTGTTTGTGTAAGTACATGCCTATGTGCATGTGTGTGTGTGTGTGTTTGTGTTTATGTTTATTTGAGCAAGTGCATGCATGTGTATGCATTTGTATGTATAAATATGTGTGAGGGGGTGTGTTTGTATGTGTCTATGTGTGTATGTGTATATGCATATGTGGGTGTGCACATGCACATATGTGTGCATGAATCTTATTAGTGTATGCAGGTGTGTGAGTGAGTCAATGTGTGTGGTTGTAGGTGCTTGCATGTGTACGTGTGTGTATGTGTGTACGTGTGTGTGTGTGTGTGCAAGTGTGTGCATATTCGTGTTCTTGTGCATTTGTGTGTATGCATGGATCGGTGTGTGTATAACTATAAGTATATGTGCATGAGCATGTGTTTGAGCATATGTGCATGCATGCATGCATGTGTATAAGTGTGTGTGTGTGAGTAATTTTCATGTGTGTGTGCATGCATGTTTGGTGTATTTGTGTGTGTGCGTGTATATGTTTGTGCATATGCATGCATGCTTGGGTGAATGTGTGTGCACATGAGTGTGCATGTCATAGTACATATAGGTGTACATTCATGTGCAAGTTTGTGTGCATGTGATTGTGTGCTTATTTTTGTGTACTTATGTGTGTGCATGTGTGTGTTTGTGCATATGAATGTGTGTTTGTGCATGCGTTTGTGTGAGTGTGCATGTTATTTGCTTTTGTGTGCTTGGGTTGCACTTGTGTATGCATGTGCACGTGTGAGTGTGTGTGCATGTGTGTGTGTTTGTGTGTGTGCATTTGCGTGGGCATCTATTTATGCTTGATGGTGTCTTTGTTTGCATGTGTATGTGTGTGAGTGTATATGCAAGTGTGGGTGCCTGTGAGCTTGTCTGCATATGCGTGTTTGTGGGTACATGCATGCGTGTTTTTGTGAGTGCATATGCATCTAGGACTACTTGTGTATGTGTATAAGTGCATTTGTGTTTATGCATGTACGATTGTGTCTGTGTTTGTGTGCATGTGTCTGTGCATGTGCATGTCTCAGCATATGCATATAATTCTACTCCATGTGGCCATTACCTTGATTTTATTTTATTAAATTATATTACTTAAATTAGTATCAGCTCATTTTGATTATATATTTATTTAATTTTAAAGTAATTGTTGTTTGAGCTGTCGTAAGTACTATATTTTACATTGTTAAATAACTATTTTTTAAGCTTTTACTAAGATTTACAAGAAATTTGAACTTGTACCACATTTGATAGTTGAAGATGTTATGCTCAACATCTTTAGTATCTTGGAATTCAACTTCACCACTTAATTGACCTTACTTTTTTCAAAATTTTTTCTATAATTTGGTTATATTAATATCTAACTCTAAATCAATTCTCACTTTCCTTTTACATTGCTTTGAATTTATCATATTATATTAGATCTATTTATCTCATTTCATCTTTAAATAAATTTACATGATACTAAAACAATAATTTATTATAACTTATGCTTTTTTTATTTGGTAATTCACATTAATTCTAAACAAGGTCTAATCCAGATGAAACAATTATTGTTCGACTCATCTCGTTGCACTCTATAAGTTTAACTATTGAATTTAATATTTTTATAAATTTTTATTTATCATATTTTATCATGTTTTCTAGGGTTTTTTGCTTTATACTTTGGTGATGGTTGAGGATGTTACAATCGATCTCCTTGGTATCTTGAAATAAAATATTCTTATGTAACTTTTTTCCATATGTTCAAATATTTTACTTTGAGTTTGTTATACTTCTATAAATTCCTAATTCTCCTCTTGTGTGACATATCTTATTGGAGCTCTATCTAGTTAAATATTTATTTTTAGTTTTTTAAGATATTTTATTTTCAATAATATTGGCATATTTTATAAAAAGTTTTTATTTTAACATGATTTGATTATCGAGATTGTTACACTTATAAGAATGAAAATTTTTTGTACAATTTGTTTCACTTTTTTAATCTGTTATGCTTTGGTTAAATTGCAATAAAACCCTAATTCTAATCTCTTGTGGCCATTACATCTTTTTAACTTTGTTATATTGTAGTGTTTCAATTTATGTCATTTCTCTTCAGTACGTATTTTCTTAAGATTAAAATAATTATTTACTATTATTTATTCTTGTTTACTTGTTAATTTATAATACTTCCAAAAATGGTTATATTGTAGCATAATCAATGTTGTTAAACTCATTTTGACACGGCATAATCTAATTGATAATTTATTTTTTTAGTCTGAAAAAAATTATTTCCAAGATTGTTTCAACCATTATGAGGCATTACATTAGTACTAGATTAGCTGATGTAGATTGATACACATAATCTCTTTAATATATTAGAATATAACTTTTTTGCACAAATTATCTCATTTCTTGAAATTTTCTAAATAGATTTAGTTATATTACCATGAAACTCTAACTCTCCACTCCCTTGCTTCACTTTGATTTGGTTTTATTAAATCACTTTAATAAATATTAGATTGATGTTAAGTTTATAGTTTATTATTAATACTACTAATTTATTTTGTTAATTAATAATAATTACTATAAAGGTCTGATGAAGATGAAACAAAGTTTGTTGTCCTCATTTTGATCAGCTCGATCGTTATAAACATATTTTTATATTTTCAAATATTTCATTTTCTATTATTTTGGCATGCTTTAGAAGACATTTTGATTCATAATTGATTTGATGGTTGATGATGTTACCCTTAATTTTGCCATGATTTTGTTACATTGTATCACTCAAACTTTATTTCACTTTAGAATTAATATATATATATATATATTTACAATAAATATTAAACTAATAATTTATTATTATTTATGCTTATTTGCTTTTATAATTTATAAAAATTCTAATTGAGGTCTGACAAAGACAAAAAAAGTTTTTTTGACTCATCTTGTCTCACTCTATCAAATTATGTTTTTGTTTTAATATTTTTTGATATTTTAATTTCTAAGGTGTTTGTGTGTTTTATAAAAAAGGATGTTGCACTCCATCTCCTTGGTATTTCAGAATGTCACTTTTCTATAGAATTTATCTCATTTCTTAAAAAAGTTTCATATAATTTAGTTATATTATTATTTAATGCTAAGCCACCTTTCGTTTAACCATTACATTACTTTGAATTGATTATATTCATTACTTCAATTTATGTTATTTTAGTTTTAATATATAAATATATTTCCTAATATTTTAATTTTAATTTTAATTTGTCATTATGTAAGCTTACCTATTATTATAAGTCATAGTAATTCTGAGTAAGACATGAACAAGAAAAAACTAATATTGTTGGACTAATTAAGAATCCATTTATATATATTGAAATATTTTATTTTTTAGAAACTTTTCATTATTAATGAGAGATTTTGATTCTTATCTAATTAAACAAAAGTTGATGATGCACATAATATCTTTGGTATCTTAGAATGTAAACTTCCCATAAATAATATTTCTTTTTTATCTTTTTTTGCTTTAATTTTTTTATATTACTATATAACTCTAATTTGCCCTTTGTGTGGCCCTTTTCACCCTTTGATATCTTATTTGGTTATATAATATTATTTCAATTTATTTAATTTAATTTTAATATTTAATTACTTAATATTAAAATAATTATTTATTATTATTTATGTTTCTTTAATTTTGTAATTCGTGGTGATTTTGAATGTCGTCTAATGGAGATGAAATAAAAGCCATTGTACTTATCTTAATTAGCTCATTGAATTAAATTTTTTTTTATATTTTTAAATATTTTATTTTCTAAGATTGTGTCATATTTTATGAGATATTATGATTCGTACTAGATTTGAAGGTCAAACTCTTATGCTCCATCTCCTTAGAATCTTGAAATGTAAGTTTTCGATTAAATTTATCTCAATTTTTTCAAACATTTCACTTTGATTTGATTTTTTAAAATGAAACTCAAAATCTTCTCTTGTGTGCTCATTACGATAGTTTTTTTTGTTATATTAGAGTTCTTCTTTTTGCATCATTCTAACTTCAATACATATTTAATTAATATTGAAATAATAATTTATTAACATTTTTCTTATTAAGTTTAGTAACTTACTCGATTGTGAAGAAAGTTACAAATCAATGCTTATTTCCTCTCAATTGGCACTCCATTTGAATTAGTTTGAATTAATATAACTAAATTAAAACATTAGTTGGATAGTTGGAGTTACATCATAATATGGCCAAATTGAATGGAAAAAATTGGAATAATTTGTTAATGTAAATTAGATATTTAGTTGGAGTTTCATCAAAATGTCAAATTCTTAGAAAATAAAGCTTTTGAAAATAAAATAAAATTAATATTTAATTAGATAGAGCAATTTAAAATGAGTCTAATGATATTTGCTTTGACATGATCAAATCTTGTTTGAATTACAAAAATTTGTTAATGTAAATAAACATCAATAAGAAAACATTATTATTTTAATATTAACCAAATATATAACAAAACTAAAATCATGTGAATTAAAACAACATAACAAAACAGAACCAAAGCAATGTAAAAGTCATGTCAGAGGTAAAGTTTTGGTTTATAGGAATATTAGAAACTCAAAGTGAAGATGTTCTAGAAATAAGATAAATTATATAAGAAGTTGTATTCCATGATATAAAAGAGTTTGAGTGTAGCATTCTAAACCACCATGTCATATATGCATCAATATATCACAATAAAGTATGCTAAAAAACAAAAGAAATGACAATATATAAATGAGTATTTATTTGGATGGTGTGATTAAGGCAAGTGCAATGACTTTTGTTTTGCCTTAATCAGACGTCATTAAGAACTACTATGGATTACAAAATTAAATAAAAATGAAAATGAATAATTTATTATTTTAATATTTAGTAAATATTTAGTAAAATTAAAAATGAGATGATAAATTCAAGCAATATAATATAAGAAAATCAAGGAATTCTTAAGGCCACATAAGAAGAAAATATGAATTTCATAATAATAACACAAAATGAATACAAAATATTTGAAGAAATAGGATATGTTGTATAGAAATGCTCTATTCTTTGATGCCAAGGATGTTAAGTTAAATATCCTTAATTCTCAAATTGTGGTTGAATCAAAATATCTCATAAAATAGATAAAAATAAAAGAAAATCAAATATACAAAAATTAATATTTAATTACTTAAAACTCATCATGATGAGTGGAATAATATTTCCTTCACCAATATCAGTACTTGTTTCAAATTACTCCTTTTTACTAAACTAAATAAACATAAATTATAATAAATTATAGTAAATTATTATCTTAATATTAGGAAACTATATATATTAAAGTTGAAATAACATAAATTAAAGTATTATAATTTAAGCAAATCAAAGGAATCTAAATGTCACATGAGAAGAGAATTATACTTAGAAATATACCAAAATTGAAGAAAAAAAATTTGAAAAAAATAAGATAAATTATGCAAGAAAAATACTACATTCCAAGGTCCTAACGAGATCGATTGTAATTTTCTCGATTATCAAATCATGTAAGAATCGATATGATTAACAAAGTGCACTTTTAAATGTCAATGTATTGTACTTTTAAAATTAATTTTCAAGATTTTGGAAAACTCTACAAGTCATTTAAATTCATACGCGATTTGATAAAAGAAGGCTTTACACTTGATCACCTCTAAATGTTGTAGAGCAAGTTTCTCCTAAACTTAATCATATTTTGTTAATTTTTTCCATTCAACTGATTATAATACTATGCTACTCTTATTCTCCACTCATGTTAAGTTTATATTGCCTTAATTTTGATATATTATATTACTTCAGCTTACATCATTTTAGCTTTAATATATGTTTAGTTAATATTAAAATGATAATTTGTTATTATTTGTGATTATTTAATTTTGTAATTTTTAGTAAATCCAAATGAGATTTGATTGAGATAAAAGTAATGTCATTGGTCTCCTCTTGAGAAGTACTATCTAATTAAATATTAATTTATATATTTTTAAATATTTTATTTTTTGAAATTTTTGTTTACTTTGTGAGTCATTTCAATTTGTACTTAATTTGATGTGTGAGGATGTCACAATTGATCATTGGTATCTTGAAAGGCCACTTTCTTATATAATTTTTTTTTCAAATTTTTAAGCTTTATTTCTCTAATTTGATCATATTAATGTGAAATTCTACTATCCTCTTATGTGACCTTTCAATCATTTTCGTTTGATTTTGTTACTTTACTTAAACTTATCTCATTTCTTCTTTAATATAAAGTTACTAAATATCAAAATAACAACTTAATATCAAGCATGGTTAGACTCATTTAGTGTTCTCCATCCAGTGAAACATTCATTTTTTTATATTTTTAAATATTTTATTAGACTAAGTTTTTTAACATTCTTTATAAGACATTTCAATTGTGCTTGGTTTATCAATCCAAGTAATTAACTCTATCCTTTAATATATTGAAACACAACTATCCTATATAATTTATTTAAGTTTGTACAAACTTTCTTCTTTGCTTTCATTATATTACTATAAAATTTCAATTCTACTCTCATGTGACCTTTACATTGTTTTGTTTTTGTTATATTACATTGTTTCAATTTATTGAATTTTATATCATGCATATGTTGAATTGTTATTAAAAAAATATATTATTATAACTTATGCTTATTTACCTTCATAATTCTGAGTAAATCCTAACAAGTTTCTATTGAGATGAAACAAATGTTGTTAGACTCACCTTGATGATTTAATAAAAAATTCATTTTTAAATTTTAAATTCTTTATTGCAACGGGTTTCTTCTCGTTTAAGAATCATTTTAACTCATACCTTATATGAAGATCAAGGACGTTGCACTTAATTTCCTTAATATCTTTGAATTCAACTTTCTCATATGATTTATCACATTTGGTCAAATGTTTTGCTTTGAGTTGGTGACATTACTATGTAACCTTAAATCTCCTCCGATGCAGCTTTCATCTCATTGTTTTTGTAATATTACCATTCTTTAGTTAATCCCACTTTAGATTAAATATATATTTATTTATTATTAAAATAATAACTTAATTTTTTTATGCTTATTTAATTTTTCAATTCACATTAACTCAAAAAGATGTTAAATTGAGATAATAATTGTCATTGTACTCATTATGACAAGCTCTGTTAATTAGATATTCATTTTTATATTTTTTAAATTTCTTATTTTCTAAGATTTATGAATGTTTTGTAAGGCATTTTTATTCATATTTGATTTGACAATAGAGAATATCACACTCGATCTTGTTGTAATTATGGAAAGTAACTTTCTACTACAATTTATCTCACTTTCTTCAAACTTTTCCATATTTTGTTTCATATATTACTATTAAAATTTAATTCTTCTCTAGACTGAGCCTTATATTTCATTTATTTGGCTTTATTAAAGTGCCTACATTTTTAAATTTTTAGCTATAACATATAATTTAACTTATATCAAAATAATTAATTATTGATATCTATGCTTATTTATTTTTTTCTATTGATAATAATTTAGAATGAGGTTCGTTTGAGAACTACTCTATTGAATTTTCAATTTTTTCCTCACTAAATTTTGCTAAGGTTTATCATGCTTTAAAAGACATTTTAATTCATATCTTATTTGTTAGTGGAGGATGTTACACTTGATCTCCTAAGTATATTGAATGATACTTCTTGATATAATTTATGTCATTTTTTTATATTACGTATTTTATTTGCATACATTCCTTTGTAACACTAGATCTTTTCCAGTGTGATAATCATATCACCTTGATTTTGTTTTTTATGCTGCTTCAATAGATCTCATTTAACATCAATATATATTTATGCCTTTCCAATTTTATAATTGTTCTGTTTCTGAATTAGGTTCTAATGATGGCTAAAAAAATGTTGTTTGAATCATTCTAACAAGCTCTAACCTATTAAACACATATTTTTTATATTTTAAATATATTATTTTTAAATTTTTTGGCTTTTTAATAAGATATTTGTTTTATACCACAATTAACAATAGAGGAGCTATACTTGAAAACATTAACATTTTGGACACATCTTAATTAGTTCTATCAAATTGAATATTCATTTTTATATATTTATTTTATATATTTTAATTGGTAGTGTTTTTACATAATTTATGGGATATTTAGTTTCATACTTGATATGTAATTGAGGATATTAGATTTGATCTTCTTAGTATCATTGAATGTAACTTTCTTAAATAATTTATCTCCTTTTTATCAATTGTTAAGCTTTGTTTGGTTATATTATTATATACTCGAAATCTTCTCTAGATTTAATGATTGAAGAAGTTACATTTAATCCATTTAGAATTTTGGAATATTAGCTTTCCTATATAAATTACCTCATTTTTTGAAATGTTTCACTTTGACATGGTTATATTACATTGAAATACTAATCCTTCTTTTTATGTCCTTTATATTGTTTTCTTGGTTTATTAAATTGCCTGAATTTTTTCTCATTCAAACTTTATATATATATATATATAATTTATAGAAAAATAATGATTTATAATCATTAAAGCTTATTTTATTTTTATTATTCATAGTATTTCAAAACAAGGACTCATTCAGATAAAACAAATGTTAGTGCACTCGACTAGTTGGGCTCCATCTAATTAAATTGTAGTTTTTTATATATATATTAATTTTATTTTATATTATTTTTATGCTCTTTATAATACATGTTGATTCATATTTTATTTGATGATCATGGAAGTTACATTTGATCTTCTTTTTTTCTCAAAATGAATCTTTTATATCATGTTTGTTAATAGTTTTTTGCTTAAATTTTGTTATATTACTTTTAAAGAAAAACTCTACTCCAATGTGACAAACATCATTTTTGTTTACTTATATTATATTTTTAAAAATGTATCATCTTGGATTTAATTATACATATATATACTTAATATTAAAGTAGTTATTTATTTTTTATTATGTATATTTAATTTTTTTAATTCATAGTAATTCCAAGCAAGCAACAATGGAGATAAAAGAAAATGTTTGTTGACCCATCTTGAAGAACTCTATTCAATTTAGATATTCATTTTTATATTTTTAATTTTTTTATTTTCTAAGATTTTATTTTTCTTTGGAACATATTTTAATTAGTACTTTATTTTAATGATTGGGGTTGTTACACTTGATCTCTTTAGTTTCTTGGAATGCATGCTTCATTAAACATCGTCTCAATTTTTAAATGAACTTTTATTTTTTTTTTAATATGTGGACCCTAATGGTCCTCTCACAATGACCTTTATTATTTTGATTTAGTTATATTATGTTCTTTCAAGTTATCTCATTTTAGCGTTAATATATATTTGCTTATTACTAAAATTATAATTTTTTATTATACTTGCTTATTTACCTTGGTAATTTATAATTATTCCCACAAATGATATGATCAAGATGAATAAAATCCCTGGAGTTATTTTAATGAGGTATATGTAAACAAATATTAATTTTTATAAATTATTTTAATTATTTAATTTTACATAGTTTTTTTATTTCTATGAAAGATTTTTCAATTTATACATTCTTTGATGATCAAGTATACACTTGCTCTCCTTTTACATCTCCTAATGTAACTTTCTAACACAATTTATCTCAAATCATCAAAATTTTACTTTAATTTGGCTATATTACTATGTAACTCTAAATCTACTATTGTGTGACTTCAGCATGTTATTAATTTTGCTATAGTACAATCAATTTATGTAGTTGTTTTCTTTAATACTTGGTTAATTAAGATTAAAAGTGTTTTTTTTACATATTTAACTTGATAATTCTTATTAATTTTAAATGAGGTCTGATTAAGAAAAAAATTAACATCATTGAGCTTATCTTGGCAAGCTATATTAAATTAAATATTCATCTTTATATTTTTAAATATCTTTTTGTATTTTTTTTTGATGATTTAAGAGGAAAACATGATTCATAACAACATTTGATGATTGAGAAAGTCATACTTAGTCTCCTTAGTTTTTTGCATTATGGCTTTCATATATAATTTGTCACATTTCTCCAAAGCTTTTACTTTGACATAGTTATATTACTATGAAATAGTAATTCTTCTCTCATGTAACCAATATATCTTTTCATTTAGGCATATAAATTTGCTTTAATATAACTCATATAAGTCTTATTTTATATATAATTAATATTAACCTTATTTATTATCATTTTTACTTATTTAACTTGGTAATTCTTGATAATTCCAAACATGGTCTGATTGAGATGAAGAGCACCAATCTAACTAAGTATTACATTTAATATTTTTAAATATATACTTTTTTGTGTTTTGCACTCTTTACATAATAAATTGATTTGAACATTATTTGATGATCAAGGATGTTATGCGCAATCTCCTTATTATCTTAGAATTAAATATTCCCATATAATTTATCTCATTTCTAAATACTTTTTCTTTGATTTTGTTATATTACTATGAAGCTCTAATTGTCCCCTTTAATGATTCTAATAATGCTTTGAGTTGATTGTAATATATTGTTTCCATCTAACTTATTTTGCCTTTAATATTAATTTACTTGATATTAAATTAAGTTTTAATTTTTATTTATGTTTAATTAATTCTTATATTCTTATTAATTTGATGTGAGTACAAATGGAGACAAAACAAAGTCATTATAGTCATCTCAATGAGCTTTATCCAATGAAAAATTTATTTCATACTTTTTCAAAATTCTATTTTCAAAGTTAGCATACATTAAAAAATATTTTAAACTTATCTCATTACATAGTTTTGATAATTATCCATGATCTTATAATATACTTACAATGTAACTTGCCATGTACTTTATCTCTTTTTTACAAATGTGTTGGTTTGATTATATTATATTATTTTTTTCTCTAAATCTCCTCTCACTTGAACTTTACAGTAGTTTGATTTATTATGCTACGTTACGTCAATTTATCTCATTTGAACTTTAAAAAATATTTTCTCAATTTTAAGATAATAATATATTATTATTTTTGTTGATTTAATTCAATAATTTGTAGATATGCAAACCAAACATCGATCGAGAGAAATAAAGTAGATGGACAAATCCCAAACTACTCTATTCAAAAGAATATTCATTTTATTATTTTTATTAACTTTTTTACATGGTTTACAAGATATTTTCTTTTGTATCATAGTTAATGATCGAAAATACTACATTCCATCTCCTTAGTAACTCAAAATGCAACATTATGTTATAATTTAACTCTTTTTTTTGAAATGTTTTGCTTTTAATTGATTGTGTCATAATGTAACTCTAAATCCCTGCCCATGTGACCTTTGCATGTGTTGTATTTCGTTTTATTACATTGTTTCAATTTATCTCATTTAAATTTTAATATTTATTTAATTTATAAGAAATAATTAATTTTATTTATGCTTATTTACTTTCATAATTTATAGTAACTCAAATTGAAGTCTTACCAAGATGAAACAATTATTGTATGACTAATTTTGATAAGCTGTATCCAATTACATGTGCAATATTTATTTTTAAAAGTGTAATTTTCTTTAAGTTTTCCTTCTTTATGAGATATTTCTATTTGTGACAAATTTGATAATCATGTTAAACTCGATTTCTATAGTATCTTGGAATCGAGCTTTCTAGTACAATTTATCTTATTTTTACAACATTTTTCTTTGAATTGGCTATATTACTATGAAACAGTAATTCTTCTCCAACGTGGCCTTCATATATCTCCCATTTGGGTAAATTAAATATCTTTAATTTATCTTATTTTATTCATATTATAAAGCTATTTAGTATTAAAATAATAATTTACTACTATATGAACTTATTTAATTTTTTAATTGATAGTAATGACAAAATAGGATTGATCAAGATGAAATAAAAATTGTTGAACTCATTTAAACAAGCTTTATCAATTAAAATATTCCTTTAATCTCGATAAATATTTTTTTAAGGGTTTGGCATTATTTATGTGACATTTCAATTGCTTTCTCACTTCACTATCAAGGTTCTTATACTCAATCTTTTTAGTATCTTAGAGTTGAATTTTATTCAATAGTTTATCTCATTTCTAATTTTTTTCTTATAATACAATAAAACTCTAATTCTCTTCTCTTATAGCCATTTAATTTATTTTTCTTGGAAATATTACAAAACTTCTTTTTATCTCATTTAAGAATAAACATATATTTACTTAATGTGAAAATAATAAATTTTTAATTTATGTTAAAATAATTTTGTTATTTGTAAGAATTCCAAAGGAGGTTCCATAAAGCCGAAACAAATGTTGACCTCTCAAGCTCTATATAATTTAATAGTTTTTTTATATTTTTATATATTTTATTTTATAAGGTTTTTGTATGACTTATAAAGCTTCTCAATTGTACCATATTTGATCTTTGTGGATCTTATGCACGATCTTGTCATAATCATGGAATGCAACTTTTGTCAATAATTTTCAGCACTTCTTCAAAATTTTTCTTTAATTTTATTATAGTATTTGTTCATTCTAAATATCTTTTTATGTGATGTTTAAATCATTTTCATTAGTTATGTTACATTGTTTTAATTTATGTCATTTTGCCTTAATATATATTTTCTTAATATTTAAAAAGAATTTTTTTAGTTATTTATCTCTATTTAGTTATGTAATTTCAAATTACTTAATATATGTCCTGATCGTGATTAAAAATATTTTTGGACTCATCTCAATATGATCTATCAAATTAAATATATAATTTCAGATTTTAAATATTTTATTTTTAAAGATTTTAGTACATTTTATGAGTATTACTATCTTTATCTAATTTGATTATCAAGAATATCACAACTAATCTCCATAATATCATGCAACGAAGCTTTACGATACAACTTATCTCATTTCTATTATATTTTCCTTTCTTTGAGTTAATTTAGAATGAGACAATAATTTTCTCTCATGTGACCTTCACATCGCTTTGAATAGAGTATATTAATTTTTTAATTTACCTTATTTCAATCTTATTATATATTTATTTAATATTTAAATTTTTTTACTACGTACGATTATTTAAGTTTTTAATTCAAAATAATTCTAATAAGGCCCTATTAAGATGTAATAAATATTGTCGACTTCTCTAGATGAACTCCAACCAACTATATATTCTATTTTATATTTTAAAAAATTTTATTTGTTATAGTTTTGACATGATTTATGAGATATTTTTAATTATAGATGATTTAGTGATCGATAATGTTATGTTCGATTTTCTTGGTATTTTGGAAGTCAATATTATTATGACATTTTTTTCATTTCATCATATTTTTAATTTTGATCTGGTTATATTACCACAGAACTTTATTTCCCTTCTCATGTGAACTTTGCATCACTTTAATTTTATACCATTAAATTTTTTTAAAATATATTTAATTAATATTAAATTAACTACTTATTATAATTTTATGTTTAAGTAACTTCATAATTCTTAACAATTCAAAATGAGGTGACATGCATTTCAAAAAATTGTCATTGGGCTAATTTCGATGAGTCCATTCAAATAAATATTCATCTTTATATGATAATATTTTTTTTCCAAGGTGTTGACATGCTTTACAAGGTATTTAAATATATATTGATTTGACAATCGAGGATATTATGCTAAATCTTTGTTGCATCTTGAAATGCACCTTCGTTAAAAATTTTATCCCATTTTTTCAAAAAGTTTTTTTGCTCTTGTTATATTTCTTATTAACTCTAAACTTCCACTTTTGTGAATTTTGCATCACTTTAATATATATATATAAATTTTTTAATTTTAAATAAACTATTTATTATTATTATTTATGATTATTTACATTTATAATTGTTAATTATTCCAAATGAGGTCTAATTAAGGTGACACAAATTTCATTACACTTATTTCAATATGCTCAATTCAATTAAATATTTATTTTTATATTTTTAAATAATTTAATTTCATTAGTTTTAAAATTATTTGTGAGAAATTACAATTCATGCCATATAAAAAGCTTAATGATGTTACACTTGACTACCTTAGTAAATAAGGATGCATCGTTCCCGTAAACTTTAAGTGTTTTCCTCAAACTTTAAGTGTTCTCCACTCATGTGACCCTTGCATCATTATGGTTAAGCTATATTACATGGCCTTAGTTTAACTTATTTTAACCTTAGTAAAAATTGAGTTAATAATAAATAGTAATTTAACATTTTTATTTATGGATAACTAATTTAGCAACTTATTATAATTCTAAATAAATTGTACTATAGAAAAACAAATATCATTCAACTTGTCTCGTTAAGCTCTATAAAATTTTGATATATTTTGTTAGTATTTTTAAATATTTTATTTTGCTAATGTTATGATTTGCTTTATGAGACATCTTGACTTGTACCTTATTAGATGATCAAGGTTGCTACAATCATTATCCTTTGTATCTTAGAATGTATTTTTCTCACATAATTATCTCATTTCTAAAAATGTGATGCTTTCTTCTAATTATATCACTATGTTACTCTAAATTGCCTTTTGTGTGATCTCTAAATTACTTTCATTTTGTTATATTATATTGTTTCAATTTATCATATTTTGGTATCAATCTATGTTTGCAAATTTTGCAAATAGTAATTTATGGTTATGTTAGCTCATTTATCAAGGAAATTCCAAAATTTTCAAATGAGGTTTGATTGATACAAAGCAAATGTCATTGGACTTGTCTAAATATGCATTATCCAATTGAATATTTACTTATATATATATATATAATTCATTTTATATATTTTTTGTAAGCTTTATGAGATATTTCATCTCATACCTTATTTAATGGTTTAGAACATTACACTTGATGGCCTTAACATTCTATAATGCAACTTTCTCAAACAATTTATCTCTTTTCATGAAACCTTTTCTATTAATTTGGTTATATTACTATGAAACTAAATCTTTTCTCTTTGATATTACTAAAATAATAATTTATGTTTATTTTTGAATATTTGGTTTGCTAATTTGCATTAATTCCTAGTGAGGAATTATTGGATGAAATAGGCATTATTGGACTCATCTCGACAAGGTGATTTTATTTAAATATGAATTTTTTAAGATCTTGGCATAACTTATGTAATATTTTTATTTATACTTTATTTGACAATTAAGAATGTTATAGTTGACACACTTCGTAACTTGGAATGTAACGCTCCTAGATAATTTACACTTTCATGAAATACATCATGTAGATATTGTTAAAATATAATGAAACTCTAATTTTTCATTTATTTGACCCTTATGTTACTTTGATTTGGTTATATTATATTATGTTTATTTATCTTCTTTCAATTTTTGTATACATTTGCTTAACATTAAAATGATAATTTAAGATTATTTATGACAATTTAACTTTATAATTCATAGTTATTCCAATTGAGGTTCAATCAAATTGAAATAAGTGTCGTTAGACTCATCTCAACAATCTCTATCCTATTAATTATTTTTTTATATTTTTCAAATATTTTATTTTCTAGAGTGCCAGCATGCTTTACGAAATATTTTAATACCTTCATGATTTTATGATCGAGGACATTACACTAATTCTTCTTAATAGCTTTGAAAGGAACATTGCCATATAATTTATCTCTTTTCCTGAAATACTTCACTTTGATATAGTTATACTACTATATCACTCTAAATCAAAACTCATATTACTTTTACATTACATTGACTTAGTTTTATTAGAATTCTTCAACTAACCTCATTTCAACTTAGCATTTGTTTAGTTAATATTAAAATAATGTTTCTATTATTTGTGCTTATTTAAATTGGTAAATTATGGTAATTCAAAATGAGGTTTTAACTAACAAAACAAATATCTTTACCTTCAATTAATTGAGCTCTATCAAATTAAATATTATATTTTTTATATCTTTAAATATTTTATTTTCAAAGATTATTTTATGCCTTATCAAATATGCAGACTTATACATGATTGATGACCAAAGGTGTTACACTAATCTCCACAGCACCTTGAAATGGAAGTTTAACATAGAATTTATCTCATTTCTTTAAATATTTCATCACATTATGTTATATTTCAATGAAACTCTAATTTTCTTTGTATGTGACTTTATATTACTTTTATTTTGTTATATTATATTCTTCATTTTATCTTTGATATATTGTCACTTCATATTAAAATAGTAACTATTTATTATTTTTTCTTATTTGATTTGTGAATTTATTTTAATTCAAAATGTGATTCAATGGAAACAAAACAAACATTTGATTTTTCTAAAATAAATTATTTATTTGAAAGAAAGATGGATTGATTATCAAGGATGTTACACTTATCTCTTTAATATCTTTCAATGTAACTTTACCATTTAATTTTTCATGTTTTCTCAAATATTTTACTTTTATATAGATGCAACTCTAAATCACTACTCGTGTGATGAAACATTGCCTTGAATTAGATTTATTACAACTTTTCACCTTACCTCATTTCTACTTTAATATATATTCACTTAATATTAAAATAACATTATTTTATTATTTACACGTTTCTGCCTTTATAATTTATTTTTGTTCCTAATGTGGTTTTACCTAATGAAATAAATATCATTGGACTAATTTGAATAATTTCTATCAAGTTAAAGATTCTTTTTTTTTTCTACTTTTTTAAATATTTTATTATCTAAATTTTTGGTGTGCATTATAGAACATGTGAACTTGTACTTAATCTAATGACTTAAGATGTTATAATCGATCTCTTTGGTGTCTTGGATGCACTTGTCATAGACAATTTATCTTATTTCTTCAAATTTTTTACTTAATCTTTGTTATATTATAATGAAACTCTAATTCTATTCTAGTGTGACCTTTACATTTCTTATATTTTTATGGTACAGTAATTAAATTTATCGCATTTTATCATTGATATTTTTATGTTATTTTAAAATATTTTTTTTAATATTTATTCTTTTTAACTTTGGTAGTTTATGGTAATTACAAATGAGGTTCTTTAGAGACCAAACAAACATCTTCGATTTCATCTTATTGAGCTCTATCAAATAAATATTAAATTACATATTTTTAAGTGTTATTTTCAGTTTTGGTTTACTTTAAGAGTCATCTTGATTTGCACTAAATTTGTTGATTAGAATGTTACACTTTTATCTTTTAGGTATCTTGAAATACAACTTTTTTATATAATTTATGTAGTCTTAAACGCATTATTTTGATTTGGATATATAACTATGTAAGTATAATTCTATTCTCTTGAGATGTTTATTTGACTTTGATTTAGTTATAACATATTACTTCAATTTATCCTATTTTAGCTTTAATTTTTATTTATATATCTTTGAAGTGTTAATTCCTTACTATTTAAACTAATCTAAATTTTTAATTTATAGTTATTCTAAATGAAGTCTAATCAAGATGAAACAAAAATCATTTGAGTCATCTGAATGAGCTTTATCAATTGAAATATTCATTATTATATTTTTAAATAATTTATTATTGTGATCTTTTGCATTATTTAAGAAACATTTTGATTAGTAATTGATTTGATTATTGAAAAATGGTTTCCTTGATATCCTTATTACCTTTGAATGCAAATTTCTCACACAATTTATGTCATTTATTATATTATTACTGTTAGGTTTGGATATATTATAATGAACACTAAATCTTTTATCTTAGAATGTTTTCATTTCTTTCATTTTCTTATATGATATTTCTTTAATTTATTAGACTTAGAATTTAATATACAATTTCTTAACATAAAAATGATAATTTTCTATTATTTATGGTCATCTAATTTAGTAATTTACCATATTTCAAAACGAGATATGACCTAGTTGAATAAACATCGTTGCACTTGTCTTAATGAGCTACACCTAACTAAATATAAATTTTTATTATTTTAAATATTTTTTGAATAGTTTTATATACTTTATTGGATTTTTTTGACTCAAAGCTATTTTGATGATCAAGGATGTTACACTTAAACTCCATAATGTACTAAAATGGAACTTTCCTTCAAAATTTGTGATTTCTTCAAAATTTTCGCTTCAACTTAGTTATTTTTCCTTGAGAATCTAAATCTTTGATCATTTGACCAATACATGTTTTTTATTTGGTTACATTACTTTGTTTAAATTAATTTTACCTTACCTTTAAAATGAATTTACTTAATATTAAGTAATAGTATATCTTATTTATAGATATTTAAATTGGTAGTTCAAAATAATTAAAAATTAGGTTTATTCGAGATGAAACAAAAGTCATTGATCTCATCTCGATGATCTCTACACAATTAAATATTTATTTTTAAAATATTTAAATATTTTTGGTTTCTTAGCTTTTGGTGTGTTTTATGAGATATTTTGATTTAAACCTAATTTGACAGGTGAGTAAATCATGATTTATCTCTTTGGTGTCTTTGAATGTTGGTTTCTTATGTAATTTATCTCTTCTTTAAAGTTTTCACTCTAGCTTCAATACATTACTATGAAACTCTAATTTTTGTGACCATTACATTACTTTAAATTGGGCATATTAAGTTTCTTTAACTTATCATATTTTGAACTTATTATATGTAAACTTAATTTTAAAATATTACTTTGTTATTATTTACGATAATTTATTTTTTTACTCATAATAATTCTATACCAAGTGTTATACATATGAAACAAACACTGCTGGACTCCTCTAAAGTAGCTCCATCCAGTCAAACAATCATTTACCAAGCCTTTAAATTGCTTTTATTTGGTTATATTATATTACATCTATTTTTGACGCTTCACCTTTAATATAAATGTATTTAATATTAAAATAATATTTTTGATTATTTATGTTTAGTTTTTTTGCTAATTTGTAATAATTCTAAAATAGGTCAAATGGAGATTTATAAAACCCCATTAGAGTCATCTCAACAGGCCATATCGTATTAATAACACTTTTTTTAATTTAAAATATTTTACTTTCTAAGGTGCTGGCACACTCTACAAAATATCTTGATTTTTTGATGATTTGATGATCTTAGATGTTATTCTCAAACTTCTTAATATAGTGGAAAAACATTTTCCTAAATAATTTATCTTTTTTCATTAGAAGTTTTAATTTGATTTGATTATATTTTTTAAATCTAAATCTTCTCACATGTGACCTCATGTTACCTTTACATTTATTTTATTTTGTTATGTTATATCATGTTAATTTATCACTTTTTAGCTTTAGTATATATATTTTTTTCATATTTAAATAATAATTTATTGATATTTATATTTATTGTTTTTGATAATTTATAGTAATTTCAAATATGATTAAATGGAGAAGAAAAAACATTGTTAAACACATCTCGATGAATTTTGTGAAATTAAATATTAATTTTAATATTTTTTTGAAATATGTTATTCCTTAGGGTGTTGATATCCTTTATTAAGCCTTTTCATTTGTCCCTGATTTGATGGTTAATGATATTACACTTGGTCTCCCTAATATGTTTAAATGTAACTTTTGCATACAATTTACATCATTTCTTCAACTTTTTTCCTTTTATTTGATTATATTATTTACCAACTCTAAATCTCATCTAATTTGACTTTTGCAATACTTTGACTTATTTGTATTTGGATGCTTTAATTTATCTTACTTTAGCTTCAATTTATGTATACTTAAAAACTAAAATAATGAATTTTTATTATTTATTTTTATTTAAATTTTAAATTTGCGAATATTCTAATCAAGGTCTGATTAAGATGAGATAAAAGTTGTTTAAGTTTTCAAAACATGCTCAATATAATTAAATAGTTAATTTTTTATATTTTTATATTTTTATATTTTTGTATTTCTATATTTTTATATTTTTATATTTTTATATTTTTTATATTTTAATATATTTTTTTTCATTAGCTTTATAATTATTTACATGATGTTTCGATTAATAACTTACTTGATGATCAAGGATATTATAGTCAACAAATACACTGTGTTGGAATGCATCTTTCTCATATAATTTATACCATTTCTTTAACTATTCGACTTAGATTCTATTATATTGCTATGAAATGGTAATTCTTCTATCAGGTTATATCTTTGTTACTATATTTTGGTTTTATCACATTATTTTAATTTAGCACATTTTAAATTTTTTTAATATTTCCTAATATTAAATAATAATTTATTATTATTAAGCTTATTTCATTTCATAATATGAATAAATTCTAAATGAAATCTAATGTGGATGAAACAAATGTCTTTGGACTTGTTTCGGTAAACAATATCCAATAAAATATTTATTTTAATGATTATAAATATTTAATCTTTTTAGTGTTTTAACATATTTAATAAGATATTTTGATTCATACCTAATTTTGCAATCAAAGTTGTTACATCTATCTCCTTAACATTTTGGAAAAAATTTGTTACAAAATTATTATATTTCTTGAAATTATTGACTTTCATATCTTTTTTTGTTACTATGTACATAAAAATTTCTTCTTGTGCAACTTTTTCATCTCTCCCATTTAATAATGTTATATTACTTCAATCTTTCTCTGTTTAGCTTCACCATATATTTTCCTAATATATATAATATACTTCATTTTTATTTATGCCTCTTTTCTTTGGTAATTTACTTTATTTACAAAATGAGTTTCAATTAAGAAGATGCAAGTGCTGTTGGACTCATCTCAAATTTTTATATCAAGAAAATTTTCATTTTTATTTTTTTAAAATGTTTATTTTCTAAGGTTTCAACATTCTTTACAAGAAATTTCAATTCCTACCTAATTTCATGATTAAGAATGTTTCAATTGATCTCCCTAGTACATTAATTTTGTTGTATCGCTTTTCACAAATTTGTCTTGTTTTATTTTTAAAATATATTTAAATGCTAAAAAATAATAAATTTTTATTATTTATGTTTTGTTATTTTGGTCATTTTTAATAAATCCAAACAAGGTCTAACTGAGATGAATAAAATTTTGCTAGACTCATCTAGAAGAGCTCTATCAAATTAAAAATTAATTTCCTTGGCACTTTGAATGTTATATATGATTTTTTTATTTTTACCTAATATGAGAACTGTGAATGCTTCACTAAATCTCCTCAATAGATTAGAATGTAGTTTTCCTACATAATTTATGTTTTTTTTTTAAAATGCTTCACTTTGATTTAGCTATAATACTATCAAACTCTAATTCTCAACTCATGTGATCTTTACATCACTTAATTTAGTTATGTTTAATGACTTCAATTTATCTCATTTCTATCATAATATATTCTTTCTTTACATTGAAGTAAAAAAATTATTTATGCATACTTTTAATTGGTAAATCATAATAATTCCAAAACAAGATGAAATCGACACAAAACAAATGCCATTGCACCTATTTGGATGAGCTCCACCACGTTAAATAATAATTTTTTTTCTAAACATTTTATTTTCTAAGATTTTTACAATATTTTTATTTGGATAAGTTATAATGCTTTGAATGAACTTATTCAACTTTACTATATATTTCATAATTTTAACAGAATAACTTTTTATTTATACATATTTTACTTTGAAATTTGATGAAATTCTATTTTAGGTGCATTCAAGATAAAAGAAGTGTCATTAGACTTACATGGGCTCCCTTTATCTAATTAAAAAGTTATTTTTTATAACTTTAATTTTTTAATTTTTGGGATTTTGGCATACTTTAAAAAATTATAATTTTTACCTCATATGATGATCATGTACATTGTACTTGATCGTCTAAGTACGTTGGAATTTAATTTTCTCATATAATTTATCGCATGCCTTTAATGTTTTCTCTTTTAATTTAGTTAAACTACCATTAAACTCAAATTCTCCTCTTATGACACATTTACATTTGTTACAATTCTTTAATTTTATAATTTGTAATTTTTTTAAATGAGGTCTCACTAAAGTGTAACAAAATCGATTAGATTCATCTTGATGAGCTCTATGCAACTAAATATTTATTTTTATATTTTTTTATGACTTTATTTTCAATAGTTATTGGCTTAATTTACCAAATATTTTTATTTGTACCTTATTCAATGAATAATGGTATTACATTTGATATTCTTAGTATACTATAATGGATTACAAATTCTTATACAATTTATGTTCTTTTCTAAAATGTTTTGTTTTGATTTAGTTATGTTATGATGAAACTCTACTGCTTAGTTGGTGTGAGCTTTACATCACTATGATTCAGACATATTTAATTAGTTCAATTCATATAATTTCATCATTAATATTTATTTACTTATTATTAACATAATCATTTATTATGTTTTATTTTATTAATTTTATAATTCATAATAATTGTACATGACATCTAATGGAGACGAAACAAATGTCATTATACTATCATCGATTAGTTATATCCTTCTAAATGTTTATTTTAATTGCTCGTAAATATTTTGTTTTGTCGAGTAATGGCACCCTTTACGTGACATTTTGATTCATACTTAATTTAGCAATTCAGGATATCATAGTTAATCTACTCAGCATCATAGAATGAAACTTTCTCATATAGTTTATCTTATTTCATCAAATTTTTAGCATTGATTTCGTTACGTTACTTATTCCTCAAAATCGCGATTTGCTTGGCCATTAGATTCTTTTAATTTTGTTATATTATCTTACTTCAAATTATCCCATTTCAACATTAATATATATTTATTAGACATTTAAATAAAATTTATTATCATTTTAATTTGGTATTTCAACATTATTCAAAATGATATTCGATCGAGATGAAATATTGGATGTTGAACTAGCTTAAAAGAGTATTATACATTTAAATATTAATTTTATATTTTTTAAAATATTTTATTTTACATAATTATATAATTCTTTACAAGATATTAGATTTTGTTTAATATCAAAAGACATTTGTTAATTCTAAACAAGGTCTAATGGAGAAGAAACAAATATTGTCTAACTCATCTCAATGATCTCTAAAAATTAATTATTCACTTATAAATTTTAAAATATTTTATATTGTAGAGAATTGGAATTCTTTGTGAGAACTTTAAATTTTATACTTGATTTCATGATAAAAAATGTTATACTTGATCTCCTAAATATTTTGGAATGCAACTTTCTCGTACAATCTATCTCATTTCTTCTAATTTTTTTACTTTGACATGGTTATATTTTTAAGTTTCTCTAAATCTCCACTTATGTGGCATTTACTTCACTTTGATTTTGTTATATTATAACACTTTAGTTTATCTCATTTCACTTTTATCATATATTTTTGTAATACTAAAATGATAATTTATTATAATTTATGCTAATTTCATTTGATAATTCATAGTAATTAAAAATAAGGACTGATAAAGAATAAATAAACATTGTTGGACTCAACACAAGCAACTCAATTGAATTAAATATTTTTTTTATCCCTTTTAAGTACTTTATTTTTTAATATTTTGGTAGGCTATTCAAGAAATTTAGATTCATACTTTATTTGACCTCAATGATGTTATGCTCGATCTACTTAGTATCTTCAAATGCATGTTTCCAAAACAATTTATCTGATCACTTCAAATCTTTTGATTTTATTTTTTTAAATTACTATGTAACTCTTAATCTCTTCTAGTTTTAGCTTTATATCATTTTGATTTAGTCAAATTACATTGCTTCAGCTTCATTTATTTATGATCTTATATATATATATATATATATATATATATATATATATATATATATATATATATATATATATATATATATATATATATATATATATATATATATATATATATATATATATATATATATATATATATATATATATATATATATATTCTTAATTCTAAAATAATAATTTATTATTATTTATGTTTATTTTCTTTAGAACTTCATAGTAATTCTAAAAGGGCACCCTTCAAGATAAAACAAACTTTATTAGACTTATTTTAACAACCACTATTGAGATATATATATATATATATTATATTGAATTCTATAATTTATTTGAAAAACATTTATAACTCTAAATCTTCTTTCAATTGACATTTACATCACTATGATTTCGTCACATTCCATTAGTTTAATTTAGCTCATTTTAGGTTTATTATATCTTCAATTAATATTAAGATAATAATTTATTATTTATTTTTTATTTACTTGTTTAGTTTATAGTATTTCCAAATAAGGATCAATAAAGAATAGACAAATGTCAATTAACCCTTTTTCTCCATCTCTATACATTTAAATGTATGTTTAAGTTCTAAATATTTTATTTTGATGCATACCTAATTTGATGATCATTGATATTATGCTCAATCTTCTAAGTATTTTAGATTCTAATTTTTTTTTTATAAAATTTATCTCATTTCTTTAATTTTTTGAACTAATTTTGTTATAGTATTATGTAGCTCTTAGTCTCTATCATGAGGATATTACATTACATTCATTTATTTATATCACATTGTTTCAGTTTATCTCATTTTAGATTTAATATATTTTTTCTTCACATTAAAATAATATTTTACTAATTTTTATCCTTATTTATTTTTGTAGAACACAATAACTTCAAATGAGATTCAACCTAAATAAACAAATGTAGTGGTTCTTATTGTAAAGGGCTCTATGTAATTAACTATTCTTTTTTATATGTTTTTAAATATTTTAAGTTTTCATAATTTTGGTACCTTTATGAGATATTTTCTTTTGTAACTAATTTAACAAATGTCTATATTATTCTTCACCTCCTTAGTATCTTGGAAATTGACTTTCCAATGAAAATTATCACATTTTTTCTTATTTGTCACTTTGATCTTTTTATATCGCAATGTGAATACAATTCTTCTTTTGCATGACCTTTTCATCCCTTTAATTTTTTTATATTTTATTGCTTCATCTATCTTATTTATAATATAATTTATATAGTTAATTACTATTAAAATGATAATTTATTTTTATTTAAGCTTAATTATTTTGGAAACATGCAAAAAATTGAAAAATGAGGTCTGATAAAGACAAAGAAATATATTGTTGGACTATTCCCAAGAGCTTTATCAAATTAAATATTTATATTTATATTTTTAAATATTATTATTTTAGAGGTTTTTGCATACACTACTTTATATTGTGACTTGTAACTTATTCGAAAACCAATGATGTTATACTCAAACTCTTAGTATCAAGAGTGTAAGTTTTCCATGCAATTTAGCTCAATTTGTTTTAACTATTTTGCATTCATCTGGTTGTAAAAGTATGGAACTCAACATATTGTATTGTGTGACCATTACATTATTTTGATTTTATTATTCTACATTTCTTTAGTTTATCTTATTGAAAATGTAATATAAAATTAATTAGTACTTAAAGAAATAATTTATTTTTTTTATGCTTATTTTGTTTTGTAAATGAACTAAATTCTATTCAATGGTCAATGTTAAAAAAAATTAAAATCATTAGACTCATCTTAATGAACTCCAACATTTAAATATTCATTATTATATTTTTTAAATATTCTATTTTGAGTATTTTTAGAGTAGCTTATGCGATGTTTTGATTTGTATCTGATTTAATGATCTAGAATGTCACACTCAATCATCTTTCCATTATTGAATGAAATTTTCTGTACAATTTATCTCAGTTCTTCAATTTTTTCACTTTGATTTGGTTAAAATACCATGTTTTTTAAATCTCCTCTTTTGTAACTTTTACATCACATTGACTTGTTTATGTTATGTTACTTCATTTTATCACATTTTAGATTTAACATATATTTTCTTAATATTTAAATTATTATTAGTATTTTTTGTTTTTTTTGTTTTGTTAGTTTACTATGATTCAAAATGTAGTTCAATTGAGAAAACACTATGTTCATTCAACTCATCTCTAGTAGCTTCATGCTATTAAATTTTAATTTTTTAGATTTTTCAATTTTTTTTTCTAGGCATTGTGCTTGCTCACAAGTCATTTCGTTTCATTTTTTATTTAACAATTGAGGATTTTGTACTCGATCTCTTTTGTACCTCAAAATTCATGTTTACCACATAATTTATCTCATTTCTATAATTGTTTTTGTTTTATTTTGTTATATTACTATGTAATACTAAATCTTACTTCATGTTATCTTCATATGTCATTCATTTTATTGTATTATATTGCTTTAATTTATGTCATTTCCAATTTCACATATATTTACTAAATAAAATGCTATGCCAAAGCATGAAGTGTCATTGATCTTCTCAAAATGGGGACCATAACCAACTCAGTAATTCTAATCTTCTACAATGTGAAATAGTTCACATTACACTAGCGTGCACTTTGTTTGCATCCATGAGCACAACTTGCACTAAAAAATGGATGGTTCATAGGATTTTAAAATTCAAAACATGTAATGCATTCTACTACATTCTTCATTAATGCATGAGCTAACATATCCACTATCAAGAGTCACTCAATGTTTGATTCCCAACCCCATAATATACAAAACAAACTTTTTACCAGCTTAGCATTTGCTCTCCCATGGTGCATGACAAGAACATAGGCTATTGATTATCTCCCATTGCAATGAGGTCTGTAATGAAGCAAAAGACTTCTGATAGATGAATACAATATGAAACAGTCGTCGTACCTTTAGCAGTTGCATTGATTGCTCAATCATTCGTTCCTCTTGTCTGTGATCCATCCATCGGTTCATGGATAGAAACCTTATTACAACATCTTTCCATAAGAGATAAGGCTTAATAGACTTCTTGCCGAGTGATATGCGACAAACCACCTGCATCATAATGATTTTAACACCTCACTAGACCTTTCAATCAATAAAAGCAAGCTAATGAACTACCCTTATTAGGAATCCTTCAATGAAGATTTGAAACTACAATGACCCATCTCCATCACATTGATATTTTACTAAGATTACCTATGCTTTTTGAACAAGATAATGGACTCATGGATCACATAGCATAATGCACATGTAGCCCAAACATATAAGGGAATCATAATCATTTGATTTCCTTAAACTTCCATGAACTAAGCACCCATAATACCTTTAAGAAGCTCACTATAGGGCTTGCACCCTGCATAACTAATTACCAAGTTAAGGCCCTATTTGCTAATGAAATTGACCAGTGAAATTGCTCAAACAACTAGAAAGGGCATGCCCTAATGCCTATAAAATCACGTAAAAGCTTCAAATTTGTCAATAATTATTATGTTAGGGCTACTCATGTTCAGATAACTTAAGTTGTATGCTCCACTATTTGTGGTGCCTCTTTTTTTAATTTTTTTGAGGTTTAGCCTTTTGATTAATTATGACATAGTTGTGTAAGAAGACAACAATGTTGGAACTGGAGTACTTATTTTAGATGACATGGGTAAGTCAATTACTATAATGAGAAAAACTTGGGTTTTAGGTTCAACCTCTACCATGGATATTATTTCTATTCTTGAAGAAATGGAACCCTTTAGAATGCTACTTCTTAATGGTCAAAAAGTGATCTTCAAATTGGAGTCTACTATAATAACTACTATAGTGAACCAGCTACTTTTATCTAAAGTAAAAAGAAGTACCTACATATGTTTATGGTTTGCAATCTATCAAGCTGTCTCACATAAGGCACCAAGGAAATAGTGTTGTGGATTGGGCTGCCCATCATGCACTTCTATATGACTTTGTTTAGAGCTAGGTTATGCTCCTTCGCAAATCACTTCAACTTTGTCGTTTTATTGATGTTATATATGAACATACATAAGGAGAGCATGATGTTGACTTTGGCCATTATTTTATCAAGGAACCTAAAGACTTTGACTCCTCATAAGGTGTTCATAGAGTTTAAAAAGCAAGATCCATCAATCTTTAGTTAGCATCATTTATGGATTAGATTAGATGATAACTAATCCATCTTTGAACCCCAAAACTTTTGTTCATCTCTAATGGAAATATTCTTGGAGAATGGTTTCAAGGTGGCAACTCTTTCATATATTCAACAATGTTACCTCTTATAATGAAATATGAATGCCCACAACTATCCCTCTTAGAAATTACTCTGATCTTGGAGACCAACACAATGGCATTGAAATCTTGTGATGTAATCCCATGGTTATGTTTCCTTAGCATAGGCTTGCTTTGAGCACTCTTATTTCTTCAAAATAATGATGTTAAGGGCATGACTTAGGAAGTTAAGGTTAGGCTACATAATCAATTAAAGGATTAGGATAGGCATTGTGCACCAAAAAGTGATCAAATCGACCCCAACTATTGTCTTACTATGAGCTTTTCAACTGAAAGAACATAAATCTATGTTATTAGAGCCTAAATTGTCATGGCTTCTAGCACCAAACATGATCTCTAATTGATTCTCATTAAGATAATTAAATTATACTCTTTCTATGTACCAAACTTGTGGAGTCCTGTATTGTTACTTATTGTCACTACCACCTAGTGTCAAACTTGAGTTCTTATAGACTTCCTTGAATGTGGTAGTATTTTCTCAGGTTC
This sequence comes from Vanilla planifolia, assembly GCA_023846275.1. Classification (NCBI taxonomy): domain Eukaryota; kingdom Viridiplantae; phylum Streptophyta; class Magnoliopsida; order Asparagales; family Orchidaceae; genus Vanilla; species Vanilla planifolia. The sequence goes on along the minus strand of JAIUJO010000028.1, from coordinate 894,585 downwards.
TCTCTCTAGAAGTAAACCTTATTTGCTATCACCCATCACCACCATGGTTGATCCTTATCCAACTATCAAATTTTGATCAAGCAAAAATTTAAATACTATATCACTAGAATCGAGACCATGTTATCTAACAAGTTATCTTGGAATATGAAGGAGCCAAGACAAAGCCTACAACACTTATTTACCTAACAAATACAACCCATGTCAAAGCAGTGTTTTCAAGAAAATATTAGCTCTAGAATTATTATAGATATCCATGTAGCATGTACCATCAAATAAATTACAACTAATTTAATGAGTTATTTGTAGCTTCATAATTTGAAATTATTCATACTTACAGATGGTTAGATTAATCTTTGAGAGAAGCATATCACTACTAGAAGGATCAACTTGGTAGTAATATAAAGATAAAGCACTAATTAGCACCACATGTCGTAATTGACATGTTCATCCTGTTTGTTGATACTCCACAAAGGAAGAGCAAATGCTCCAATGTTGGGATACCATCTATCAAGTTTTAAAACATTGACTCTTGACAAATGCATTCTTCAATGATGACCCCTATTAAAGAATGAAGATCTAAAAAAGTGATTTCCAAGACCATGCCAGCATAAGAGTAAGGATGATCGCAAGTTCAATAGTAGTGCGGAATGCCAACAATTCCAACATAAGTGAAGTGTGGTGTTCATAAAATGATTGAATGGAACCTAGCCATCTAATAAAACAGTAATAACCATATAAACTTCTAACTCTTGAAGGTTTGATTACATGACAAAGCCCTGCACATAATTTCTAAACAAGTAAAGATGTAGTCAAGTGAAAAGATACGACACCACAAATAAAATCTTTATTGCAAATGGTATCACATGCCATTCAAATCCTAATAGCCCAAAAAGCTTCAAAGATATACAAAAATAAGCAGAAATAGTCTAGTGAAGGATGAAGGGCTTAGCTAACACTCGTATGGCACAAGAAGAGGCAATCCAAAGAAAACGGGCATAGGCATACAAATCTTCCATAATAGCTTGTACTGACCAAATGACAATTAAAATTGTTGGGCATTATTTCACCTTAAAAATGGAACATGCTGAGCACTACTCATGTAACAATAAAATTTTTTGTGCAAGTTTCACGGAAGGAAAATAAGAAAATTACTTACGTGAAATTGGGTCAGGCATGATAGTGTGCACTGGAACATGTTGTGGCAGCAATACACTTAACTAATATTTGGCAAAGTTCATTTGTACCACTAAAGTTTCACTACAACACGAGCAAACACTATACAAAACAAGGTCCAAAGTAGCAAGCGAGGTGAGACAAATCCACTTTACACAAAGTGACATCACTATTAGAGTGGCACTTGATTCTTGTATTAGTAGTCCCAAGTGATGAAAATGGTAAAAAAGAATTAAACATTTTGGGAGGAAAATTCTATGCCTGAAGGGAGCCACCACATGGACAAGGGGCAAGCCACCTCACATGGCACCACAAAGGGTAGGAGGATAGACCACAAGGACATTGCCAAGCACAAATGACACCACTAAACTTTAACTATAACACAAGAAAACTACACCTCACAATGCCCCATTCAAATGGCAAAGAGAGGTACTTCAAACAAGTATAACAATAATTCTCTTAACAATGCATCACCTTATCCATGTGCCAGCAAATCATAGCACTAAAAGTACCCAAAAAGGTTACACTTTACAAGCTGCATCACCAATGACACAGGACACCATAGGGCATAAGTGTATTGGTTTCCACATGTGCACACATAGTGTATTGTCATTTGAGAAAAGTGTTGCAGTGTACCAACTACTCTATTATGTTCACAATTGAAGCGACATTCATCAAAGGCTACAGCCAAACCTGTACAAACCATAGTGCATAGTGCACCATCCAACTTATGCTTCTCCATGGGCCACATCATGCCACATTACACCTTTTAGATTGCATATTATGATAATTCCCTTAAGGGACAATGCAAGTCTCCTAAAGGGGTAGCACCTTTTCTAAGGACTAATAAACAACATCACCCAAAATTACCAAAAAAAAGTTTCACTTTGTGGGTCCCACAAGCTACACATATGATGCCAGAGGGCACGCACAAATTTGCTATCATGTGCACACATAGTGCATTACCACAAAAGAGCATAGTGCACTACTGCTCATGTAGCTCGAGCTATACATTGCTAGAGCTAAATCCCAGTAAGTACTAGCATTGTAGCATATTACACCATCTAACTTCCACTTCACCTTAGCCCTTGCAATGTGGTACATTTTTCTTATGAATTTCATATTGTGATAATTTCATTTAGGAAGAGGTCAAGTCTCTTAATAGAGTAGCTCTATATTCATGCCCAAGCAATCATAGCAAACAAATATGATAAAAAAGCATGACAATTTTTGTCATGCACATAAAACTATTATAGGTATCACTAAAATAATGGATGTGAGCATGTTAGTGAGATTTTTGAAACCTATACCTCATTTATTGGTTTGTGGGGATGAATCCACTACATCATAGGGCTAAATCACAATGGATCATAACATTTTTTAAAGAAGCTATAAGTGTTATAATTCTCACATTGCACCATCCAACTTTTGTGATAGGTAATGTGAGGAATTTCAACCTTACAACATGACATGCCTCCAAAGGGCACAACAAGAATCACACAGTACCTTACTAAGTACCACATGAAGAATAACTATCACATGTACCAAAAAAGTATCACAATAAGTATCACAACAAGTACCACCATAAGCATCACAATAAGTTTCATAATTAGTAGAGGAAGTAGAGCATGCTAATAAAGTTAAGCAAGTGATAAGGGTGTTTAAAAGTCTTATGGCGTCTATATCTTAGAAGGGATGAATGTTCTATGAGATTGGGTTGGATCTTAATGGATCATGGTTCCAAGGCCACTCTGTCACTTACAATGGGACGTGACAAATTTAAGTCGTTTGTAAAGTATTTTACCCATTGTTTATACTTAATGACACTTTATACAATTCCCACACCATCCAACCTTCCAAAACATTAAGTGAGCTCATGGTCATGTTCACTTGGGATTAAAATCCCTTAATATTAGCTAAAAACTAAATGATGCACCTAAGCATCACATCTTAGCATGGATTCTAACTTAGAGGTATTCAGTCATAATCCTACACATTATGCCTTTACACCATTAGCCTTTAAACCAAGTGTGATGACCAATTATGTAAATCAATGGTCATCTCAAACTTCTTTGAATTACTATCATGACACATTAGTTAGTGGGGCAAATCAAACATCCCTCATGATGGTCAAAACCCATCTTATGTATTCTACTATTGGGTGAGCAATCATACACATAGTGAATTCTGCTTCACAATGATAGGAAGAGTTGACATCTAGGACCAAAAAGAATTGTCACTAAGAATACTTTGTTGCTACAAGCCAATCATCATTGTGGAACTCTTCTGACAACTTTAGCTCAAATTTTGAAAGCCTAAATGACTGACAAGCTACAATTTCATAGATAGTTTTTTTATTCAAAAAAAGAGTCAACTAAGCTTTTTCGTTCTCATTCCTCATAAGATTTCTTCTCTGTTTAAGCTCAAATTAGGACAACTATGCTAACTTTAATAGTTATGCTACCATAGCTAAACTCCTCACCAAATAATGTCTTCTACCTCGATCAACAAATTGAGACAAAACATGGAGCCAAAAAGAGGAGTTGGGTGCCCCATTAAATAAGTAAAATAACATTAAGAGTAGTGGTATTTCAATTTCAATGATACATAGACTCCCATGCATCTTACACCTCTTAAGTCATTTCAAATAGTATGACTTTAGTCAAGGTTAATAGGATACTCTTTCTATACTAATTTTGTAAAGCTTGATCCCTTGGTCACAGTTTCCTTGGATAGTAGAAAGGGATAGTTGGAATCTTATTAATCCATTTGGCTACTTTAGGAGTGTTTTAGATACTTTCATTATTTATCCATGCTTAGTTGAATTTCATCACATTGACATTCAGTGCACTAAGTAGAAAATAGATTGATTAAGCTTCCTCAAGGACAATGCAGTGTTTTAATGTAATTGAATAATTAGATTCCTCAAGTTCATGACAATTTTTAGGTGATTGTTGAACTCCTAAGGAAGGCCCCTATAGGGGCCTCCCCTAATTCATTCCTTAGCTAACATGCATTGGCCCTCTCTTGCCACACGAATAACTTAATTAGTCTACTGACAACAATGGATGCTGGACACGTACCCCTATCCAAACATTTAGAGCCAATTCTTTTTGAAAAATTGTGGATCCATTTTGTGAACTTCCTTTGCCAGCATTACTACATCAACAAGAGGATGATTTTCTTGGAGATTTGATATGGTAATGAGTATAAGTGAGTGTAAAGTCACTTGACAATCTAGATATTCAAGGGTTCTTGGAGGCACATCAAGCACTACTTTAACCATTGGTATGTTTTCAACCATTTGGCCCAACCTCAGTTTAAATTGTTTCCAGGGTCGATAGGATCTTATGTAGAAAATGAAGCTCTTCTGGAGTTGCCATCGATGTTGCCATAGATTGTTAGATCTTGGCTCAAGAATTTTAACTCCACTTCCTTTTGAATCTTGTGCCAATTGACACTCTTTGATGTGTCTCACCCATCTCTTAAGGTTTGCTAACCCATGTGTAAGTGCCATTCACATGGAACCTTTCCCTCCTTCCGCCTTCAAAGTTCTCATTTTAATTTTTGTACTATCACAAATATTTGCATCAGTTGATGCTCTATGTGGGCTCATGCCTTAATTTTAATAATGACCTTTGTACCCACTTGCTCATCGAGTGATTGCATTACACTGATGACTAACTATGCATTGTACCATGCATTTTAGAGAATAGTTAATTTAGAAGGTCAGTTGTTACCCATTCCTCAAGGGATTCAAATTTCCATGACGATCGTCCTACTATCTTAATTGACCAACACCTTTTGTAGGGTCTAGGTTAGTGTACAATTGGATATTATAACCCAACTTTCGATTCGTCCCACATTGCTACTTCTACTTAACAAAAATGTTCCACTTAGAGCCTAGATTCGTTGGCTCAACTACTTAATGTTGCTGACTTCCTACCTATTTAAAGTTTGAGAAATGGTTAAGGGCATTGTGCTCCCGATGCCTTTAATCATTGGCTTTATCGAAAAGAACTTCGATTATGGTTCTAAGTTTCCTGATGGAAAAATTGAAGGGAATAACCTACTATATGGCTTGTTTAGTCACTCACCTTTATACCATTGTCAAATGAATGAATTATATATGAGAATCTTTACTGGCATCCACAATAGTTTGCTCAGTTTTCATCCTACTCAGGCATAGTTCACTATCTTTTGTGTCCCAATAGGCAGGCTCTCACTCCAAACCTTAATAAAAGTGTTCGGTCAGTTAGCATTTCACCCATGTAACAGTGATCTCATCAATCAGCTTCCTAGCACCTTCAGGGCTTGCTCACCTTTTGACACATAAGCATGTCAAACTCTTTGGTTTGTGTTTCAATACATGTCAGATGCAGAGCCTACTAGCCATTGTCAATGCACATTATGCTACCATGGCACGCCCTGATGGGGTGGGCATTATGACAAACAATGAGATTGATTTCTCCATGGATGTTGTTCTCCTGATCGCTTACCACTATGATAGATTGAGACATTCCCATCCTTGAGCCATGCAACAAGCCATTTGATGGGATTATACATCAAGCTGAAGTGAATTATGGCCACCATATGCTTGCCTTGAGATAATTTGAAGTACTCTTTCACTCACTTTTCAAAGTCCTTTATATCTTTCCCTTGTGGCACTTGTTTGTTATCAAAGTTTCATAATTATTTTGCCATGGATAGAATTTACCTCAAAATTTAGGTTGCATTCCCAAACAACAGAACTTGTTAATATCATCTTCTATAGTAGCAGGGTTGAACGAGGCTCTTTCTCTCCCTAGTGTCCCCTTTAAAAGGAGTTGATCCTAATCCATCATTAAGGATGCCACTCTAGTCTTGTTTTGCTTGTCATTATAAAGGTAATCCTTCTAAGTTGCTTTACCTCTTATTTATATGCCTAAATTCTATGGGTATCTTCACCTAACATGAGATCATGATTATATTCTGTGGAGCTTTGAGTTGTATTTCTAAGGAGCATCTTCCTAGAATGTTGCAAAACAATTCATACTGGTCAATGACACAACACTCAGTGGCATCCACCACTTATCAAATCCGTAGTCAACAATGTTCTAGTGCCTCAACATGCCAATATATTGTATGAATTGCCATCAGTTGCCTCCAAATAGGGGTGAAGACCTAAAATTGTGATTCCTAGTTTCCATAAGGAGTGAGATATCACATGACACCCCTTGCATGCATGTCATTGGCTTACATCCTTGGGTTCAACTTAAATTTAAAATTTCTGGTCAAGAGGATTCTACAATTCACAACACAATCAATTTTGTTATGTTCTTCATTGATGCAAGTGTCAAGATATGCATTGTAGATAGTTGTTTTCTATTTGATTGCCATTCCCTACTTGAACTAGAAATGGACTATGGACTCATTGCCAGCTTAACATTTTCTCTTTGTGGGTGCTTAGCCACACCTATAGGCTTTTCTCTATCCCCTATAGTATTGAGTTTAATGTGGAAACAAGAATATGCATGATTAAAGAACGTGATATCAAATGGTCATCACACCCCCAATAGGTTGCACATATCACTTTATCATTTATAGGTCTTTTCAATGATCTTTTCATGTATTCACTTATGAAAACCATGTTATAAATTCTCCTTCCCCTAAGTGATAATATTTAGTAGACTTCTTATCAAGTAACATGTGGAAATTATCTACATCACAATGATCTTAACACTTATTTACACTATTCAATTAGTAGGATTGACTAGTGGTGTGTATACAGAGAGGTCTTATATAAAAGAATTAACCAGAAAAATTGCACCACCAAGAATGGCTGTGAACCACCAAAGATAAAATAAGGAAAAAGTTATTAATGTATTAATACTTGGAATGTTTGGACCTTGTAAACTTCCCCATGTTGAGTGAAATTAAGGTGTTGGCTCCACTACTGCTTGGGCTCTTCCTTCAATTCCTTTAAGCTTCACCCTTATGACCATACCCCCTTAGGACGCAAAGATTTTGGATTACGGCTTGTACAACCATGTGTAGATTTTTTTATTATGTTTAATGGTGTCTATGTATAGTGGATTGAAGTAACTAGGAATCAGAGGTGGGGATGTTTGTTATAGTTATACCTTTTTACTACTGTGTAAGTATCTCTCATGACTTATTTAATACAAGCTTGAGCATTCTAACTTAATTAGATTCAAGATTAGCTCTTTCCTTCTAGTAATTAGACACCGTCAATATACTAATGACATCATGATTTATGCATCTACAACTTGTATTGTATCGATATCCATTTGGGAAATTATGGAGCACTATGAGAAATACTCTGGTTAGGTGGTGAATCATAATGAATCCAGAATATTACTTAGCAAAGGGAAGGATCACAAGCGAAGGAAGATGATAGCTAAAAAATTACACATACCTCAAGTTTCTCAATTGAAATATCTAGGTATACGAATTGTAGAAAAAAATTAGAGAAAAATGCTATAATTTTATTGTTAATCAAGTTAAAAATTGTGTGTCAATATAGTTGATTAAGTCATTACCAATGCTAGGACATAATACTATGATTAACTCAATGTTAACTATTATTCTTATGTACTACTTTACCCATTCCTTAATTTTGAGTGACACTATTATAGAATTGAAGAAATTTCCAAATCTTAAGGGGTTCTTTAAATGTTAGGAACACAATATATTATGCCTAACAGAAATTTGTTACTCTTCTTAAGAAAGGTAGGGTTCTTAGAGTTTGTATTTTGTCAACAAGGTAGATAACAATGACTAAAAGACATTGCAGGTGGGTGATGACTTAGGAAGATTATTTATAGGGTTAGTCCAATTGGTTAAAGTACATTATAATAAGTAATACTTTCTTTTTGCATTCGTGGTGCTTGTCATATGTGTAAGCCGCTTAGTAATGTGGCTCCTTTGATAATAAATAATATGGTTTGGAGGATTATTGTGGGTCATTTTATCTCATTCTCTTTAGATAATTGCCTTGACATATTTCCTATTTCTTCATAGCCAACCAATCTTAGCATAGATGTGGACCATCTGACACTTGTAATGGAGCTTGCAATGTAACTTGATGTGTGGGATCACAATAAGATAGAAAACCTATTTGCACATGATCTGATAGGACAGATTCTATATATCCTATCATCCAAATAAAAAAAAATGATTTCTTGTGCTTCAAAGTTTGTGAGGATACAGTGCTGTACTCAAAGATTATCTACAATGGCTCATATGTATGCCAGAATGCTATTAGAAAGGAGGTTGCAATGGTTTGGAAAGTGAGGGTGCAACCTTGGGTTAGAACATAGTTGTGGAAATTTGTGCTAAATCTGCTTCTATCTCACTCTTGGCTTCATACAAGTGTGATTGAGATACTTAAGCTAAATCCATGGGGTTCTAATCTAATTGAAGGTGTGCAATAGTTTTTGTAGGAGCACCATAGTGCTAAAGAGTTGTGGCTAAGCAGCTTCACAAATGAGAATTTCATGCTCAATGTTCTGAATTATTAGGATGTTACATAACTATTTGAGAATCTGAACTAGACGTATATCAATATGTGAATGTCATTATGTCTCATACAATCGATTTCAAAACTTTTGTATCATTTAATCTTTGACTTAACAAAAATCTACAAGCACATGCAAAAAAGGGTCTCAACTCACCTGCACTTGAAAGAAATATTCAATTTATTAATGTTTATTTCAAGTCTCTTATCTCGTTTAATAGGAGAGCTCTAGCAAACTTAATGGCCTATTTCTTTTTATTAGACTCCTCCCCCAATGAGATGGGTTAACCTAAATTATTATGTAGCTATGTAAGAAGATCACAGTGTTTGAATTAGAATTATTAGTCATAATGATAAGGGTAGATCTATTTTTATTACAGGTAAAACATTTTTTGGGAGTGCAATATTATGAAACAATTCTAGTCTAGTAGCTTTTTAAAAGATTGCTTCACACCTTATAGGATTAAATGTAGGGTCGTCACTTCAAATTTTGATCTTCTCATTAGATCACAATGAATATTCATGCTACAAATTCTCAAATAGTTAAATTTGCATCTCTATCATTGCACCACCTTTGGCTTGACAAGAATCAACAACCATATGTGGATAAGGTACTCAATTCTAATGCATTTTTAAAGGAACATTTGAATTATTGGTACTACTTGCTTCAACTCTCTAATATTATCTAATGGGAATTCTGGTGGCCTTGATGAGTTTGCCTCTTGTTGGATTCCCTTTCTGATGGGTTGGATTAAATTCAATTATGATGCAACTATGAACGATAACTTTATGGTTAGAATTGCTATTATTATATGAGATAATGTCGGTTTACATATTACTATTGTCAAACAATTTTGGATTAGGTTCAACTTCGGCCATGGAGACCATTGTTATTCTTGAAGCAATAGAACTTCTTGTAACACTACATCCTAATGTCCAAGTAATAGTGATTGCATTAGATTGTACTACAACCATTACTATAATGAACTAGTTACCTTCTTCTACAACAAATAATGGTTCCTATCATAGCATTATTACATGTGGTATGAAGCTCCTCAAATTGTTCTATGTAAACTACCAAGGCAATGTTGCTCCAAACTGGGTAACTCATCATGCTGATTTGTTTGATTTTGTTTATGACTTAGAAATGCTCCTCCTCAAACCACATCAACTTTGTCTTTTTATTAATTTTATATATGAACCTTGTTAAGGAGAGGTTTATGCAGGCTTTTGCAATTACTTTATCATGTATCCCAAAGACTTTAGTATCGTCTAGTGTATATGAAAAGTGCAAACGTCTGTGGAATGAATTTTTTTAAGGTAATGAAAACAAAATAGGAAAAAAAGAGAGGTACCCTTTGGTTAATTTCAAAAAAGAAAATAAATAAATAGTGGTTGCTAAGATTCTTAATATAAGCTTGGGCATAGCATTGAGCAATGGCTTCAATTTTTCAAAAAATTTACAAGATGGTCATTTTGCTAAGATTTTGTTGGGATCAATTGGAAAACATTTTTGGGACTGCTCAATAGTTTTACCTTGATTTTAAAAAAGCTTACTATGTGTATGACTAGTAGTGATAGAGAGGTTATTTTCACTTTTGCATTAGGTGCTGGTTGCTTGGAGTTTACATGTCACAAATTCTAGGTGTATTGAATATCTTATGTTTTGCCTATTTTACTAGATAACGATTAGGCTAAGATTGATTATGGCTACCTCTATGAAGAGGAAGTTCAATTCTTTGGGTTATACTCAGTGGAAGATGGATTGAGAAATTGTAAGTATTTTGTATCTAAAGGTTGGCAAAATGATTATAAAAAAATTGTTGATTTTCTTCATATGTTGTTATTACATATATCGCTACAAATAATCATAGTATTGCAGCAATACTAACCTAAAATAGAAGCAAAGAAAATAATTCATCAGAAGAATTATTATGCATTGTGCAATGAAAGATCTACGTATGACATAAATAATATGTTTAGTGGTTAGAAGTGAAGGCAACTTTAGGTTTGTTGAGCTACTTCACTTAATTTGTCCTTATGTGTAGAGAGGCATTATTTTGTATTACTTTGCTATAGTAGGTGCAACTTCGAAGTTGTGGCTTTTTGGCTTTAAGTTATAACTTCAAATGAAGGTCTATAACAATATGAGTTGCATGGTGTGGAGGGCGATTTATTAATGGTGAGACCTCATCAAAGTATGCTGAAATTGTTGTTGGGAAGATGTCAGTTTACTTGTTCGATAGCTACAAGTAGTAACCTTTTACACATGACTATCCTTATTTTCTCACTATTAGTTGTAGGGTGCCTTGGATTATAATTGTATTTTTTAGCCACTTTGAATTACAATATGGGAGTACTACAAATAATTTTAGCAAAGATGTGGGGCTACAAATCAAGTAGTTTCTAGAAATGAGGGACCTATAAGCATTGCACCCCTTATGTGCATGAAATTATTATTGTATTTGTACTTATTGTAAAGGCTGACTTATAAGAATTGTGGAAATCTATGTATAAGTACTTGTCTTTATAGGTAAAGTTAATTAAAGTTTTGTTATTGCTATTTATGTTGGAAAATCTGTTTTGCTCCAATTTGACTTATTATTATGTAAGATAGGAATTAAATTAAATTCTTTGCTTCTATTACATGGTTGAGTATTGGAATTGAAATTTTTCTTCAAATGAGTCTTTGAGCTACTATGTAATAAGATACATAGATAGGAGAAACTATAAATTTCAAGTAAATATGGTAGGACACAACCTCAGGGGTTATATCTACATTCCTAAAAAGGGTAAATTGACACTTCAGCATGCCCGTTTGATGCAATCCAATTGTATAACAAGTGTGTACATAACATTATTAGGCTGTGGCTATTAGTGGTTATTGCATCATCTAGTTTTCAATGTACTAGTTCATTAATGTTATGGTGAGGTGGGTCATCCATGATTTTTCTTTGATATAGGAGGCACACATATTTGTGTTGCGCTATACTTTGATTAACAAACAATTTCAAGAACATTGTTTGGGAATGCTTCTTTTATCCAAGTTGAATGATTAATTTCATTAATTATCCTAGGATTACATTCTATTGTGGAATTGTTGTGCCCATAAAAAGTAGTTTTAACAAGGATATTGAATAACAAATGAAACCATTATGCCTAGTGGTAATGGTATTTTTGTTAATAAATTATGATCATATTTTTTTTGTAGATATCTATGGGATTAAAGTAGCTAAATCTTATGGCTACCTATTGTATTCGGTAAGCAGTAAAGTAGCCTTCATGATTTGTCTCTTGGAAACCCATGTGGAGACCTTTAGTTATTGCAAGAATGATAAAATTTTTGAAAAAGCTTGGATTACTTTGTTTAACCAATGACTAGTCTATCTAAGGGCATTGTAGTACTATGACAGAATTGGGCATGCTTGAGATTATGGATCACTCTTCACAGATGGTTACTATCTTGGTGAGTTGTTATAATAATGAGATTTGGAGGTCTTGCACAGTGCATGTATGAAAATACTATATAAACTATTGATTAACTTTGGACCAAATTAGAGATAATGCTATGTTTGGTGGACCATTATTTGTTGTTGGGCACTTTAATGCCTTAAATGCATAGCAATAAAAAAAGAAGCAAAAGATTTAGCAATGGCTAGGCCTAGTTTGAATTCTCCAGCTTTATTCATGATATGGATCTGACTGGCTTGGGTTTCATTGGAAATTAGTTTACTTGGTGTAATAACAAAGAGGGGAAAGCCTGTATCTATGAAGTATTATATAGAGCTTTTATTAATATTGATGGTATGCAAGCCATTCTGATCACCACTTTTATGCTTCTCCATCGCATCCCATAGACCACAACCCATTACAATAATAGTTTAGACAATCATTATTGGGCAAAACTAAAAGGAGAATCTGACTTGAAAACATTTTTTTAACTTTTCTTTTATAAATTAATGAATTTAATACAGCTTGGAAAAGTATTATTAAAGGAATCCCAATGGATAGTTTTTCTACTAAATTTAGCAAAGCTATGTCATCATTAAAGAAATGGAGCATAACAGAACTTGATAATAGCTATAAATCTTAGCAACTGGAATAGGAAACCTAGGAAATTCAACATATGGAATCTATGGAGTTGCTTAACTGAGTTGGAACATGAACCTATTGCTAGCTTAATTCTTCACATCTCATTGTCATTGCATTAGAAGAAGCATGGTAGAGGTAGTATACCAAGCTTAATTAAGCCTCTCTTGGGGATTAAACATGCTTCTTTTAGGAAATGGCTACTTTATCTCCTTGAGCAACTATCCAACAACCTAAAAATGATATTAGTGAACTGATGGCCTCCCAAACTAAGATAAAAGAGATTCTTTTGTACTTTCTTAGTAGGAAATGGTGTGTCCAGGTCTAATATGATTCTCTACACCCATTCAGCCCTTAATAATTACTAATGATGAAGAGGAGACTACAATTGCATCTCTAATAAGTGATGATAAGGTCATATCTAAGATTAAACAGATTCTTTTGTACTTTTGGATGGCTTCTTAGTCGAGCTCGTACATGGTTATTAGAAGATCATACGAAAGGACATTATTATAGTAGTGAAATAATTCTTTAAAGATAGCTTTATATGAAAATGTTGAAAGGACACATTGGCCATATTCATCCTTAAAGTTTTAGGAGCATCAAAACCAAAGATGTTTAGGCTCAAAAGCCTTCGCAATATGATTAACAAAGTGGTGACTAAAATTTTTGTGGTTAGACTTAGGGTAATGCTTCCATATATCATTGTTAGGGAGCAAGTTGCTTTTGTGTTATGTCGTGCTATATCTGATAATATTTTTTTGAATTAGAAAAACACTATTTGCGACTATCTTCTTTCAAAGAAGGTTTGATGGTAATAAAATTAGATATGCATTAAGCTTATGATAATGAAAATTAGAAATTTGTATTGGATATTCTTAAGCATTGGTAGATCCTTCTAGTTTGTTGTCCTTGGATTATGGCTCATATCATCACACAAAGATGTGGGATTATATTTGATGTTTTTTATCTATCATTGATGCAAGTAATTAGAGGTTTTAAATAGGGATATGCTTAAGTATTGATAAGAAAATTAAGAATTAGTTATGGATCATGCTTATGATAAGGAAAATTAGAAATTTGTGTTAGAAATGCTTAAACATTGGTCAATCCTTACACTTTGTTGTGGTTGCATTAAGGCTTATATCACCACACCAAGATGTTGGATTGTGTTTTATGTTTTCTATGTATCATTGATCAAAGTAACTAAGGGTCTTAGATAGGGATGTTCTCTCAATCCATACCACTTTACTACAGTTTCTAAGTATCTCTTATGACTTATTAGTATTTGTTTGATCATACTGTCTTAATTGAGTTTAGGAATTGCCCTCCTTCTTTAATGATTACACACCTTTTGTATGTTGATGAAATCATGATTTATGAACCATAAACTTATGGTATAATGAAGAATATTTAAGATACTATAGAGTAGTAATGGCATCGCTCTGATGAGGTGATGAATCTAAAAAAATTTAGAATGTTATTTAGCAAAGGGATGAAGTGCAAGTATAGAATGTTGATTTCTCAAAATTTTTATATGGTTACTTAAAATATCTAGGAAACTAATTATTGCAACAAAACTTGAGTGAAAGTGTTGAAATTCATTAATAATCAAGCAGAAAAATATGTGTCAAGGTGGATGAACAAATCATTATTAATGCTGGACCACAATGTCATGATGAACTCGATGTTAACTGTTGTTGTTACTTATTGCTTAGTCTACAGTTTAATTCCAAGCTACACTATTGCCTAATAAAACATATTATTGTGTCATTTTTTGTGGAGTAGTCGAATGATAGTAGTACAATAAACTATGCTTATTGAGAAATACAACTCTTATGGAATCTAATAGACTTGGAGTTTGTAGTTTTTCAAACTAGTAGTCAAGGCTGATTGCAAAACATGGTAGGTGTTGTATTACTCAAGAAGATAATTTATGAGTTTAGTTCTTTAGATCAAAATACATTTCAACAATAATACTTTTCATATGCCTTGGAATACACTCATACATGTGTGTCACTCATCGAAGCCCCCTATACCACAAAAAATAAGGTTTGGCAAATTGTTGCAAGCAATTTTGTTTATTTTTTTTGGTAAATTCGCTTGGCATCCATCCTATTGGTACTGAAACAACCTATTTTAACATGGAAGTGGAGAATTTGATATTTGTAGTAAAGCTAGTTAAGGAGCATGGGGTGTCGAATAACAAAAAGATTTAGAAGTTATTCGCATATATTTTGGTATTTTTGATTCTACATTCTCCTTCTATTAAATCTAATCAAATGAATGTTCTATGCTTCACATTGGGTGATGATATGGTGTTGGACTTTGACACTATATACGATGACACGTACATGTGCATCGTCGGAGGAGGTCTTGTGGGTTTGAAAAGAATTGGTGCAACCTTAAGTAAACATTTTCCTTCAGAGATTAGCATTAAATCTACTTCCTACTTACACTTGGCTTCATGCAAGAGGGATTGAGGCATCTAAACTTTGTCCTTAATGATGTCATACTAATGAGGATGTTCAACATTTTTTTTTGAGAGTGGTATGTCATTAATGAACTTTGGTTTAGAAGCTTTTTAAGTGGTGGCCAATTCATGCTTTATGGGATTAAGTACTGGGATGTGACTTCTATAATTTAGTTTTTTTAATTGGATTTTTATGAATTTGTAGGTGGCTATGACTTCTTATGTATCAAATATACTGCTTTAACTTTATTGTACCTCTAGAATAACAAGAATTTGTAGGTGTCAGCAAAAAAGTTACCCAATTTAGTTGCACATCAAAGGAGAAATCGCATTGTAGTTGCTACTTGCAACAACTCTTAGATCATGTCCAATGAGAGCTCTAATGGTATTAACCAGTTGTTTGTTATCTCTTATAAGTCTCCTCCAATAGGTTCAATTAAATTTAAATGTGATGCAGCCATGCATGATGACATAACTGCTAGATTTGGTATTG
This sequence comes from Vanilla planifolia, assembly GCA_023846275.1. Lineage (NCBI taxonomy): Eukaryota > Viridiplantae > Streptophyta > Magnoliopsida > Asparagales > Orchidaceae > Vanilla > Vanilla planifolia. Next base: position 878,838 of record JAIUJO010000028.1, on the reverse strand, counting down.
TTAGATTGGATGACATTGGTAGATCTGTTACTATTATAAAAAAACTTTGGTTTCAGATCCAACTATTGCCGTGGACATTGTTGCTATTCTAAAAGCAATGAAAATTTTGAAAGCTCTATTTCTTATTGTCCAAGGAACATTGATTGAATCAAATTACATTAGTCTTTATTGTAGTTTATCAATTACTTTCAACTATAGCAAATAATAGTTCCTAGAATTGTTCTTATCCCCATAAAAGTGTGAAGGCAATAATTTTAAAGATTGAATTTTTCATCATGCATTTTTATATGATTTTATTTCAGACCTGCTAATGCCTCTCCAAAATCACTTCAACTTTGTGTTTTTAATTATTTTATATATGAACTTCTAAAAGAGAGTATGTTGTTGACTTTGGCTATTACTTTACCAAGGAACCCAATGACAATGATTTCACATATAGTGCTAATAGAGTCCAAACAGTAACATCCACCAATCCCTAGTTAGCATCATTTATGGTTAAGACTAGGGTGGTATCTATTCATCTTCAAGCCTTTAACACTCATTCGTTATTAACTAAAACAACATTAGAAAATTCTTTTGCAATGGTTTTTTTCATTAATCCAAGAATTTTAACTCTGACTATTTGATATGTGTGCCCATGATTGTCCCTCTTAATCTTTACTACAATCTCAATGGCCATCATAAAAGGATAAAATTCCTATGATGTTTTCCCATGATAATGTATCAAAAGCATTGGATTTCCTTGACTAATTTAATTTCTATAAAGTAATGATGCTGAAGGCACTACCAAGCTAGATAAAGCAAAACTACATCAATGACAAAAAGATTAGTGTAGGCAGTGTACGAAAAAAGATAGACCGATCAACCCAAACGATGGCATTACTATGAGCTTTCTTACTACAACTTAAACATAGGCCATTGGAGCTCAGATGATTGTGGATGCTAAAAAAAGACTTTCCCACTATGGCAAGATTGGGAAATTTTCTGGTTTATTGCCTTCATTGGATGTAGTAACCATGTTTCAAGCTACTTGTTTAGAGTTAAACCCTAATTCCCCATCAACCAATACCGCCATGGTAGGGCAATATATTTCCATCAAAAGTTGATATGGTGGAAATTTGAATGATGTATAACATACAGAGATGCTGTGTGATACGAAAGTTATCATGAAAACTTAATGAGACAGGTGAAAGCCCACATTAACCTTCCACTTAATAAATGCATCCCATAAAGAAGTTAGGATTTGATACATGCATTGCCTCTAGAGTTATATAGTTTTCAAAGTAGCATGTGCCTTCACAAAAATTGAAATTATTTGAATGAGTCATTCACTATTTCATAGTTTAAAATTATTTTTACTTACACATGTGTAGATTATTCCTTGTGATAAGCAGATGACTTCTGATAAGATCAACTAGGTTGAAACACAATGATAAAGTAGTGGAGAGCCCCTAATGTCTTAGTTGACATGTTCATCATGTCTGGTGACACTTCACAAAGGAATAGTGAATGCTTTCATGTTTTGATGCCATTTGTCATGTTTTGAAACTTTGCCACTCAATAATAGGATTCTTTAATGAGAACCCTCCTTGGTGGAGAATGAAGATAAAAATGTGTGGTTTCAATGATTGCACCAACATGAGAGTAGGGACAATCACATGTTAAACTGCATTACAAAACAATAAAAGTTGCAAGGCATGAGAAGTGTGGCATCAACAAGATAATTGAATGGGAACATACAAATCCCATAAAAAAGAAGAAAACCTATGGACTTTCTCATTAAAAAGCTTCAATTAGCTAACAAAGCCCTAAAAATAATAATTGATAACACTAAGAGGTTGCCAAGACAAAAGAAGCACCACCACAAAAAAAATCTTGTGCAAAAGTTGTCCAAAGCAAATGTAATCCCATTAGCCCAAAGGAGTAAAAAATTTTAAAAAAAGCACAATGGACCTAATTAAGGATGAAGGACATGGCTAACATACACATCGCATGAAAACCAACAAGGTCTACAAAAATGACACAGTAATACAATTGAGCCATTAGGGCCTGCACAAATCAACAAATCATGTAATTATATATTGTTTTTCCAAGATCAAAAAAAAGATAGCAAGGACACTGTGTGCTCCAATCTTTGCTAACTATGAAGCAATGCCAAGTTAGTCACATTAAAAAGTTTTAATTTCACAACTAGTAGGTCACACCTGTAAGGCCTCACCATGCAAAATGCATTGGAATACATAGCATGATGGTGAGGCCTTCCACCATGCATTGTATGATGTAGAGGCAATAGCGCACTCAACCAACAAATGGCATGTGTAATTTGCACCATAGAAGTTTCACTATCACGTTGCCAAATATCACATAAAACAAAAGCTCCAAGTAGTAAGAAAAGTGACACGATTTCACATTGTGCCATGTCAAGTCCCTATTAGAGTGATACCTTATTCTTGCTTCACCTATTCTGAGATATGGCAATGATGGGAAAAAGCCATGAAATTCAGGCACAAAATGTTGTATGTGAATAATTATATTACACAGGACACTAGGATGTTATCATACATCATACAACAAAATGGCATGAACTCTGATGACAAAAACATTGCTGAAAGCACATGGCATTACCAAACTTTCACAACAAAGTGAGCAAAACTGCACATCATAAAGCCCCACATAGAGGAAAAAAAGTGACACTTTCAACAAGCCAATGATAGGTCTCCTAATTAGGGATCACCTTTACAAGAATAAACACATGATAGTGCTCAAAATCCCAAAAAATGGTGACATGCATAGGATGTTGTAAACCACACTTAAGAACAGTAAACTATCGCACATGGCTAAGGATGAAGCATAACATGCACAAACCATTGTGTATATTACATCATCCAATGTTTTCTTCATCGTAGATGGAACTGTGCCACACATTAAAACTTGTGAATTGCATGTTGTGATAATTCCATCAAAGTGGAAGGCAAGTATTCTAATAGGACATCACCTTATGAATGTAGCAGTAGTTGATAATGGAAACATTCAAAACTAAGTTGCACTTTATGGGCCCCAAATCACACATGCATTGGGTGTAATAAGGAGTGCACGTACTTACTACTACAGTGCAAGTAGTAGACTATCGATGTTGTGGTGCACCCAATCTTCTGCCACACATGCAAGTACAACAATATGAGGCTAAGGCTACAACCACATAATGCGCCATGGAATTGTCACTTTGCTACTAGCCGTATTATGTTGCATATTTGCTTTAGTAGATTGTATGTTATGAAAATTATATAAAATGAAGAAGTAAAGTCTCCCAATAAACCACCACCTTATCAAAGTGTTAGCATCCTAGAACTATTAAAATTTTTTAAAAAAATATTAGACTTTATGAGCCTCATTGGACATGGACACAAGATGTTGGGAGCATATAAATTGGCTTTTTGGAGTGGACATAATATTGTAGAATGCATTTTTCTCTACAGTGTATGATTGGGGATGCATCTTAAGATTCACAAACCCTAACACATGTTGCACCATCCAACTTCCATTTTATCGCAAGCTATGACACCTTACACATTGCCCTTTATGTATTTCATATTATAACAATTCCATCATGATGGAATGCAAGTCATTCATGTGCCAATAGCCCATAGTGCTAAAAATCAAAAAAATTAGCTACACTTTAAGGGCCCCATAAATCTTGCACGTAGCTACAACAGCATGTGGCTAGGGTCATAACCAAACATGCACAAAACTTAATGCATAGTGCACTATCCAACCACTACTTTGCTGTCGATTGCATTGTGTTGTATATTGCCATTCACAAGCTACATATAATGATAATTTCATCAAGGAATAATTGAAGTCTCCTAAAATTGCATCATATTATCCAACCACCAGTAACCCAAAGCACTAAAACTCATAAAAAATGGCTACACTATGTGGGCCCCATTAGTTACACCCATAGGATGTCGTAATGCACTCAAGATACTATAGGGTGCATATAGACTAGTTATTGAATACACATATTGTGCATTGCCAAGCACGTAACTATTATAACATATGATAAGGTGATAGCCCAACATGCACAAACCCTAGTTCTTATGGCATAATCCAACTTCAACTTCTCTATGGGTCACACTACACCTCATATTACCCCTTATGGATTGAATATCATGAAAATTTTCTTAAGAAATAAGGAAATTCTTCTAACAGTGTGGCTCTACTTTCATTCCCACATAGGCACAAGCATTTACACATTTTGTCATCCACAAAGAACTACTATATGTACCATTTTCGCAATGTATGTGAGTAAGCAAGCAAAATTTTTGAAACTAATATCATGCCTTTTTGTTTATAGGGACAAATCTACTACGACATAGGGTTTGGTCTCTGTGGATCGTGATAATTTTTTGAGAAAATAAAGTTCTATAATTCCTATATTACACTATCCAACTTCTGTGTCGAGTAGTGTGGGGCATCCCAACTTTGCACACTGACAAGCCTATAAGGGGTAGGACAAGAATCTTAGAACACCACATAGTGTACCGCATGAAATATCGCATGAAGTATCGCATGAAGTATCACATGAAGTACTGCTTAAGTATTACAAAAAGTATCACAATAAATTGGGCTGGTGGAGCAGGCTGTGCAAGCTGAGTAGCAAGCAAGTGGTGTTTTGAAACTTTCATGGTGGCTATGTCTTCAAGGGGATGAATTTGTTGTGACATAGGGATGTTGCTCAGTGGATCACTACACAAGGACACTCTACCACTTATAATGCACTATCCAAAAATTATTTACTAAGAAAGGTTTTTAGTCGCCATTCATACATAATTGCCATTTCTTATGGTGTCCTTGCCATCCAACTATCTATGACATTAAGAGAGTTCATGGTCATATGCCATTTTGGTGCAATGTCCCTATTATTAATCAATAGGAAAAAGATAGGTCTAGGTAGCACATCTTAGTATATATTTTCACTCATAAGCATTTAATCAGAATCCCACACATGATAACTTCACATCACTAGCTCTTCAACCAAGCATAATGACTAATCATGTGAATCAATGGTTTGTCTTGTATTAGGTTGAATTACTATCATGACACCTTGATTAGTAGGACAATGTAACCTATCTCATGATAATCTAAGGCCAACTCATTTTCCCAATGTGAGGGAGAAAAATCCAAAAGTTTATGAATTCTACTTGATAATGATGGCAATATCAACATTGAAGGATTAAGAAACAATGTTACTATGAATATTGGCAATCACAAGCTAGTTATCTCTTTGAAAAATTTTCTTACATCACTAGCTTCAAATTTTAAAACCATTATGGATCGATAGGCCACAGTTTCACTGTTCATATTCATACTAGAAATTAGAATCAAATGACCTTTAAGACTTTTGTTCCATATGAGATTTTTGTACTCATTAAGCTCATCTTAAGACACCATTGTTATTTTTAATAAATGTGTCACCCTAGACAAACTACCTACATACGACGGCTTTTAAATGGATTTTGATCCCTTAAAGCAACACTTGGAGAAAAAAAGTTGGGCTGAGCCCCACCTCCATTTTATTGATTAAGTAAAATTACCTTAAAAGTTGTGGTATTTCAATTCTATCAACATGCCAACTCCTACTTATAGTAAATCTCTCAAGTCATCTCACAAATTTTAATTAGAGTAAACATTAATAAGATCTGTGTTCCTCACTGATTCTATCAAGCTTATTTCTTTGGTTGAGGTCTCATTGGATATGGGATACAAATAGTAGGAATCTCATTAGTCCATTCTTGCACATCTCTAATTAGATAACAAGGTATTTATTTACCTTAAGAGGGTCTTAACTACTCACATTGCTTACCTATGCATGGGTGAATTTCTTCACTTTGCCATTTAGAGCGATGGATAAAAATGACATTTTTTTAGCACCTTTGAGAATCATTGCTATTCTTTGTTTTAATGAAATAATAAGATTCCAAGTGTTAGTACCAATTTTGAGTTGATTTTTCAACACTGAGGGAAGGTGCCCATAGGGGTCACACTCAATTCATTCCCAAATGACATGTGTCAACACAGTTTGATTGTGCGTGTAGCTTGAGTAGTCCACCAATGCCTGATGGGTTCAAGACATGGACCCTCATGCCCAACCCTCAAAACAAATCGTTTTGCTAAACATATTATTCAATTTTGCTGACTTCCCATCCTTACATTACTTCATCAACCAAACTTTTTTCACCTTGGAGACCTGATGTTGTCGTGAGTATGATCAAGCATGGAAGGCATTACACCATCTAGATTTTAAATTTTCATTGGGTTAACACTTAGGATTCTTCAACATGGGATGTTCTCTTATGAAATTACACGTGCCTTTAATTACGCCATTTCCATGGTTGATAGGCTATTAAGGGGAAAAGATACCACTACCTAAGGCTCTACGAATTTCTCTTGACCACTTGACATTGCCATCAATGAGCACATCCTAGTTGAAGAAATTTAACTTGACTCCCTCTTGAAGCAAATTCAAAATTATAGTCTTTAATGGGATTCCATCATCTCTTAGGTTTGGCAAACCCATGTTCAAGTGTCATTGATATGGAACGTTCCCCTTATTTAGCCATCAAAGTTAACAATTTTGGCACTACCACAAAGATCAAAACCAATGAACACACCAAATAGCTTGTCTTACATCTTGTAGAAATCATTATACTCTCTTACTCGTTGGGGCATTGCATTATTAAAATAGCTAGGTATGGATGCAAACTTAAGTGCCAGCCATTTTTTTCTTTAGTTAATTTGACAGGTTAGTCGTTGCGTACTTATTACATTTCAGCTTCTATGACAATTATCTTGCTGTCTTAATTAACCAATGCTCTTTTTAGGCTCTAGGTTAACATGTTGTTGGACACTATAATCAAACTTTTTGTTCATCTAGCATCACTAGTTCTACTCATAAAAAATAGCTGATTTGAGCCTAGATTCATTTCTTAACTGATGGAAGCAACTGAGCCTTCCTACTTTTTTAAAGTTTGAGAATAGGCTAAGCAAATAATACCCCAAATGTCCTTAATCATTGATTTTACCAAATAAAACTTTTAAAGTGTCTCTAGCACATTGAGGGAAACATTTTGTGGAACTAACCACTAGATGGTTTGATTAACCTTTCTTCCTCATAACCAAGTCAGATGAATGATTTGCATGTCAGTATCTCTTTTGGCCTTTAGTAGATTTTTCATTGGCTTTGGCTTGCTCAGGCATAGTTTATTATCTTTTGCATTTTTGTAACCATCATCTCTCTTGAACGCTTTGTAGAAGATCTAGGTTAATTAATGGCTCACACCTCAAATCATAATCCCATCAATCAGCTTCCTTGAACCTTTTAGGCTTGCTTCCATCAATAATCACAAGCATGCAAGACTACCTAGTCTATGTTTTGAGATGGTCAGACGGAGTGCCCATAAGTTTCTCTAAGGCACAGGGTGCCATGATGGCATGCCTCGATGGGGCTAGCATAGTCACTCATGATGTCAATGATTTTTTGATGGGTGACATCTGCTCGAGCTTCTATGATAGTGATGGCTCAAGTAGCTTACTCTTCAACCAATGTAACAAACCATCTAAGATCATTCTACATTTAGCTAAGGTGCATCATCAACTCCCATCTACTTCTTTCCCAATAATGATAGGTACCTTTTGAATTTATTTTCAAAGACTTTTCATTTTTCCATCATAGTGCTTATTGTCTATCCATCTCTTAAAACTCATTAGCCATTGATTGAATTCACCACAAAATTTTTGTTGAATTCCCAAACTACCAGACTCATTATAGTGCCTCATATAGATGAAGTATATTAGCTGAATTAGGCACTCACCCTCTATAGTGTCCCATATAGGGACATGATCCTGATCTATTAGTCAGGATGCTTCTCATGACTACATGTTAGACTTAAGGCTATCTAATTTCCACACTAGGTTTGTCTTACTTTACTCTCTGTTATTAAGGGTGACCTTATTTATTGATATGTTTAAACTCAATTGTAGCCTCACTTAACATTTGGTAATAATTCCACACCATGTAGCAAGTACTTGGGTTTGGGAGGGCATTTTACTTTTCACATTACAACATCAGTTCAAACTGGCCAATGCCGCAACACATGATGACATACAACCTTTACTACATTGACTGTCGACCATCACTTAACCCATCATATGATGCCATGGCATATCATGCCAACTATTAGTTCCAAATGGGGGTTGAGATCTAAGCTAAAGATTTTAAGCTTTTGCAATAGGTGATAGGTCATGTTACACTTAAGAAAGCATCCCCTTAGCTATATCTTTAAGTTTCAACTTGCATTCATAAAATGGATGGTTTATAAGAATCAATAATTCATAAGACATCACTTTTAGGTCTATTCTTCATCAAGGAGACAACCACAGTATTCATTGTTGAGAGTCATTTGATGATGCATTTTCAATCATAAAATCAAGTAAAAATTAGAATGTCTCATAAACCTACCAAAATTCTTAGAAAATAAAATATTTAAAAATTTTAAAAATATAGATTTGATTGGATAGAGCGTGTCAAGAAGAGTCTAATGAGGCTTATTTCATCTCGAGTGACTTAATTTTGAATTACAAAGATTAAAATCATAGATAATAATAATTTATTATTTTATATTAAGAAAATATGTATGTTAAAACTAAAAAATTTCATATTGAAGTAATGTCATTTAACCAAATAAAATTATAAAATTCAAACAACTGATATAAATTATATGTGAAAATTACATTTCAAGATAATTAGGAGATCCAATATAACCTGCCAAAATTTTTAGAAAATAAAATATTTAAGAATATTAAAAAGATTTAATTTGATAGAGCTCACTCAAATGAGTCCAATGAAGTTTGTTTCAACTAAATCAGACCAAGTTCAGAAACATTAAAAATTACAAAATAAAAAAAGTAATAAATTATTAATTTTGTATTAAGTCATTATGTACAACAAAACTAAAAAAAGATAACTTGGAGCAATGTAATATAACTAAATAAAATTATAAAATTTGAGGAAATGAGATAAACTTTATGAGAAACTTACATTCCAAAACTTTTAGAAGATCAAGTGTAACATTGTCAATTGTCATAGCATGTATGAATTGAAATATCTCATAAAGCATACCGAAAGTTTAAGTGGTTAGAATTCATCCAGATGAGTTCAATCACATTTGTTTTTAACAAACAAAATTATTTAAAGTTATTATGAATTGCTAAAGAAATTAATCATTAATAATAACAAATTATTATATTAACATTAAGTATACATATAATGAAGTTTAAATAAGAAAATTTGAAGTAATATAATATAACCAGATGTAAGTGATGTAAAGCTCACATGAGAAGATAATTAGAGTTTGATAGTAACATGACCAAATAAATGCAAAATAATTCATGAATTGAGGTAAATTATATGGCACTAGTGCATTCCAAGATATTAACGAGGTCAACTATAACTTCTTCGATCATAAAGTGAGGTACAATCAATAATGTGTTGTAAAGTTCACAAAATCAACAAAAGTAGAATATTAAAAAATTAAAAATCTACATTTAGTTTGATGGAGTTCATTATGACCAGTTGAATGATTTTTTCTTTTTCTTGATTTCACCTCTTTTGGCATTACTATTAATTATAAAAGTAAATAAGCATAAATTAAAAAAATTATTTTTTAAAATGAATAAAAATAATATTATAGCCAAAGTGAGATTACCTGAAGCAATATAATATATCCAAATCAAAGCAATATAATGGTCACATGAGAGGAGATTTGGAGAAAAACTATATGATGAAATAAGGCAAAATTAGAGTAATATAAATTATGTGACAAAATTATAATTTAAGATTCTAATAAGATTAGGTGTAAAGTAATTGATTATTACATAATGAATAAATAAAAATATTTTTTAAAGGGTATTAAAATCATAGAAAATAAAAAAAGTAATGCAAAATATAAAAATAAATTCTTAATTAAATATAGCTTGACTAGATGTGTCCAACAGCCTTCCTTCGTTTCAATTGTATCTAATGAAGAATTACCAGAAATTAAAAAATTAATAAGCATAAATATTATAAAATATATTATTTTGTTATTTAGGAAATATATATTGAAGCTAAAATAAGATAAATTAAAATAATATAACACTAAAAAAAATAAAGTGATAAAGATACCACATGAGATCAGATTTATAGTTATAAAGTAATATAATCGAATAAGAGTAAAAACTTTGAAGAAATGAGAAGTTATATTTAAAAATTAAATTCTAAGAGACTAAAAAGATCAAGTGTAACATCCTCAATTATCAAAACTGATAAAAATTAAAATGTCTCATAAATCATGAAAAACTCGAGAAAATAAAATGATTAAGAAAATAAACTAATTTTTAATTGAATAGAGCTTTACATTATGAGTTCAATAATATTTGTTTCATCTTAGTAAAAATGTGTTTTTAATTAGTATAAATCATTAAAGAAAATAAAAATAAATAATATTTTATTATTTTAATATTAAATAATTATCTAATAAGATTGAAATAAGATAAATGGAAGTGGTTGAATATATCCACATGCATGGCACATAAATCACACGTGAGATGAGATTTTGAATTCTAACGAAATATAAGTAAATCAATGCAAATAATTTAAATAATTGAGATAAATTGTAAAGAAAAGCTCTGTTCTAAGGTACTAACAAGTTTTAGTATAACATTGTTGAACATCAAATAAATTATGATTTGACATTCTCATAAAAAATTCCATAATCATATAAAATAAAATATTTAAAAGGGTGAAAATGTATATTATATTTCGCAATGCTCGTTGAGTTGAATTTAATGATGTTTATTTTATGTTGATCAAACCTCCTGTGTAACTACAATGAAGCATAAGGCTAAATAAATAAAAATGACCATATTTTCTCAATATTAAGTAAATTTATAATGAAGCTAAAATGAGATAAATTGATGCAATATATTATAAGAAAATTATGGATAAATATTTTTAATAAGTAAGTTAAATTTTACAAGAATATTGTATTCCAAGATACTAAAAAAATCAAATTTAATTTTCTCTATCATTACAATAGTGAGAATCAAAATGCCTCATAAAACCAAACAAAATCATTAAAAAAATATTTCAAAATATTAAAATATATATTTAATTAGATAGCATACATCAAGAAGAGTATTGATTTTTTTTCATCTCGATTGGATCGTGTTTGGAATACGAAGAATTACCAAAATAAATAAGCTAAATTAATAATAAATTATTATGTAAATGTTACGTTAATGCATATTAAATCTAAAACAAGATAAATTGAAGTAGTGTAATACCAACAAATCAATGACTTTTAATGTCTACATAAGATGAGGAATAGAGCTATATTTTAATATAACTAATCCAAAAATCTTTTTTGAAGAAAAGTGATAAATTATTTAGAAAAATTACATTGCAAGATGCTAAAGAGATTATGTGTAGCATCCTCGATTACCAAATCAAGTATAATAGCCAAATTCTTTGAAATTAAATATTTAAAAATATAAAAATAATTAGAGAATTTGATAACACTCCATAAGTTGTGCCCAACAACATTTGTTTTATCCTTATTATGCTCATTTAGAATTATTATGAATTACCAAACTAAATAACCATAAATAATTACAAATTATTATTTTAATAATAAATAAAAATATATTAAAGGAAAAATAAGATAAATTGAAGCAATATAATATAACCAAATCAAAGTGATGTAAAGGCACATGAGAGGGCAATTAAAGTCACATAGTAATGTAGCCAAAAAAAAGCAAAACATTTAAAAAAATTTGTTAAATTATACAAAAAAGTTGCCGTCCATTGTGCGAAGAAGATATATAGTGACTTTCTTGATCATCAAATCAATTATAAATCAAAAGGTCTTGTAAATAAAAAATAATAAAATTATATTGCAAAAAAAATATTATTTTAGTTAAACATTAATAATCATGAATTTATATTTTAATATTAAAAAATTATATTATGTCAAAAAGAAGAAAAATTACATAGGAACATTATGCAGTAAGATACTAAAGGAATCAAGAACAATATCCTCAATCATTAAATTAGGCTCGAATATAAATATATCAAAAAGCATGACAAAACTATTGAAAAATTAATATTTAGAAATATAAAAATAAATATTTAACTGGGTAGAACTCATTGATACATGTTTAATGAAGTTCGTTTTGTCTGGATTGAACATTGTTTTGAATTACAACAAATTAGGAAAGTAAATAAAAATAAACAATAATTAATTTAAACATTAATTAAATATATATATTAAAGTTGATATAAGAAAAATGGAAGAAATGTAATTTAACCAAATCAAGTGTTGTAAATTTTACACAAATTGATATTTGAATATATAATGTAATATTACAATATGAACGTGAATCTTTTGAATAAATGTGTTAAATGTTATCAGAATAATGCATTGCAATTAATAAAGATGATCGAGTTTGACATCCTCAATCACAATTTAGGTACAAATCAAAATGCCCACTAAAGTGTGCCAAAACCCTAGAAAATTCATTAATAAAACAAATATAAAAAAGAATATCTAATGGATATATCTCATTGGGATGATTCCAAAATGTATATTTTGTCTCAGTCTAAGCTTGTTTAAATTTTTATGAATTTACAAAGTAAATAAAATAAAAAATAATAAATTATTATTAATCTATTAAGTAAATATAGACTAAAATTAAAATGAGATAAATTATATAGGATAACAACATTCTAAGATATTTTCAAGACTAAGTGTGAAATCTTTGATGGTGAAATTATGATTGAACCAGAATGCCTCATCAAGAATACAAAATCAATTGAAAATAAAATATTTATGAATATAAACATAAAGGTTTAATTGGATGGAACTCATCGAGATGAGCATAACAACTTTCATTTGTCTTGATCGGATCTTATAGTGATTCACAACAAATAACCAATGTAAATAAACATAAATAAAAACAAACAATTATTTTAATATTGGGAAAATAATTTTTAATGCCAAACTAAAATTAAATTAAGCAATATAATATGACCAAATCAAAGAAATATAATAGTCATATAAGAGAACAATTTGTTTTTCACAATATTATAACAAAATCAAAGTTGAATTCTAAGATACTAAGGAGTTAAATTGTAAGATCCCTTATCATCAAATCAAGTAGAAATAAAAATATCTTGTAACACAAACTATAATAATGAAAATAATCTTTTAAAAAATTGTAAAAAAGAATATTTAATTTGATATACTAGTCGAGATGAGTCTAATGATGCATGTTTTTTCTTGATCTAAGCTTTTTAAAATTACTACGAATTACAAAAGAAAATAAGAACAAATAATAAGAAATATTATTTTAATTTTTAAAAAATAAAAGTTAAAATGTAATAAATTAAATAATATAACATTATTAATAAAATTAATTTAACTAACACATAGAAGGAGATTTAGAGTTACATTATAGTATAATAAAAACATTGAAAAAAGTTGTAAAAAAGAGAAATTACAGAGCAATATTGTATTCCAAGATACTAAGGAGTTCGAGTGTGGCATTTACAATAGTCAAATCTAGTACAAATTAAACATCTAATAAGGCATACCAAACCCTTCAAAATTTAAAATACCTAAATCGAACACTACAAATTTCTACAACCAACCAAAAAAATAATCAATAACAATAATAATACATTATTATTTTAATACTAAATAAATGTATATAAAATTTGAAATGAGACAAATTGATCAATTTTGTTACAATAAAATCAAAATAATGAAAAGATTATATAGAAGAGGTTTAGAGTTATATAGTAATTAACCAAATTAGTATAAAGACTTTTAAGTGCATTGATAAATTACACGAGAAAGCTAAATTCTAAGGGATTAAGTGAAGCATCCGTGATCATCACAATAGTTTCAAATAAAAATGAATCATAAAGCATACCAAAATCAAGGAAGCTAAAAAGATTAAAACATTATAATAATCAACATTTACTTTAGTAGAGTTTCTCACGTTAAGTCTAATAATATTAGTTTTTTTTATTAGACCATTTTTAGAATTGTTATGATTCACTAAAAGAAATGTAATTTTAAGTAAATAAATGATAATTTTAATATTAAGTAAATAAAAGTTAAACCTAGAATAAGATAAATTAAAGCAATGTAACACAACAAAATAAATGCAATATAAAAGTTACTTGTGAAGTGATCTTGAGTTACATAATAATATAATAAAATTAGTCAAAAATATTTGAGAAAATGAGATAAATTATAAGAAAAAGTCATATTCCATGACACTAAGGAGATCAAGCATAAAATCCTTGATCATTAAATGTAGAGGAAAATAAAATATTTGATAAAGTGTGCCAAACTCTAAAAATATAAAATATTTAAAAATAAAAAATATTTGACACAATAGAGCTTTTGGATAAGAGTTTAAGGGTGTTTGTTTTGTGTCAATTGGATCCTGTTTAAAACAATTATGTTTGCCAATGTAATTAAGTAATAATAATAATAAATTATTATTTTAATATGAAATAAATACATATTAAAAGCAAAATTAGATAAATTAAAGAAATATAATATCACCAACTTATAATGATGTAAAGGTCATAATTATAGAGGTGGACTTTCATAATAACTTAACCCATTCAAGAAAAAGTTTTGAATAAATGAGATAAACTATAACAAAGAGTTGTATTTTAATATGCTTAGGAGATCAAATACAACTTCCTCACTCAACGAGTCTAGTTTTAATTGAAATATGTGGTAAAATATTGCAAAGCTTTTGAAAAAAAATTAACAAATTAAAAAAATATTTAGTTGAATAAAGCATGTTCAGACAACTCTATTAATATTTTTTAATATCGATTAAAGATCTTTTGAAATTAATATAGTAAATAAGAAGAAATAAAAATAAATTTTAAATTTTATATTATGTAGATATATTTTAGAGCTAAAATAACAAAAAATCAATACAATATATAACAAAATTAATGTAGTGTACTGTCACTTGAGATTTGTTTTAGAGTTACATAGTGATATAAACAAATAAAAGCAAAAAACTTTGAATAAACTAGATAAATTATATAGAAACATTACATTGATATTTATAAAGATAATTGAGTGTAAAATCCTCAATTATTAAATAAGATAGAAATCAAGAAGCCTCATAAAATGCGTCAAAACCTTATTAAATAAAATACTAAAAATATAAAAATGTTTATTTAAAGGATAAAGCTTTTGAGGTTTGTCCAATGATGTTAATTACATCTTAATCTAACCATGTTTTGAATATTACCAAAATAATTTAAGACAAATAATAATAAATAATTATTTTAATATAAATTAAATGTATATTAATTCTAAATTAAGATAAATTATATAGAAAAGTTATAATCCAAGATATGTAAAAGATAGAGTGCAACTTCATTGGACATTAAATTATGTTCGAATCTAAATACCTTATAGCGCATGCCAAATCCATTGAATAAAAAATATTTTAAATGTAAAAATGAATAATTAGTTAGATAAAGCTCATGGAAAAGAGCCAAAAGGCTTTTGTGTCATCTTGATCGCTCCTAGCTGCTAATTGTTGCAAATTTTAAAAATATATAAAAGTAAATAAAAATTAAATAAAAACAAATAATAATAAATAATTATTTTAATATTAAGTAAAAATTTATTACACTAAAATAAAGTTAATTACAGCAAATTAATTCATCTAATTAGAATTAATGTATGGGTCACAGAAGAAGAGAATTAGAATTTCCTATTATTAAAACCGCAAAGTAAAAATTTTGAAGAAATGATAAAATGAGTTGGAAAGGTTCACTGCAAGATAGTAAGAGGATTGAGTGTAACATCATTGATCGTTAAATCAGTAAATACTGTAAAGCTTGATAGAATCATAGAAAAAATTTAAAAATATTAAAAAATACTTAATTATATAGAGCTCATCATGATGAGTCACTTGAGATTTATTTTACGTTGATCTAAGCTCTTTCAAAATTACAAAAATTACCAAAGTGAATAAGCATAAATAACAAGAGTTTTTTTTAATTATACATAAATTTATGTTAAACAATTAAAATATTATAATTTAAAAAAAATAATCAAATCAAAATGATGAATGGTCACATAATAAGAGATTTAGTTTTACTTACTAATATAATAAAATAAAAGGAAAATATTTAAAAAAGTAAGATAAATTTTGTAAGAATGTTGCATTCCATGATACTGAGAACACCGGCTATGGCATCTCAATCATCAAATATACTATGAGTCCAACAATGTTTGTTTCATCTCAATAAAACCTCCTTTTGGATTAATATGAATTAAAAAACTAAATAAGAATAAATAGTAATAAATTATTATTTTAATATTAAGTAATATATTAAAAAATTAAAATGTGATAAATTGGGCAATATAATATATTAAAATTAAAGTCTTGTAAATGTTAAACAAGAGAAAATTTAGAGTTACATTATAATATAAAATATTCAATACTTAAAATGAGAGGAAATGATAGAAATTATTTATAAAGTTACATTCCATGACAATAAGGAGATCAAATGTAATATCCTCAATCGTTAAATTTTATATGAATAAAAATAGCTAGTAAAATATGCTTACACCCTAAATGAAAAAATATTTAAAAAAAATAAAAAATGAATATTAACATGGATGAGGCCCATCTAGATAAGTCCACTTATGTTTATTTTATTTTGCTCAAGTCTCATTTTGAATTACTTTGAATAACCAAAGTAAAAAATAATAAATAGTAATAAATTATTATTTTAATATTAAGAAAATATATAATAAGACTAAAAAGAGACAAATTGAAGCATTGCAATATAAATAAATCAAAGTAATATTAAGGTCAAATTAGAGTAGATTTAGAGTTAAATCACAATAATACCAAATTGATGGAAAATATTTGAGTAAATGACAAATTATATAGAAAAGTAGCATTCAATAGAACTAATAGAATCAAGTGTAGCATTCTTTATCTTAATGTTATGTACAAATCAAAATTATTCTTAAAGCTTATTAAAAACACAAAAAATAAATATTTAAATATATTATATAAATAAATATTTAAATTGATAGAGCTTGAAACATTAGTATAATGATATATGTTTCATCTATATTAGACATTATTTAGAATTTCTATTAACTACCAATAAATTGGACAATAATAATTTATTATTTAAATATTTAGTTAATATATAGTGAAGCTAAAATAATATAAATTTAAGAAGTATAATTTAACTAAATCAAAGACATGTAAAAGATAAATGATAGGAGAATTATACCTAATAGTAATGTAGCAAAAAAAATTTTAAAAAAATTGAACAAATTAGATATATTGTACTAGAAATTTACATTACATGATATTAAGGTGATCAAGTGTAACATCTTTCATCATCAAATCACACACAAATTAAAATATCAGATGAAGCAACCCAATGCAATAAAAAATATTTAAAAATAAAAGGATGAATATTTTGTTGAATGAAGCTTGTCAATTTTAATATAATGATGTTTGATTCATCTCAACATGATCTAATTTGGATTTATTATGGGTTACAAAAAAACATCAATTATTATTTTGATATCAAGTTCATAAATTTTGAAGTTGAAATAATGTTAATAAAAGATATATAATTTAATCACATTAAATTTATGTGGATGTAACAAAAAAGAAGAATTAGTGTTTCATAGTATTTAACGAAAAGAAAGTAAAAAATTTGAAGAAATTAGATAAATTGCGTAAGAAAGTTTTATTTAAAGATACTAGAGAAATGCATTATATCATCATTGATTATTAAATCTGTTACAAATAAAAATATGTCATAAAGTAAGTCAAAACTATAAGAAATAAATATTTAAAATATAAAAATAAATATTTAATTAGATATATCTTAATGACATCAGTCTATCAAGATTTATAATAAATTTAAATAAAAATAAATAAATTATTCTTTACACATTAGGTAAATGTATAACAAATTTTAAATGAGTTTAATTTAAGAAATACAGTTTAATCATATCAAAATAATGTAAAAGTCGTGTGAGAGGAGAATTATCATTGGTAGTAATACAAGAAAATAAAATAAACGTAATATGAGCATCTAATAATTCAACCATTTCCTTTTTTTAGCGACTAAATAGAATTCAAATTTTCAATCATAGGAGTCTTTTTTTAGTTATAGTTTAGCATTATCAAATTCCATGTTTGTTTATTTGCTGAACCTTAATTAAATTTAAAAAAATTATTTATGTAAAATTTTTAATAATTAAAAGAAAATAATTTGTATTACATCTTAACTTTTGTTCAAGTGCAATCTCAACTAAGCAAGCATAAGCTAGCTTAAGGTAAGGTACCAGTCAATACCAAATTGGGTTGAGCCCATTCTTCCTGACGATGAATTGGATAACTAAATGGTAAAGGGCATTGGATCGAGTTGGGCAACACATGAACTTATATACATATGAGTTAACCTGTATAAACTTGTATGTTACAAGTATATGCCTAGGTGATGAGTTCTCGAGCACACAAGGTGTGAGCTAGTTGCAATTTGGCTCTACATAATACCTTTACAATAATTATTATAAAGCACAAGTTCTTATTCTTTCCTACGATGTGGGAGTAAATAGCTTGTGCCTACCTGCATCCAAAATGGGACTGCTCAGCACCATCCAATCTTATTCCTTTACAATCAAACAGATGAGCTTGCCTCCACTTTATTTGTCTCACACATCCCACAATCCAATTCAATCTTCTAAATCTAATGATGATTACTGATTTTATTGATTTCTTAAATTTATCTCTAGATTTGATGATTGAAACTATATCCTAACTTATTTTATTCCTTGAACTCTTTATATGTTATTCATGAATCATTTCCTTAATTATCATGTTTGAGTCTTATGGCAAAGATCAACTCTGACTTTATTATTGTTAAATCGAATGATCAATATCTCATTTGACATGATTGGGTGGCCAAGATCAAATCCATCTTGATTGGACCATCCATAACTCATCCACTTATTCAACATTAGTTCTAATAGTCTTTATTGTCTCTGATTAGATCCATTGGGCCTGAACCATCACACCTAGTGTCTAATTGTTTAGCCATTGAGTTGGCTATTTTCAAAAATTATATTTACAAGATTTTTAAGATATTTGTTTGCATCTATTCAAATAGCTTTTTACACTATTTAGTGATTATAATAAAAATATTTTGTATAAATACCTAACCATTGCAAATGGAAAGAGTAATGAACGTGAATCAATTTTTAAGATCTCAACAAAGTGTTGCTCTATATTGTACTAGTATAAATTCTACGAGAAGAAACTATGGCTACTTATAAAATAGTTAAAGTTTTCAACCTAGGCCTTGCACCTCTAAACCATCAAATTATATTTTTTCTTCTTTAATTTAAGCTTGTTATGTTTTTATCCATTAATCAACAAGTATAACAAGTTGTTCGAATTTATCAAACGTTTTTCACCTTGCTGTATTTTTCTATTTCTTTTAGGTTGGGTGGCTCAACATTTACAAAAGCACAAGTTTTGTTTGATCTAATAAAAAAACATGTTGGGGTTGAGATTACAAAAGCCTACATTATAGTTGAACATACAAAAGCTGGTAGGTTGGAGGTAAACCGTAGGGGAAAACCATTAGTTCTAACCTTTTCTTTGTGGTGTTTTTCTTGACCTTGATAAGTCATGGTCATTGGTTCTAATGTGAATCAATCCACAAAAAAATTACAATGTCTCATTTTAATTTTTATTTTTTTCTTTAACTTATTAAAAAGAATATATACATATAATCAAGGATTTGTACGAACATAAAATAATTTTTAAGAAATAAATATGTTGAAAAACAATAAAAACACTTCTAAAGCTAGAATTTGCCCTCCTCATGTGAGTTTCATACATTAGTTTTCACGAGTAGGTCGAAAACTTAGGAGAATCTGATGGAGGCCTATAACAATAATAACATGAAAATCTATCATTTTCTTTGGTTGTTGAGTGAAAGACTAATCAAATCATTTAATAGCTAGTTCCCTTCAAAGTTTTGGTAAAGATAGCTTGAGCCACAATTAATGTTTTATCAAGTAATGCCAATGGCTAAAGGCAGTTGGGGCGCAATACCATTCGCCTATTCTTATAGTTTGTATTTGTACGAAGGCTTAACTTTCTTTGATGACTTAAGCCAATGAATCAAGGCACCAAGTGGACCATTTTTTTGTGAGCATAACTGGCAATGTGTATGAACCAAGAGTAGGGTTATGGTGTTCAACTATGTAATAACCTAGAGCTTATAAAGGGTGTTGGTAAATTAAGATGGCAAGATGATGGTTATGGAAGTTGAAATCCATTAAGGAGTGCATAACAACTCACTCGTTGGATCAACCAGTCCCAAAAATGGATTATATTTAAGTGTGTGACCTATATATAGCCATTAGTTTAATGCAACACATCAAAACAAAAGAAAGGTGCAATAGTTGCTACAAAATGTAGCATATGAGCCTACATGGAGTATTTATTGGTATAGATCTTGGTTGTAGTAGAAAATATTTAAGTGAGAGCTTTGATAGCTGAAGAGGGGAATCATACCATGTTAATCACATTTGATCATGGGTTAACTAATCTTAAGAGATGGGACAAACTAGTTAGAGTGTGCCATTTTGTATGATCATCTAAACGACATCAAGTTAAAATTCTAGAGTTGTTATGTTGAAATCGATTGCAAAGCCAAGTGCTTTAGAGATGTCGATAAGGGCCATGGCAAGAAAAAAAGTTTTTACTTAATAAATTATTATCCCTAGAAATGGCTTAGCAAGTGGTAAGGCCAAGCGATTGGAAAAGCACCACATATTTTGCGACAATTGATGTGCTCTTGATGAACCTTAAAAATCAAGATGTGTGAGTTCCTTCAATGATCACTTATAGTCGTAATCACACCATGTTTCCAAGGTGAACATCTATTGGTTGGTGGCAAAATTAAGCAAGGAAGCTGATAAAAGGGATTCATAGCTTTAGGAAAAGAATTGGCCTAAGGAATAATGAATTAGAAAAGGTACAAAAATGGGGAATTTTTGTCTTTAATTAACACAAAGCATTGTGATGGCCGTAGAGGATGCTGACATAATGCAGTTTCTACTAAGTGCTCTCAATATCAAAGTAAAGAAATTCAACTATGTGTGGGTAAATGATGATAGTCACTATGACTCTCTTAAAGTAGCTAAATGTCTCATTATCTAATTTGTGATGCACAAGAATGGATTAACTGGATTCCAGTTGTCCTTGTCTACTATACAATGAAGCCAAACCCAAAGGAATGAACTTGACAGAATTAGTAGATATCACCCTTGGAGAATTTTCATTGTGGTTGATCACAATGCTCATCTTATAAAGGCTTGCATAATTCATTAACAATGGGCTCCCTATCTACCACATCTTGTAAAATAGACCAAGGAGCATTGTAACTTGCAAATCAAAAGGTGAGCAAACCTAGAAGGTGCAAGGAAGTTGAATTATGGTATCCTCATTTAAGGGGTCAGCTACTAGCTGACAATCACCTTTTAGAGTGGGAGCATTCGTATCAAAACAAGAAAAAGGGTGAACAACACCTGAGTGGGGCAATGCCTAAGGAATCATTAATGAAGGCCATTAGTGATACTAACATGCTAAATGTTTGTTTGGCTTGGGTGTATAGATGAATGGCTAATTGAAGCATCTAGTAGTTGGTTTTCTTCAAATTTAGCTCAAGATAGCTAGAACCCTTGTTTGGGTTCAGGTAAGTAAAGCCATTAACTTGAGGCATCAGGGGCTCATAACCCTTGACATATTCTCCAACTTTAAATTGGTACGAAGCTTAGCTTCTTTGATGAGTAGAACCAAGGAATCTCGTATAAAAGTGGCCATTTTTAGTAAGCATAGTTAGCAATATGAGATGAACTAAAAGCTGAATTACATTGTCCAACTACATGCTAACATAGAACTTAAAAGGTTTGTTGGATAATTAAGATAGTAGGAGAAGAGTCGTGGAAGATAAAATCTAATGAGGACTTTGGAACAACTCATCGTTTGAACCTACTGATCACAAAAATGGATAACAGTTAAGAATGTGACACACATCTAGCTGTCAGTGCAATGCAATGCCCAACTGCATTGAAGTATGCAATAGTCACTATAAAGCATAAGGCATGAGTCAATGTGGAGCAATTGTTAGCATAGATCTTAGTTATGGTAGCAAATATTCAACTGAAAACTTTCAAGGCTAAAAGGGTAAAGGTTTCATGTGAATAACATTGGCACATCGGTTAGTTATTCTTAAGAGATAAAGGAAACTAAATGGAGATTGCCATTTGTCATAAAGCTACAAAAGGAAGTCAAGCAAAAATTCTAGCTCTTTTATGTGGTAGTTGATGGGAAGAACAAGCAGATCTAAGACTCAAGTTTGGGTCTTGCAAAGAGTTAGCTATTCTAGATAACAATCCATCATCCCAAGAAACTACTTATCTAGAGGTAGAGACTAGTTGTTGGTAGAGCACCTCATGTTGGGTAGTGATCGATATGCTCTAATGCCCTTGAAAACTTGAATGGTTGAGTGCCTTTAGAACCCATTCATACTTATAAGGACACCATATCTCCAAGGTGAACAACCTTTGGTTGATGGTGAAATTTAGACAAGGGAAATTGACAAAATGGATTCATAACTTTCAGAAGAAGATTGGTTCAAAGGAATGGGCGTGAGGGTCCCAGTCCAAAACCCATCAGCTATTGGTGGATTACTTTAGCTGCTCATGCACCTAGAGTAGGTTGATGCATGTAGACTAAGAGATAAAATGTGAGTATCCCTTATGGGGCCTGTCCACTTGTGTTGAACAATTGACTCAAAACTGGTATGTTCAAGAGGAATCTAACAATTTAATTGTAATAATGTGTTGTAATGGCCTCAAAGTTGTTCATGCAATGTGATTTTTTCCTAATGCTCTGAATGTTAAATTAAAGAAATTTAACTAAGCATGGGTAAATAATGGGTGTCACTATGACTCTTTTAATGTAGCTAAATGCCTCTTCAACTAAATAATGAATAGATTAACAAGATTCCCACTAACCCTGCGTACTATCCACTGAAACCACAACCAAATGAATGGGCTTTGTTGAATCTATGGGGAAAGAAGTCTTACCATGATGGGTTGAATTATCTTGTCTTTCAAAATCTTTTTCTCTGATTTAGTTATATTATTAATTAAGACTAATTTTCCTCTCACTTGACGATATCATTAAATCTTTTTTGTTATAATGTTGCAAATTATCTTTTTTTTGTTATAATATATATATATTCATAGTTTTAATTCTCCTCCCATGTGACCTTTATATCATTTTGATTTGATTGTATTACATTGTTTTAATTTATCTTAATTTGGTAATATTTTATATTTATTTAAGTTTAAGTGATAATCTACTATTATTTATCACTATTTTATAATACAACATAATTTCAAATGATGTCTCATCAAGATGAAATTGATATTCTCCTCTATGAGCTTTAATCAATTAATTTTTTTCTATTATTTAAAATAATCAATTTTTTATAGTTTAAAATATTTTATTTTTTATGACTTTATTATATATTACAAAATATTTCAATAAATACTTGATTTGAAGATTGAGGTTTTTGCACTCAATCACCATGGCAATTTGGAAAGAAACATTACAAAAAACCTTATGTCATTTCCTAAATTTTTTTATTTCCTTATATTACTATGTAACTTAAAATCTCCTATCATATGACATTCGTGTCACTTTTATTTAGTTTTATTAGATTACTTCAATTTATTTTATTTCAGTTTTAATATATATTTACATAAGTTATAAATTATATATGATAAATATTTATGCATATTTACATCTATGATTCACATTAATTCTACACGATTTATGATCATGATGAACCCATGGTTGTTGAAGATGTCTCAACAATATCTATCGAAAAAATATCCATTCTTTATATTTTTAAATCATTAATTTTATAAGGTTTAGCATGTCTTTCTACTCTTTTATATTAGTGCTTAATTTGACAATAGAATCTAATACACATAATCTCTTTAGTATCCCAAAATGCAACATTCTTGTATAATTTATATCATTTCTTTAACTTTTTTTATCTTAATTTTGATATGTTATAATGCAACACTAAATCCCCTCTTCTAGGACCTTTACATAACTTTGATTTTTTGCATTACATTGCTTCATTTTATCTAATTTTAACATTAATTTAGATATACATAATATTAAAAAAATATTTTTTTATTATTATTTTTATGTTTATAATTACAATAATTCTAATTGAGGTCTAAATTAGTTTAAAGAAACATCATTGAACTCACCTTGATAAGCTCTATCTAGTTTTTTTAAATGTTCTTTTTCTAAGTTTTTGACATGTATTATGATATGCTAGAATTCATGCCTTAATATCTTAGAATGGAGCTTTCCTATCAAGTTTATTTAATTTCATGAAAGTGTTATCTTTGATTTTGTATATAACCATGTAACTCTTATCCTCTATTTTGTTACCCTTACATCACTTTGATTTGGTCATGTTATATTGCTTCAATTTATCTCACTTAACTCTTATTATACAATTAAGTCCCATTAAACTTTTAATTTATTTTTATTTTTTCTTATTTAATTTGCTTATTTGTTCGCCTAGTCTTGATGAGAACTATCAAATTAAATATTATTTTTAATATTATAAAAAGTTTTATTTTTTAGTTTTGGGTACCCTTTAGAAGTCATTTAAATTTGTATCAAATTTTATGATCAAGAATGTTACCCTCAATCTTTTTTGCATCTTTGAATGCAACTTTCTCACATAATTTATCCTATTTCATTATCCTTTTTTCTTTGATTTTTTTATATTACTACTTGACTATAAATATCCTTTCGTGTGACGTTCATATATCTTTGATATAGTTATATCAAAATAATTCAAATTATCTAATTTTCTCTTTTTTTATTTACTTAAAATTAAAATAATAATTTATCATTATTTATGCCAATATATTCATAATTCCAAATAATTCAAAATGAGATTTTAAAGAGATGAAATAAGTATAGTTGGAGTCAACTCGATGAGCCCTATCTATTTAAGTGTTCATCATATCTATCCAATAATTTTATTTTGTTATGTGTTGGTACACTTTATGTGATTTTTATGCCTACATAATTTAACGTTTGATGATGTTACAATCAACCTCAATATTATATCTCCACTCATTAGACGTTTACCTCACCTTGATTTGGATATGCTATAGTGCTTTAATTATCTCATTTTAGTTTTGAAATGTATTTGTTTTGTCATAAAAAAATAATTTATTGCCACTTATATTTATTTACTATGGTAATTCACTATAATTCCAAACAATGTCCATTGAAGATGAAACAAATAATTTTAGACCTTACTTGAAAAGCACAATCAAAATAATTATTCATTTTTATATTTTTTAAAAAAAATTTCTTAGGTTTTTGAGCACTTAATAAGATATTTTAATTTGAATTTGATTTGTTGATTGAGGATATGACCCTCCATCTCCTCAGTATCTTGGATTGTAACTTTCCTATGCAATTTAGCTCATTTCTTGAAAATTCCTACTTGGATTTAGATATATTACTTTGTAACCTTGAATCATCATTTGTGTGACTTCTACAACTCTTTGTTTTGATAATATTACATTGATTCAATTAATTTTATTTTAATTTTAAAATATATTGTCTTAATATTATATTATTATTCTATATTTTTATTTCTATTTACTTTTATAATTATAGTAACTCCAAACATGGTTTGACTAAGATGAAAAAAATATTATTGGACACATCTCAACACACACTATAAAAAAACTATTTTTTTTTTGAAGTTTTTTATTTTTTAAATTTCTGGCATGCTTTATGTTATATATTTTTTTGTGCTATATTTGACAATTTTGAATTATAATTTATCTTATTTCTCTAAAATTTTTACTTTGATTTGGTTATATTTTTTTGTAACTACAAATCTCATCTTGTTTGACCTTTACATTATTTTAATTTAGTTGTTTTATATTATTTTAACTTTATTTAAATAAACTAAATATTACAAAAATAATTTTTCACTATAAATGCTTATCTAATTTTTGAATTTACAAAATTACCTCATGATGTTTGAATTAGATAAAACAATCATTATTGGAATTGTCTCATTCATCTCAATTAATTTAAATTTTTATTTTTTATATTTTAAATATTACGTAATATAGGTTTTTTGTGTGCTTTATGATACACTATATTTCGTACCTTAATGATCAAGGATATTTTACTCAGAATCCTTGCCATCTTAGGATGCAAATGTTTTTTGAAAAATATTTTGCTTTGATTTGGATATTACAATGTCTCTCAAAATCTTCTCTCATGAGACAATTACATCTTTTTAATTTAATCAAATTATATTTCTTAAATTTGCCTTCTTTCAGCTTTATTATACATTTACTTGAGATCAAAATAGTAACTCATTATTATTTGTGCATTTTAGTTCAATAATTTAAAGTAGTTCCAAAAATTTTTTTATCAATAAGTAACAAAAGTCATTTGCTAAACAAGATAATTAATATAAAATATTATATAAATTTTTATATTTTTGAATAATTTATGTTTCATTATTTTTCTTGATTTAAGAAGTATTTCAGAGCATTTCAATTTTTGCCTTGTTCAATGTTATACTTGATCTCCTTAGTATCTTATAACGCTACGTTTTCTTGTAATTAATGATATTTTTTTAAAAATTTTGCCATTTATTTTGTTGTATTATCATCTGACTCTAAATCTCCCATCGTCTGAAGTTTACATGTCTTAAATTTTGCTACGTTACATTGCTTCAATTTAACTCTTTTCAACCATAATGTAAATTTACTTAACATTAACAAAAAAATCTGTTATTTGTTTTATCTATTTTCTTTGTTAATTTGTAGGAATACTTAATTGGGATTGAATCATATAAAACAAATCTTTTTTGTTTCATCTCAATGAGCTCTATCCAATTATATATTCGTTTTTATATGTTTAAATATTTTATTTTCCTTGTGTTTAAATATGTTTTAAGAGATAATTTGATTTGCATCTTATTTGACAATTTGTGATGTTACACTAGATCTCCTCAATACCTTGGAATGCTACATTGTCATACAATTTTTCTCTTTTCTTCGAAGATTCTTCTTTGATTTGCTTATGTATAATGCAACTCTAAATCTTTTCTCTTAAGACATTTATAGCTCTTTGATTTGATAAAATTGCATTGGCATTATTTATTACGATTTTGTTTTAATTCATATTTATAAAATATTAAAGTAAAAATTGGTTATTATTTATGTATATTTATTTAACAAATTATTATAATTGCAATCATATTCTCATTAAAATGTGACATATATCATTGGAAAAGTCTCAAGAAGCTCTGCCCAAAAAACAGTGTGAGATATTTTGATTAGTGGAATATTTGTCTCACTTTTTCAAATTCTTCACTTCAAATTTGTAAGATTTCATTTTAATTCTGAATCCCCCCTCATTTTACAATTACATCACTTTTATTTATTTATATTATATCAATATAATTTATCTTATTTTAGTTTTAATTTACATCTACTCAACATTTGAATAATACTTTAATATTATTTATGCTTGTTTAATATGATAATTCACAAAAGTTCCATATGAGGTTTGATTGAGGTGAAACAAACATCATTTGACTAATCTTCATAATCACTATCAATTTTAATATTTATTTTCTAATTTTTAATCATTCCATTTTCTAGTGTTTTGTCATGTTTCATGGTACAAATCTTTTTAGAACTTGTTTAATAATTAAGCACATTACCCATGATCTTCTTAGTATCTTCGAATGTAACTTTTTAGCACAATTTATCTAATTTGTTTAATGTTTTACTTTGATTTGAGTATATTATTATTTGTCCCTTAATCTCATGTCATGTGACATTTAAATGTCTTCTATTGTGTTATTTTACATTATTTTAGGTTATCTAATATCAAATTTTTTGTATATTTACATTATATTAAAACAATAATTATTTATTATTTATTCTTATTCAAGAAATTAATTTCAATTAAATCTAAACAAGGTGTAACAGAGCAAAAACAAATATCGTTGGACTCATCTCGATGAGCTTTATGAACTTTATTATTCATTTATTTTATTTTATAATATTTTTTATATTTAGGGTATACTTTATAAGTCATTTTAATTTAAACATGATTTGATAAACGAGTTTGTCACCATCAATTTCCTTATTATTTTTCAATGTAAATTTGCATTATAATTTATTTTATTGTTTAAACCTTTTGGCTTTTATTTCTTATTTTTAAATGATAATAATTTTTCTTTATGAAACCTTTACAATACTTTGATATGAATTTATTACATTACATCAATTTATCTTATTTGATTTATATTATATATTAACTTAATAATATAAAAGTAATTTACTATATATTGTTATTTACTCTATTGTTTATAAGTAATTCAAAATCCATTCTCAGTGAAAAAAAGAATGTTTCATTAGGCTTATGTCCATGAGCCATGTCTAATTGAATATTCATTTTTTAAATTTTTAAATATTATTTTTTATAGGGTAGTTTGATTAATGCATGATTTGATAATCAAGATTATTGCACAAGACCTCCAAAATATTTGTGACCATAACCTTCACTTACAATTTATCACATTTTTTCAACTTTTCCCATTGATTTCATTATATTATTATGTAACAGTAAATATTATCTCATGTGACTGTTTGCATAACTATTAATTGATCACATTAAATTGCTCTATCTTATCTTATTAATCTTTAATATAAATCGTCATATTACTAAAATAATAATTTACTCTTTTATGTGCATCTAATTTGGTTATTCATAGAAATTCCAATGTAATAAAGGTGAAGATGAAACTAAGGTCATTTGACTCATCTTATTGAGCTTTTTGAAATTATATATGCATGATTTTATATTTAAATATTTCTTTTTTACATTTTGACACACTTTGTTATGTATTTTGATTTGTCAATTATTTGATTTTTGAGGATCATATGCTTACTCTCCTTAGTGCCTTGGAATGTAACTTTCATGTGTAATTTATTTTATTTGTTGAAATGTTTAACTTTAATTTCGTTATATTACTATCAAATGCTAACTCTCTTTGTAATTGATTTATGCATCACTTTGAATAAGCAATTCATTGAGAATTAATATATATATATATATATATATATATATATTTGCTTAAAAATAATAATTTATTATATCTTTTGCTTTTTTAGTTTTGGCAATTTACAAAAATTACAATAATATCTGATAGATGTGAATGAAATGTCATTTAAGTCACCTCAATGATTATTATGTAAATGAATATTAATTTTTATGTTTTTAAATATTTTATTTGCAAGGGTTTTAAATAGTTTACGAGAAATTTTTTTTTGTTCAAGAATTAATGATGGAGGATGTTAGCTTCTATCTCCTTAGTATCATGAAAATCAACTTTCTTATGTAATTAATGTCATTTACACAAAGTCAACTGATTTCAATCCATAAGGAAATTGTAGTTTACACCTTACAGCTACAAAAATCATTGAGTAATTCTAGTTCTTCGCCAAGGCAAACTGTCCTAGGGAGTTTGTTAAAACTATTGAATTCAGAAAATGGAAAAGTAGCCCTAAGGTGTGGTACAACACATCCTATCAAAATCACAATGAAAAATTAAATCTCCATTCGTGTGCTCTTTATACAGCATTCAGTTTGATATATTTTCATCATTAAAAATTTTTAAATTTAAGTTTTAATATTTGTTGACCTGATATTATAATAATGAATAAATATTAATTAAAGGTCCTTGAATATTTTATGAAAAAATTTTATTCGTAGCTTATTTCATGATCAAGGATTGTATCATCAATCTCATTTGTACTTTGCATTAGAACTTTTCATAAGCATTGTCTTATTTCTTAAATTTTTTTCATTTATTTGGCTATATCATTGTGACTTTAATACTCTTATTGCAATCCTTGCATCACTTTTATTTTGTTGTACTATATTGCT
Source organism: Vanilla planifolia (assembly GCA_023846275.1). Classification (NCBI taxonomy): domain Eukaryota; kingdom Viridiplantae; phylum Streptophyta; class Magnoliopsida; order Asparagales; family Orchidaceae; genus Vanilla; species Vanilla planifolia. The sequence continues at coordinate 848,586 of JAIUJO010000028.1, read as the reverse complement.
TAAAATTATTTTATTCAAATTTTAATTAGAATTTATTTAATATTAAAACAATAATTTTGCATTTTTATGCATATTTACTTTGGTAATTCATAATAATTGCAAATTAGTTTTGAAAAAGAAAATAAATATCATGGGACTCATGCCAACTAGTTATTTTCAATTACATATTCATTTTTATATTTTTATATAATTTAGTCTATATTGTTTCGGCATTCTTTGTGAGATATTATGATACTTACATTATTTGACATTTAGGAATTTTACCCGTGATCTCATTATAACCATGAAATATGGCATCATTGTATAACTTATTTCTTAAAATCTTCTACTTTTTAATTGGTTATATTACTTTGTAACACAAATTTGTTTCTCATCTAACTTTTGTGTTGGCTTGATTTTGCTATATTACATAACTTTAATTTATTATAAATTTACTATATATGAAAATTGTAATTCGTTAATGTTTAAAGTAATTTACTTAAGTAACTTGTAGTAATTCCAAACAAAGATCGATCAAGATGAAACAAACGTCACTAAGCTCAACACAATATTAATTTTTTTAATTAAATATTAATTTCAATAATTTTAAATAAGTTTTTATGATTTTCACATTCTTTATGGACATTTTAATTCAAACGTGACTTGATAGTTAACGATGTTACAATCATTCTCAAATGCATTTTTGAGTGCTATTTTCAAGTGCAATGTATGACATTTCTTCAAATTTCTTACTTTGAATTAGTAATTTAGAATATAAACCTAAGTCCCCTCTCATGTGTTGTTTACATCGACTTGATTTTGCTGTATTACATTATTTTAATTTATCTTATTTTGAATTTGATATATATATCTGCTTAATAAAAAATTAATAATCTTTAATTCAAGCTTATTCTGTCAACAAAGCATTTTTAATTTATCATTTTTTGCTTGGGCTTGTCTCTATAAGCTCTATTTGATAAAATAGTTTTTATATTTTCATACATTTTTTTCTATGCTTTTTCTAGTGTTAAGGAGTCATTTTATTTTGTATATGATTTGATAATAAAGGAAGTTACTCTCAAACATCTTAGCATCTTCGAATTCAACTTTCCCACAAAATCCATATGATTACTTAAAAATTTTAGCAATTATATGGTTATGTTACTATTTTGCTCTAAATCCTGTATCATCTAATCTTTACAAAGCCTTGATTTTGATATATTACATTATTTCATTATAACTTATTTCAATTTTATTACAAATTTAATTATTATTAAAGTAATAATTTATTATTATTTATTTTATTTAATTTAGTAATTTTTAGCAATACTAAACATGGCTTAACTGAGGTGAAACAAACATAATTTAACACATCTTCATGACCTCTATATAATTAAATTATTATTTTTTTGTTTTAAAATATTTTTTCAATGGCTTTGGCTTGCTTAATAAGATGATTCATAGTTGATTTGATAATTGAGGATTTTGTAATAATATTGTTGGTATTATAGACTACAGCTATTTTATATAATTTATGACATTTGTTGAAATGTCTCACTTTAAATATGTTATATCATTATGAAACTCTAAATCTCTTCTCATGTGAACTTTATGTAAGATTGATTTAGATAGTTTATATAATTTCAAATTTTTTCACTCCAATCCTAATATATATCTCCTAATTATTAAAATGGTAATCTCTTTTTATTTGTGCATATTTAGTTTGTTAACTCATAGTAGATTTAATTGAGGTTAGGCAGAGACAAAATAAACATCACTAAATTCAAGTTGTACACACTTTGTGAGATAATTTCATTCTTATCTAATTTGATGATCAAGTATGATCCACAAGATGTCCTTAATATCATAGAATGCATCTTTCTCGTTGAATTTCTCTTACTTCTTCATAATTTTATCTTTCATTAGGTTATGTTGTTAGGAAACTCTAGTTTCGCTCTATGGTGACCATCATTTTCCCTTGATTTTGTCACTTATTATTATTCTTCAAAACACATTTCAACTTCATTATATATTTACCTAAAATTAAAATAATAATTAATATATATTTATGATTATTATATTTGGTATTCCATAGTAATTCTAAATCATGTTTGATATAGATGAAAGAAATATTATTTTATTTATCTTAAAGTGATATATCCTATTAAATATTCATGATTACATCTTAAAATATTTAATTTTTTTAATACTCTCGTGCATTTTATGAGGCAGCTTTACTTGTAATTCATTTGATGATTTTGGATATTGCATTGGATCACTTTAGTGTCTCGTAATGCAATTTAACTATGCAATTTATCCTATGTTCATAAAGATTATGTTTAGGATTACTCATCTTACTATGAAATACTACTTCACCTTTCATGTGACATTTCTAATTCTTTAATTAACAAATGTTACATTTTTTGATTTATTCTCACTTTAACTTTATTGAAGATTAGCTTAATATAAAAATAATAATTTTTATTACTTATTATTATTTTAATAAGTAACTCAAATGTAATTTTAAACAAGTTTCAATCCATTTGTAAGAAATATTTTTAGGCCGATTTTGATGAACTCTATCTACAGAAATACAAATTTTTATATTTTTAAAATTTTTACTATTTTGTAATTTTTCTATATTGTGGGACTTTTGGATACATAACTTATGTAATAACATTGGACTTTATGATTAATCTTTTTAGTATTTTTGAATGCTATTATGTAACTTTAATTTTTCATTTATATCACATTTACAAATCTTTTATTTAGTTATATTATATTGTTTCAGTTGAAAACAATTTAGCTTTAGCTTTACATTTACATCATATTAAAATAATATTATCTATTATTTATTTTTTTATTTATTTTACTTTGGTACATCATAAAAATTTCAATCAAGGTCCAGTCAAGCCTAAAGAAACATTATTGAAATCAACCTATTGAGCTTTATCTAATTAAATATACATTTTCATATGTTAAAATGTTTTGTTTACTTTGTTAATCATCATTTATATGAAATTTTAATTCATACCCAATTTGATGACTCTGAATATTGCACTTGATCTACTTAATAACTTGGAGCATTACTTTCCTTAAAATTTATCTTATTTTTTCAAATGTTTTCTTTGATTTGATTACATATTTGTGTTATTAAAGATATTTGTTCATGTCACAATTACATCATGTTTATTTTCCTTTATTACATTTCCTAAATTTTTCTCACCTTAGCTCTTTTTTATATTATGTAGTTGTTAAAATAATAAATTAATATTTTTTATGCTTATATATATTAACAATTTATTTGATTTTGAAATAAGTTTGGATTGAGTCAAAACAAATGTCATCAAACTTATCTCAAAGAACGCTATCTATTGAAATATAATTTTTTTTTAATTCTAAATATTTTTTCATTTGTTTTGCAATTTTTGTGAGATATTCGAAACAACAAGTCATTTTTCTTTCAAAGAAGTTACACTCGATCTCCTTTCTATCTTAGAATAAAAATTTATGATGTAATTTCTCTCATTTCATGATATTTTTTCTTGAATTTTGTTATATTAATTGTTAACTATAATTATTTTCTAGGTAAACTTTAAATTGCTTTGCTTTAGTTATGTTATATTGCTTCAATTCATCTCTTTTAAGCTTTAATATATATTTCTTTCAAATTAAAATAGTAAGTTCCAAGCAATGTCTGATGGAGATGAAACAAATTTCATTGAACTCATTTAGGTGAGTTGTATCAAATAAAATGTTTTTTATTATTAAATAATTTATTTTAAAATGTTTTGCATAATTCAATAGAAATTTTTATTCATAAGTGATTTGATAATTGGGGATGTTAAACTTGATCTTTTAAGTATCATTAAATACAAGTTTCTCACATAGTTCTTCTAGTTTCAATTTACACATTAATTTGTTTATATTATATTGCTTGAACTTATTTCTTCCAATATACCAATTATATTTCAATAATTTTCAAGCAATAATTTTTTATTATTTTCTTTAATTTACTTGGTTAATTCATAGTAATTCTAATTGAGTTATGATTAAGACAACAAACATCATTGGGCTCATCTCAAAGAGCTCTATATAGTTAAATATTCAATTCTTATTTTTTTGAATAGATTTAAGGTTAGATAAATTTAGCTAATATGGTATTATTCCATTTTAACTATACATTATTAAGTGTTTTTCAAGTTTTATTTTATAATGAATTAATATACTTTTTGAAGTATTTTTACTAATTTGTTTATTATGGATGTTACACTCAATATCTCAAATAGTTTAAAGCTTATCTTTTCCATAAAATTTAACTCATTTTTCAAAAGTTTTGACCACAATTTTGTTATATTTTAGTACATTAATTTATCAATTCTTTTAATTTATATTTACTCAATATTAAGAAAATATTTTATTATAATTTATGGCTATTTTCAAATTTGTAATAATTCCAAAAGTGGTCAAATTGATAAGAAAGAACCATCAGTGAACACCTCTCGACCTACTCTGTCTAATTAAATATTGATTTTGATTTATTTAAATATTTTTCGTTATTTGGATATTCTCTTTTTTATATGATATTTTTTTATTTCTTTGTTACATTATCAACGATTTTGCAATCGATCACCGACATTTTTTTTAATTTTTCTGTATAATTTATTTTATTTCATCAAATGTTTGCTTTGATTTCTTTATATTTCTTTACAACTATAAATCTCATCTCGTGCATCTATTACATCATTGTTATTCGCTTATTTTATATTGCTTCATATTATTTACTTATTATTGCTTATGCTTATTTAATTTTGTAATATGTAGCAATTCTATTTGAGATTCATTAGAGATGAAATTGAAGTCGTTAGATTCATCTCAATGAGCTCTATACAATTGAATATTCCTTTTTATGTATTTTTTAAAGAAGATATGTTTTTGTACACATTTTGTCATATTTTGACTTATATATGAAGTGTCATCGAGACATTTTTATCAATCTACTTAATATCTTGGAAAGTAGTGCCATATTATAGTTAATGTCATTTTTTAATTTTCATTTTGTTATATTGCTATGTAACTCTAAATCTTTTCTTATGTTATATTTACATGACATTCATTTAGTTATATTACATTGATTTAATTTATCTAAATTAACTTTAAAATTTCATATATATTATATTAAATTAATGATTTATTATTATTTGTGCTTGTTTACTACGATAGTTCCCAACTATTCAAAAATGTGGTCGAACTAAGAGAAAACAAATCTCATCAATGTATTCTTAATTAGCTACATCCAATTAAATACTGCTTTCTATATTTTAAAAATTTTATTTTCATAGAGTTTTATCTCATTTTGTGAGACATTTTGATTTGTGAAGATTAAACGATACAATTGTTTCAATTAATCTCATTAGTATCTTGGAAAAAACCTCCTTAACAAATTATCTCATTCGTTTAAGTTTGTAACTTTGATTTGGTTATATTACAATATAACTCTAAGTCATCTCCCATGTGACCTCTACCACACTTTTATTTTGTTATACTACATTGCTCAAATTTATCTCATTTCACCTTCAATATATATGTATTTTGAATTAATAATTTGTTATTGAATTTTACATACCCATTAATTCACAAAAATTTTAAATGACATTTGATATAGATGAAATAAATGACCTTGGACTCATCTTAACAAACTCTATCCAATTAAAAATTAATTGATATATTATTAAATACTTTATTTCTAGTGTTATGACAAGCTTTATAGGTCCTTTTGATTGAAAATAGACTTGTGATCGAGTTTGCTACACTTAATGTCATTAGTATCTTAGATTGCAATTTACTTCAATGTACCTCATTTTAGGTTTAATATATATTTACTCAAAAAAAATTTATTATTTGCACTTATTTATTTTTTTATTTTTAGTAATTCCAAACTATTCGTGATTGACATTTAACAAACATTTTTGGAGTCTACTCGACAAGCTCTGTGCAGTTAAATTTTGACTTTTATATCTTTTAAATATTTAATTTCCTATTGTTTTGGAATCTTTTATGTGAGATTTAGATTCATTCTTAATTAAATGATGAAGGATGTTACACTCCTGTAATTGGACACTTTTATATTGCAATATTAATATGCATTTAAATGTACACCTATGTAACATTTCTGTCGCTTTGATTTGGATACGTTGCATTACTTTAATTTACACTCGTTTTTTTTCTATATATTTAATTAATATTAAAGTAATAATTTTTTATTATTTATGCTTCTTAACTTTAGTAATTTGTGTTACTTTGAAATATGGTTTAGTATAGGCAACATGGAGATTGTAGGATTTGCCTCAATGAGTCTATTGAAAAAATATTAATTTTTGTTTTTTTGAATAATTTCTTATAGGGTTTTTAAATATTTTAAGAGGTATTTTATTCTATACTTGATTTGATGATTGAGGATATTACTCTCGAACTCCTTAGTGTCTTATAATGTAGCTTTTTAATGTACTTTATCATATTTATTATGATTTTTTATTTTGATTTGTTTATATTACTATAAAACTCTAATTCTTATATGTGTAAGGTTTATATCACTTTGATTTTCTTACATTATATTACATAAAATTATCTCACTTTAACTTTGTTATAAATTTACAAAATTTTAAAATTAAAATTTATTACAATTTATGATTATTTAATTCCATAATTCTTAAGAAATTCAATGGAGTTCTCATCATGGAGAAAACATTGTGATCTCGACAAGCTCGACTAAGTAACTACACATTTTTATATTTTTAAAATGTTTTAATTTTTAGGCGTTTTTCATGCTTGGCAAGATATTTTGATTCATACCTTATTTGTAGATCGAGGTGTTATGGTTAATCTCCATCATATCATGAAATTGAACTTTCCTAAATAGTTTTTCTCATTTCTTGAAAAGTCACACTTTGATTTGGTCTATAACTATATAACTCTAATTCTCCTATCTCATGACTTTTACAAGTATTCTATTTTGTGACATTATATTGTTTATATTTAAAAAATTTGAGCTTTAATGTAAATTTTATTAATACTTAAATAATATTTTTATAATTTTGATTTTTTAATTTGAAAGCTTGTTGTAATCCTAAGCAACATCTAATCAAGGAGAAATAAATATCATTCGACTCTCCTTGATGAGCTCTATTAATTAAAAATAATTTTCTTCAAAATATTTTATTTAAGAACTTTTTGTCATGAATTATCAGACATTGGAATTCATAGACAATTTGATGTTCAATGATATTACCATTTTATCTCCTTAATATCTTGGACTTGCTTCTTTCCAATAAATGTTTTTTTAAATGTTTTACTTTCATTTGGTTATAATTTTTAGTAAGTCTAAATCACCTTTAGTGTCACCTTTACATCATGTTAAGTAAGCAATATTGCAAGACCTTAATTTATCTCATTTCAACTTTATTATATAATTACATAATTTTGAAGTATTAGTTTATTAATTTTTATGTTCCTTATTTATTTTAGTAATTCATAGTAATTTCAAATGATATCTTAACAAGATGACCCAAACTGTATTGGACACGTTCCTATATGTTTTAAAATGTTTTATTTACTGTTGTTTTACAATGATATATGAGGACTTTTTATTCATTCTAGATTTTGCAATCAAGGATTTTAAACTGTCATCTTAATCTCTTCGAATGAAACATTTTTATTCAATTTAATTCATTTCTTTAAATATTTACTTTAAATTAGGTATATTAAAACTCTAAATCTCCTCTCATGTGTTCATTATATTGCATTTATTTGGTTTTATTAAAATTAACCTTCTTACTATGTTTGAATGCATTTAGTTGTATAATATATTCCATTCCTTAAACTTTTTCACTTAATTATATTTATATTATATGTAACTTTAAAATTATTATTTTCTAAGTTTACATCGACCAGATTTTGTTCTATAGCATTTCTTCAATTTAACTTATAGTTTTTAAATAATAATTTGTTGTTATCTATGGGTATCATTGTTTGTAATTTGCATTAATTCTAAATGAGGTCTACTCAAGATAGAACAAATATCATTTAGACTTAGCTTGATGAATGCTATGTAATTAACTGTTCATTTGTTTAATTAGTTATTTTTGCTTGGGTTTTAACACCAATTATGAGTCATTTCAATTCATATCTTATTTGAATTACAGTATATTATACTCTATCTCGTTCATTTATTTGAATGTAATTTTTTAATATATTTTAAGTCATTTCATAAGATTTTTTTTGCTTTAATTTAGTATATATTACTTTGTAAAACTAAATCCCTTCTCATGTAACCTTTGCAAATGTTTTATTGTCTTATTTTAAATTATTTAGATTTATGTTATTTTACCATTAATATATATTTACTTAATATTAAAATAATAATTTTTAATGATCTAAGATAAAGTAATTTTAAATGAGATCTATTGGAGACGTAACAACTGTCTTAAGCACATCGCAAAGTGTTTGGTCAAATTAAAAATTCTTTTTGATATTTTCAAATACTTCTAAGTACCAAAATTTTCATCTATTTTATGATCTTTTTTATTCATACTTAATTTGTCGATCAATTATGATACATTAGATCTCTTCAGTATTTTGGAAAGTGACTTTCCTATATAAATTTGTTGAATTATTTTGCTTTGATTATGATACTAGTATATAATTCTAAATCTCATAATGTGTGACATTTAAATTCATTTGAGTTTGTTATATTACATTTCTCCGATTTATTTTATTTCATTTTTAATATATACTTAATTAATCTGAAAATGATCTTTTCTTCATTACTTATTCTTATTTATTTTTTTATTCATAGTTATTAAAAATAATGTGTCATCAAGACAAAACAAACATTTTGGACTTGACTCAATAACTTCTATCAAAGTAAAAATTTGTTTATATTATTTTTAAGTTTCCATTTTTTTATGGTTCTAGTACGTTTTGTGAGACCTATAGATTCTTATGTGATTAAACATTGATGATATCACACTTTAAATTTTAAAAATATTAGAAAATAACATTCTCAAAAAATTTTCTTATTTATATAATTTTTTTGGTAATATTATGTTACTCTAATTTATCCTATTTGTGTTTTAATAAATATTTAGACATTATTTAAATAATAATTTCTTATGATTTATATTCATTTATTTTTAAAATTCAAAGTAATTGAGATTTATCTAGATAAACATTTGTTTTGTTAATTTTAAATATTTAATTTCCTTAGTTTTGACATGCTTTTGTGATATAATAATTCTTACCTCATTTAGTGATGGAAGATATTGGAGTGGATCGTCTTGATATCTTTGTTTGCAACTTTCACAAATAATATATCTGGAATTTAAAATTTATTCTAACATGATCTTTATAAGTCTTTGATTTGTTAGCAATATATTGCTTCAGTTTTTCTCATCTTAGCTGTATGTTTTATTTGCTTAAGAGTAAAATAATAATTTATTATTATTATTTCTTTTTTTATTATGGCAATTCTCAATAATTCCAAATGTTGTCTGGTTGAATTGTAACAATTGTGGTTTGAAGTGTCTCAATAATTTTTGTCCAATTACATTTTTTGTTATTTTTTAGATATCTTTTCCTATGGTATTCATATGCTTTAAGGTGCATTTTTATTTTTAGCTAACATAACAATCATGAATGTTACACACGTTCCCTTATTTTCTTGAGTTTCTTTTATCATGTATATATTATGTCATTTCTACAAATGTTTAAATTTTATTTTGTGAAATTAGTATGCATCTCATAATATGCTCTCATGTTTCTCTTACATAACTTTGAGTTTTGTATATTACATTCTTGCAATTTTCCCTATTTTAGCTTTAATAGAGATTTTGTTAATTTTAAATTAAAAATTGTAATTATTTATTATTATTTACTCTAATCATTTTTAGTAATTTCAAACAAGGTATGATCTAGATGAAATAGTTGTTATTGGATCCTTATTGATGAGTGCTAACAAATGAAATGTTTATTTTTGAAAAATTTGATTATTTTCTTTTGCAGTATTTTTTGTTTATTTTTTTGAACTCTTTCACTAATTTTTTATTTTATAGTTTATAGTATTACACTTAATTTTCCATGTATTTTTGAATGTAAATTTCTTGTATAACTTATCTCTCCTGAAATTATAGTGTAACTAAAAATCTCCTCTCATGTGTCTTATACGCCTCACTAATTTGTTTATATTACATTTCTTAAAATTATCTTATTTTAACATTAATATATATTTACTTTACATGAAAAAAATAAATTTTAATTATTTAAGATTATTTGCGATGATTGAGCTCTAACTGATTAAATATTTATTTTTAATATTATTAGATATTTTACTTGTGTTCTCGTAGCCTTTATGAATGATTTCGATTCATACTTCATTTGATGATCAATGATGTTATTCTTGATTTCCTTACAATACTAGAATGCAGCCTTCCCACAAAATTTATCTCTTTTTTCCAAATGTTTTGCATTATATGGTTGTATTATTACAGAACTTTAAGTTTCTTTTTGACATGAAACAAATACATGCCTTACGATAAATTTTATGCATTTTGAAATATTTTTATTTTCTAGTATTTTTACATGCTTTACAACACATTTTTTATTTATATCTGATTTTAGGATCTTCATTGTATCTTGGATTACAACTTTCCCATGTAATTTGTTTTATTTCTTTAAATTTTTTAATTTTTTTTGGATATATCACAATGATCTCCATTTCTTCTTACATGTGACCTTTACATTGCTTGGTCTTGGCTACATTGTAATGTTTTAATTTATCTTATTTCTGCCATACTATGACTTTACTTACAACAAAATAAGTATTTTTTTCCATATTTACTTTGTTAACTCGTAATAATTCTTAGTGATGTCAACTCAAGATGGAATTAATGTGCTTGAACTCATCTTAATAACCACTATCCAATTAAATATTTTAATTTTTAATTTTTAAACATTATTATTTTTTATGATTTATTTTATTTTACAAGATATTTTAATTTTTACCTAATTTCAATATCGTTGATGATATAATTGATTATGTTAGAATCGGTGAAATCTTAGAGTGCAACTTTTTCAGACAAATTATCTTACTTCTTCAAATTTGTTACATTGATTTTCTCATATTACTTTGTTACCTTAGTTCTACTTTCACTTGACCTTTGCATAACTTTTATTCTGTTGTATTTTATATCTTTAATTTTTCTCCTTTAACTTTAAAATATTTTTAATCAATAATAAAAATATAATTTTTTTATGCAAGTTTACTTTGATAACTAGTAGTCATTCAAGATATGAGTTGTTTAGATTGAACAAATTTTGTTGGTCGTGTTAGGAACTTCACCAACTTTATTATTTATTTTGGTTTTATTAATTGTGTATTGCATAGATTTAGAATGGTTTACCACATTTTTTAATTCAATGAAAATCTGACAATCGAGGTTGTTACTCTTGATCACACTGATGTAATGGAATATGACTTTCTTATACAATTTTTGCATCATCTAAAACTTTTTATAGTTATTTTGTTATATCACTAGGTAATTACAAATCTCCACTCATTTTGCATTTAAATAGCTTTTAATTGATTTAATTTTATTACTTTAATTAACCTAATTTAAACTTTTACATGTATTTGCTTTACATTAAAATAATAGTTTCATATTAATTATGTTTATTTAATTTTATAATTCACCATAGTTCAAAATAATGTAAAAATATGGACAAAGGGAATGACATTGAACTCATTTCAGTTAGATTCATTCAACTAAATATGTACTTGTTATATCAAATATATTTTCTTTAATGTTTACGTCTTGTTTTATGAGAAATTATGACTTGTACTTTATTTGACTATGAAGGATGTTACATATGGTCTCTTTAGCTTTCTGAGAATGCAACTTCCCCATATAATTTATCAAATTTCAGCTTTTGATATATATTTACATAATACAAAATTGATAAATTAATATTATATATGTTTTTTAACCAATAGCAATTTACTGTAATTCCAAATAATGCTTAATAAAGACAAAATAACATTGTTATAGTTGTGTTAAAGAGCTCTATGAAAATAAATATAAAATTTTACATCTTTTTTGATATATTAATTTTATAGGCTTTTTCATTATTATTTTTCAGATATTTCGATTTGTAGCTGATTTGTCAATTTAGAATGTTGCACTTGATCTCCTTAGTATCTTTGAATGCGATGCGACAATCTCTTACACTTTATCCCGTTTCTTTAAACTTTTTTTTTAATTATATTATTTGATTTTGTAAATTTAAATCTCCTCTTATGTGACCTTTACATTACATTAATTTTGTTGAATTATATTTCTTAGATTATTCTCTTTTTAGCAATAACATTTAGACTCTTTATGTCAAAACATTTTTTATTATTAGTTATAGTTATTTGTTTTTGTTATTAATATTAATTCTATTTAAATATTGATTAAAATGAAAAAAGTGAGATTGGACTCATCCAAATGAGTCCTATCCCATTAAAGATTAAGTTTTAAATTTCTAAATATTTAAGCTTCATTTTTTGGGAGCCCTTAAGAGATAATTTGACTCATTTCTAATTTGATAATCAAGGAAGTTACACTTGATCTTTTTATTATTATGTAATAATAATTTCTTGTGCAATTTTTCATATTTATTCAAAGCTATTACGTAACTCTAAATCTTGTCAAAATTGTTATGTAACTCTAAATCTTTCTTTAATGGCATTTACATCAATTTGATACGATTAAATTACTTTGCTTCAATTTATCTCATTTCAGCTATAATATGTATTTACTTAGTATTCAAAATTTTCAATTATTTAAGATTATTTACCTTTTTAATTTAATGTCATTCCCAACTACATATGTTTGAGATGAAACCAACTCTATTAAACAGTTCTCCATGAGTCCTATCAAATTAAAAAACTATTTTTTACATCTTTATTTGTCATACAATTTTTATAATTCCTTCAAATTTGTAGTAGTTTTCAATAAGCTTTGTCAACATAAAAAAGATGTTGGACTAGTTTTTGTGAGTTCTATGTAATTAAGTATATATTATTTATATTTTTAAAATATTTAATATTATATTAATTTAGTATTGTTTATTAGCTATTTGGATAAAACTTAATTTTATGATTAAAGAAGTTGGAGATCATCTCTTTAGTGTCTTTGAATTCAACAGTCCAAATACAATATATTTATTTTTAGCTTTGACACACATACACACACACACACACACACACATATATGTCAAAGTTGAAATTAAATATAATTTTATTTTCATTTTAATTTACTTTTCTATTTTGTAGTAAGTTCAAATGTGGTTTGATTGGATAACATAAACATCATTAGACTACTATCGATGAGCCATATCCACTAAATATATTTTTATATATTTTCATAATTTAAATTATTTTTTTCTAGGGTTATTACCTACTTTATGAAACATTTAAATTTAATCCTAATTTGATTATTGGGGATGTTTTGCTCGAACTCCTTAATATAATGGAATGTAGTGTTCCCTTTCAATTTATCTCTCTTATTCAAATTTTTTTCTTTGATTTTGCTTTATTACAATATAACCCTAAATCACGTCTCATTATCATTTACTTTGGTTTGATTTGGTTATATTACAATGGTTATATTTTTGTCTAAAAAGGTTTGATCAACATGAATCAAATGTTGGTTTACTCATTTATAAGAGATCTATCCAATAACATATTAACTTTTTTTGTATTTCTTTAAAACATTTTATCTTTAATATTTTTTCCATGTTTATCAGATGCTTTGGCTCATATTTTACTCAATGACCAAGGATGTTGTACTCAATCTTCTTAATAACATGAAATGCAAAGTGCAAAGAAAATTATCTCATTTATAATTTAATATATATTTATTCAATATTGAAAAAAACATTTAGTATTCTTTATGTTTATTTAGTTTGATAATTTAAAGTAACTCCTAATTCGGTCTAACTGAGGCAAAACAAATGTTGTTAGACTACTCTCAATGGTTTTCATCAATTTAAATATTTTTTTTATTACTTTTTTAATATTTTAATTTCTTTTTTTTTATATGATTTACGTGACATTTTTACATGTGGTAAAGTTGATGAAGGAAAATGGTACACTCGATTATTATTGTCTCAAAATTTAATTTTCTTATATAATTTTTCTTATTTCTTTAATTTTTTTACTTTTTGTATGGTTATAGGACTGTGAAACTCTAAATGTTCTCTTATGTGTTTTTAACATTGCTTTGTTTGGTTAATTAAATTTCTTCAATTTACTTTTGTTTCATCCTTAATTTATATTATCTTAGTATTGAAATATTTATTTTAGTTTTTGTTTTGCTTATTTGTTTACGTAACTAGTTATATCTTTGAAATGAGATCTAATTGACACAAAAAATGTCATCTAACTCAATCCATTGAGGACTATCAAACAAATTATTCATTATTATATATTTTTAATTTTGTTTATTTTTTAATATTTTCATTGTTTTTATGAGATATTTTATTTCATTACTAATTTAACAAATGATGATGTTACTCTTAATCTCTTTAGTATCTTGTAATGAACCTTTCTTCAATAATTTATATCATTTTTAGAAATGTTTTTTATATTTTGTTATATTATTATGTAAAATTAAACCTCCTATCTTGTGACCTTTACATGTTCTTAATTTAATTATATTACATTACTTTAATTTATCACTTTTTTCTTTTAATACATATTTTCCAAAAATAAAAATAAATATTTATTATTATTTATGTATTTACTTTGGTCATTTGCAATACTTAAGAGCAAGTTCCAATTAGGTTAAAGTAATTGACGCTAGACTCAACGAGCTCTATGTAATTAAAAAAATTATTTTTATGTTCTTAAATATTTTGTTAAAAGATTTTGGAATATTTTAAGTGAAATTTTAATTTGTCTTTGATTAGACAATCAAGAATATCGCAATAATTCTCTTCAAATTTTTGAAATTGAAGTTTCTTTGGCTATTTGTCTTATTTTTTTCAAATATTTTCCATTAATTTCATTATATTATATTTTTTAAATTTATCTCAATTCAATTTTAACGTGTATATTTAATTAATATATAAATTATAATTTTATATTATGTATGATAATTTATTTTGGAAATTAGTAAAAATCCTATCAAGTTCCAATCAAAATGAGAATTATGTTATTCGACTCATCCAAATCATCGCTATGTTATTTGTTATTATTTTTATTTTTTATTTTCAAATATTTTTTTGTTATAAGATATTTCTATTTTTACTTTTTTAACGATTGAGCATGTCGTAATGAATCACTATACATTGACAAGCTACTTTCTTTTTTAATTTATTATGTTTTTTGAAATCTTTTTTTATTTAGTTATATTAGTGCATAACTCAAAATCTCCTCTAAAATGCCATTTAATTTGCTATGACTATATTTTGTTAAATTACATTATTTTGTCCCTTTTCAATTTCAATATATGAATACTTAATATAAAAATAATAACTTATTTTTCAATATGCTTATTTATTTTGATAATTCATAGTAATTCCAACTAAGGTAGTAATAAAAAACTTAAACATCATTGGAAATGTCATCATAAGTGATATCTAATTAAATTATTGTTATTTATTTTTAAGAATTTTATTTTTTTAATCATTTGTCAGAAATTTGATTTTTAAATTTTTATAATTAATGATTTTATATTCAAAGTAATTAGTGACATGGAATGAAACTTTCTCATTTAATTTGTCTATATTCTTTAAAGTTTTTTTTCAATTTTTAAAATTATAATGGTTCTAAAAAATCTCCCCTTTTGTGTACTTGTTTTTGCAATTACAGTGCTCTTTAATATAATTTCTACTTTAATAAATATATAAATATTTAAATAATTGAGATTAGATAAAAATTTATTGCCATTAATGTGCACTTGGTTTGATAATTCTTAGTAATTACAAATGTTGTCAAATTGAAACAAAACAAATGACATTAGCTCGTCTTAGTGATCTTTATTCAATTAGATATATAAATTTTTATTTTTTAGATGTAATTTTTATTGATTTTTAGGATTTACATGATATTTTTATTCATACATCGTTTGATAATTATGGATGTCATAGTCAATCTTTTTAATTTCTTGTAATAAATCTTTCTAATATTAGTTCTCATTTCTTTAAATTTTTATGTTTGATTTGGTTTGATTATCTTGCAACTCTAAACCCCAATTATGTGGCCTTTACATTGGTTTGATTTGGTTGTAACACATTACCTCAATGAACATGATTTCTTCTTCAATATTTATTTACTTCATATTAAAAAAATATTTTATTAAGGTTAATTTTTCATGAGTTTGATAATTCTTAGTAATTCAAAACCTTGTAAGATCATGATGAAAAGATTATTGTTGGGCTTCTCTCAACTATCTATATCTAATTAGATATATACATTTTCTTAAATGGTATTTTTGATAGATTTGCATGATTTATGAAACATTCCATTTGATACCTAATTTAATGACAACAAAACCTACACTCGATCTCCTTAGTATATTGTAATAGATCTTTCTGGTACATTTTATCTTATTTCTTTAATTGTTTTCTATTTAATTTGGTTATTTTGCTATGAAACTCTAATTCTTTTCTAATGTGACCTTCACATTACTTTGAATTAGTTATATTCTATTCCTTCAATTTATATCTTTTTAACATTAAAATATATTTAGTTAATATTAAAATTATAATTTATTATTATTTACACTTATATAAATTTGTGCTTTATACTAACTCCAAACTATGTCTAATGCAGATCAAACAAAGGTCACTCAACTGCCCTTAACAAACTCTATGTAATTAAATATTTTTTTAGTTATAAATATTATATTTTGAAAGTTTTGTGTGCATTTAGTGAGATGTTTCTATTCCTATTTGATTTGATGATCTACGATGTTGCAATCAAACTCATTAGAATCTTGAAATAAAAATTTCTTAAAAACATTCTTATTTCTCAAAATGTTTTTTGCTCTGTCTTGGTTGTGTTAGTACTTTACTCTTAATTTTACCTTACGTGCCCTTTACAATAATTTCACTTGGTTATATCTTACTACATTAATTTATCTCACTAGAATTTTAATATATGTTTAGTTATAATTAAAATAATAATTTATTATTATTTATACTTATTTTGTTTTGTTTTTTATAATAACTCAAAATGAAGTTAAATGAGGATGAAACTGATGTTGTTTAATTCGTCATGATATGTTTTATACAATTAAATATTCTTTTTTATATTTTAAATATATTTTCTATGGTTTCGACTATTTTATGACGTAATTCAATTCATTCCAGATTTAATGTTCGAAGATATTACGCTCGATCTTCTTAGACCTTGCAATATAACTTTCTCGTATAATTTATGTCATTTCTTCAAATTTCTTGCTTTAATTTAGTTATATAGCAATGTAACAATAAAATGCTTTTACATTGCTTTGATATTGTTTTGTTACAGTTCATCAACTTTTCAAATCTTAGCTTTAATATATATTTATCTAAAGTTAATATCATTGTGTATTATTATCTATACTTATCTAATTTTGTTATTTGTAGTAATTCAAAATGAAGCCAATCAAAGAAAAAAATTTTGTACTCGTCTTCATGTGTACTATCTAATTAAAATTTCATTTTTATAATGTTAATTATTTTATTTTCTTAGATTATTACATGATTTACGAAATATTTTCATTCACACATGTTTTTACAAATGAGAATATTATGCTTGATCTCGATAGTATTATTCAAGACAACTTTTGCATAATATTTATCTAATTTCTTCATATTTTTTTTGATTTAGCTGCAAAAAAATTTAACTCCAAATTTCATCTCCTGTTACCTTTAAATGGCTTTGAATTGGTTATATTACATTTCTTGAATTTTTCATATGATAGCATTACAATATATTTATTTAATAGTAAAATAATAATTTATTTTATTTTTTCTTATTTAATTTTGTAATTCATAGTAATTCCAAATGAGCTTTAATGGAGAATAAAATAGATGTTGGGCTCTTCTTGACAAGTATTATCTTATTGAATAATCCTTTTTCTACTCCAAAACATTTTTTCTATTATTTTTACATGTTTTCCTTATATTTAAATTATTAAATGAATTAATGTTTAGACATATACTCTGAATCTCCTCAGTGTCATGGAATGTTGTTTTTCATAAACTTTATCTCAGTTCAATTTTTTTCACAACGATTTGGCCAAATAATTTTGTTACTATAAATTAATATGCATGTGATGTTCACATGTCGTTCATTTGGTTATATTCTTTTCCTTCAATTCATCTCACTTTTATATGTATTATATATTTACTTAAAATTAAAATAATTATTTAATTTTTTTGTACTTTGATAATTTGTAATAATTCCAAATGAGATATGATATAAGTGAAATAAATATCAATGGACTTGTCTTAATGGGCCCTATCAATTTTAAAGTTTATTTGTAGAATTCAAAATATTTATTTCCATGGATTTTGAACGCTTCATGAGGCATTTCTTTCATACCTTATTTGAAAATTGAATAATCTTCTTGGCATCATGGAATGTAGGTCATCGAAGATAAAAATACAAACATTGTTGGACTCATCTCTATGAACTTTGTCAATTTAATGTTCACTTTTTTTGTTTTCAAATTTGTTTATTTTTTTCTTTTATGGCATATTTTAAGAGATATTTTGATTCATATCATATTTCATGAATAAGGTTGTTCGATCCTCAAATTGTCTTTAAATTTAGCTTTCTCTTTATTTTTGTTATGTTAGTATATAACTCTAAATCTCATCTCATGTTACTTATATATGTAAGTAATTTGGTAATATTATAGTTATTCAACAACTTATCTCATTTCTAGTTTATAATATTTTTACTTAATATGAAAATAAAAACCTATTATTATTTGCCATATTGAAATTTGTAAATCATAGTAATTTCAAACGTGGCGTGATCGAGAAAAATAATTGTTGATTGACACTTCTAGATGAGAACTGTCTAATTAAATATTTATTAATATTGTTTAAATACATTTTATAACATTTTACCCACATTGCAAAGTATTTCTATTCATACCTTATTTCATGATCAGGGATATTATGCGTGATCTCATTAGTATGTTGGAGTTTAACCTTCATGTATAATTTGCCAAATTTCTTTAAACTTTTCTTTTATTTAATTATCTTACAGTGAGACTCTAATTGTGGTGTCCTATGAGGTTTAAATCACGTTAATTTAATTATATTATATATTTTAATTTATCTTATTCCATATTTCTTATATCTTTAATTAATTTTAAAATATTTCTTTATTATTATTAATATTTATCCAATTTGGCAATTCATAATATTTCTAAATGAGCCATGATATAGGGTAAATAAACATCTTTAGATTTGTTTCGATAGGTTCTATCTAATTAATCATTTGTTTTTTTAATTTTAGATATTTTTAATACCTAGAATGTTTATATGCTTTACAATGCATTTTGATTTATTTCTAAATCTATGATCAAAGATGATGCACAATATCTCCTTAGTACCATTGGGTGAGGCATTCACATATAATTTATCTTATTTCTTCAGTTAATGTGCAATGATTTGGTTATATTATTATGTTACTCTAAATCGCTTCCTGTCTCGCCTTTACATTATTTTAATTTTATAATCTTCTTGTACGTAAATTTACTTTATTTTTGTTAATTTTATTTTACTAAATATTAATATAACAATTTAATATTATTTCTACTTATTTCCTACATTAATTCATAATAATTCCAAATGAGCTATGATTTTTGTTGAAAGAAACATCTCTACACTCTTCATGAACAGTTTTATTTTGTCAACTATTCTTATATTGTTTTTAATCATTATATTTTTCTAAAATATTTGTATGTTTTATGAGACATTTTGACTCGTACAATATTTTATCATTGTGGACATAATAGTCAGTCTCCTAAGTTTCACTGAATGTTATATTATGTCATTTTTATTTTGCTCCATAACATTACTTCAATTTATTCTTTTTCTATCATAATATATATTTAAATAATATTAAAATAAAAACATATTATTCTTTATTGCTATTTTTTTTTGCAATTCAAAGAAACTCCAAATGATGTATCATTGAGACAAAATGGATATTATTGTATGCATATGTATGAGTTCTATCTTATTGAATATTAATTTTAATATTTCTAGATATTTTATCTGTGAATGCCTTGACATGTTTTCTGAGACATTTTGATTTGTAAAAGATTTCACGATCCAAGAGGTTACCCTTCATCTCATATGTATCTTGCAATTCAACTGTCTTATATAATTAATATATTCAAAATTTTATCTTTCATTCTATTTTATTGTAATGAAAATATAACTATTTTATTATGTGCCTTTTGCATCATATTACTTTTGTAATAAGATATTTTTTAATTTATCATATTTTAGCATAAATATTGTTAATGTAGGTTTAAAATAATAACATTTTATGATTTAAATTAAAGTAGATGATAATTTGAAGTAATTATTAATAAGGAATGATGGAGATGAAGAAAATTTCATGAGACTGATCTCAATAAGCTTTATCAAATTAAATACACATATTTAAGTTTTTAAAAATTTTATCTTCTGCAACTAAACAATTTAGAATCTTGGAATATAGCTTTCTTGTATAATTTATCTTTGTTATTAAATTTATTTTTATTTTGCTATATTATAATTCTTTAATTTATTTGATTTTAAACTTAAAATTTATTTATTTAATATTTAAATAATATTGTTTTATTATTTAACAGTATTTAATTTAATAATTCATATTATGTCAAAACATTGTCGTATTACATTAAAATAGACACCATTGGACTAGTTTTGTTGAACTTCATCCAATTGGAAAATTTTCTTAATATTTTTTTAACTAAGTCAAACTAAACATTTTTTATGAAATGTGATGAATTATACTACATTATTACTTTTTAAGATTTTTTTGGAGAGAAAGTATAAAATACTAAATCGATAAATAAGGTATAAATTAAAATATCTTTAATTTGTGCCAACACCCTAGAAAATAAAACACTTAAATATAATAAAATTAATATTGAATATGATAAAGCCCTTCGAGAATTGTCCAACTACAATTGCTCTATCTATATCAAGCCTTATGTGGAATTACTATGAATTACAAAAATAAATAAACAAAAAAAATATAACAATATTATTTTATTACTAAATAAAAATATATTCAGTTTGTAACAATATAACTGAAAGTAATGTAAGAAAACCTAATTCATAAAAACATTAAGTTCGCATAAGAAAATAATTAGAGTTTTATTATAATTTAAATTATTTTAAGAAAAATAAAAAATGAAATGACATAAATTCTAAGGGAATTTTACATTCCAATACTATGTAGATTATGTTTAACATCACAAATCGTCAAATATGACATAAGTTGATATCTCATAAAATAGTAAAAAGCAATAGAAAATAAAATATTTAGAGAAATAAAAAATGAATTTTTAATATGATAGAGCTCATCAAGGTGAGTCCAGCAAGGTTTGTTTTATCACAATCTTACCTTTTATTGAAGAACTAGTAATAACAAAATTAAATAAGAATAAATAAACATATAATTTTTTTTAAGTATTATGTAAAAAAAATATTAAAGCTAAAACAACAAAATTAAAGTAAAAGGTTAAAAAAGGAGAATAAGTGGTTAAAGGTAATATAACTAAAGCGAAGCAAGCAATTTCGATAAAAGAAATAAATTACATAACAAAGTTCAATTCGTAGATGCTAAGGAGATTGAGTGCAATAAGTTCGATCATCAAATGATGTAGGATTCAAAAACTCTAGTAAAGCAAGA
Source organism: Vanilla planifolia (assembly GCA_023846275.1). Taxonomy (NCBI): domain Eukaryota; kingdom Viridiplantae; phylum Streptophyta; class Magnoliopsida; order Asparagales; family Orchidaceae; genus Vanilla; species Vanilla planifolia. The sequence continues at coordinate 826,634 of JAIUJO010000028.1, read as the reverse complement.
CAAGAGCATAGAAAAAATTGAAAAAATAAAAATTAATTTTAATTAGTTAGAGCTCATCAATCCATAGACATTTATTTCATGTCGATTAGACCTTATTTGGATTTACATTTAGTTACAAAAGAAAGAAAGCATAAATATTGATAAAATATTATTTAAATATAAATTAATTATATGTTTAAATTAAAATGAGATATATTAATGTAATGCAATATAACAAAATCAATGACATGTAAAGATAACACAAGGAAAGGCTTTGAGTTGCATGGCATTGTAACCAAAACAATGTTAAACATCTGAATAAATGTAAAAAAATCACACATGAAAGTTTCACTCCAAGATGCTAAGTAGTCCATGCATAACATCCTCAGTCACAAAATTTGGTTTGATAAAAATGTCTTGTAGTCAATGTGAAGTCCAAAGAAAATAAATTATTTAAAAATATTAAAAATATTCTGCTAGATGGAGCTTTTTAGAGGAGCCTAATGACATTCCTTGTCTTAATTAGAGCTCTTTTAGAATACTATAGTTTACAAAAAATATAATCATAAATAAAAATAACATAAGATTTTTATATAAACTTAATATATAAAAAAGGCTAAAATATGGAAAATTGATAAAATTTAAAATAATTCATTCAAATAAAAGTAAGAGTCACCCATGAGGAGAGTGTAAGTTTCATAATAATATAATAAAATCAAAGAAAATATTTTGAAGAAATGAAATAAATTTCATTGTAAAGCCACATTCAAAGTTAATAAGAAGGTCGAAGGTAATATCGTTGATGTTCACATAAAACATGAATAAAAATATCTAGTAAAGCATGCAAGGCATTAAGAAAATTAAATATTATAAATATTTAAAATGAATTTTTAATTAAAGGGACACACTTGAGGTGAGCATAATTATGTTTTTTTAATCTTGATCACCCTTTGTATGGAATTAAAATAAATCACCAAATTACATAATCATAAATCATATTTTTGTAAATTAAGCTAAAATATGTTAAAGTTGCTAGGAGATTAATTGAAGAAATATAATACAACCATATAAGGGTAATATAATAATCACATAAGTGTGGACTTAGAGTTATATTATAATATAAGAAAATCAAAGTGAAATTTGATTTAATGAGATAACCTCTATAAGAATTTTTTGTTCTAGGACATAAAGTAGATCATTTATGAAATCCTTGATCATCAAATCTATCATGAACCAAAATGAATATTAAAGCATGCTAAAATTTTAGAAAATAAGACATTTAAAAATTTGAAAAATTTTACTTAAATAACATAATTTGCCAAAGAAATTATAATATTTGTTTTGTCTCCATTAGACCTCAATTAGAATCATAAAAAATTACCAAAAAAGATATGGAAAAATAAAAATGAACTATTATTTTTTATTAAGCAAATATTTATCAAATAAAGAATTTAAAAAATTAAATGATGTAATGTAATAAAATGAAAGTTATTTGAAGATCACATAAGAGGACAATTATAGTTAGTTTAAAATGTAACTAATTAAATGTGAAAAATGATAACAAAAGAAAAATTATATGAACATGTTACATGCCAAGAAACTAAGAAGATCATGTAAAACTTCTTTAGTCATTAATTAAGGTACGACTCAAAATGTCCCATAAAGCATACAAAAATCTTACAAAATAAGATATTAAAAAAAATGAATTTATTGTTGGATAGATTTTGTCAAGGCAAGTTCATCGATAGTTATTTTATCTAAATTAGACCCAATTTTGAATTACTAGATATTACCAAATTATGTAAGAAAAAATAATATTAAGTTACAATTTTAATATTAAGAAAATCTATATATTATACTTTAAATGAGTTAAACGTAAACAAAATAATAAAATGAAGTCATAGGGTCACAAAATTAACATGAGAGGTGAATTAGAGGTACATAGTAATATAAACAAATAAAAGAGAGACATTTTAAGAAATATTATGATCTATAAGAATATTGCATTGATATATACTATAGTGATTGCATGTAAGACCCTTACTCATTAAACAAGGTAAGAATCAAAATATTTCTTAAAAACTTTTGAAACTCTAGAAAACAAAATATTTCAAACAAAAAAAATGAATATTTAATCAAAGAGAGCACACTAAGATGAGTTAAATCACATTTGTCTCATCTCAAATGGACCTTTTTCAGAATAATTATGAATTAAAAAATAAATAGGAAAAAATAATAATATATATTTTTTATTATTAACCAAATATATACTATATCTAAAATGATGCTAAAGGATGCTATGCAATATAAACAAATTAAAGCAAGTAAAGTTCACATGTTTGGATATTTAGAGTTAATAGGATATGAAAATAAAAAAAAACATCAAAGAAAAGATACAAATGTAAGTGAAATTTGGATTCCAAGATATCAAAGAGATCGACTATGGCATCTTAAACCATCAAATCATATATGAATAAAAAATATGTGTAAAGCATGCAAACAAAAAAGAAACTATAATATTTAAAAATATGAAAATAAATATTTAATATTGGAGATCTCCTTCAGTCAAGTCAAATAGTGTTTTCTTCAACTTTAGCATATGTCATTTGGAATTATTGAGAATAACTAAAAAAATTATGCCAAAATAACACAAAATAATTATTTTAATTTTAAGAAAATATCTGTTTAAGCTAGAACGAGATAAATTAAAGCAATATAATATAACCAAATATATGAGGGAAGAATTACAGTTTGATAAAAAAAATGAAAGAAATAGAATTTGATGGAATCAGATAAATTACATCCTCCCATCAAATCAGCTATCAATCGAAATATCATATAAAGCATTCAAAAAAAGTGTAAAATAAAAAATTTAGACATATTAAAATCAACATTTATTTAGATGGAGCACATCAAGTTGAGTCCATCGATGTTTATTTTAGGTCGATTAGACCTCATTTTAAATTTCTATGAATTACCAAAGTGGACATGCATAATGAGCAATAAGTTTTGGTTATAATTTTAAGCAAATAACAAGTGGAAAATATGCCAAAATCTTGCATTTCAATATGCCTAAATAATAGTAATGTAAATGTTACATAAGAGAAGAATAGTACTATGATAGGTTAAATAGAAAACTTTGAAGAAATGAAATAAATTATACAAAAATGCTACATTACGAAATACAAAAAAGATAGAACATAACATCTTTATTCTTCAAGTAGTGCACGAAACAAAACATCCAGTAAGATATGGCAAATGTTAAGAAAATTAAATGTTTTCCAATATTAAAATGAATGTTTAATTATAGAACTCATTAAGGATAGTTCAATGACTATTTTTTCATCTACATCAAACCTCATTACAAGAAATAAATTGCACCATGTAATACTACAAAATTATGTTAATTAAATTCTCTAATGATTATTTTTGTCGAATGTTGCTTTTGAAGACACCAAGAAGATCAAGTTTAATAATCTCGATCTGCAAATCAACTATGAATCCAAATGACTTGTAAAACATGCCCAAACAATAAAAGAATAAAATATTTCAAAATATAAAAATATTAATATTAAGGTAATATTATTCATCGAGATGATTCTAATAATATTTGTTTCATATACACTTGACCTCATTTGTAATTTTATGGATATACATTAGTAAACAGACACAATTAAGGAAATTGTATTATATATTAGACAAATATTTATAAAAACAAAAAAGAGGAAAATTGAAGCATGTAATAAAAGAAAATCAAACAAATGTAAATGTGACATGGGATAGTAATTATTATTATATTGTAATACAACCAAACAAAACAAAAACATGATTAAAAATTAAGAAATTATATGAGAAAGTTGCTTTGCAACATATTTGGGAGACCAAGTGTAACATCGTCGAACATCAAATGACATACAAATCAAAATCTCAGAAAATGCATATCAAAACCTTAAAAAGAAAATATTTAAAAAATATGAAAATTAATTTTTTAAATAGATAGAGCTCTTTTAGTCATGTTTTTGATGTTATTTTCATTTAAACAAAACTTAAGTAATAGAAACTGTTATTTTAATTTTATGAAGATATATGAACTCTAAAATTAAGAAAATTAGAGCAATATAATATAACTTAATTTATGAGAGGAAAATTGTAGTTTCAATAGATAAAAGAAGAAAACAAAATTTTATGAAATGAGATAAATTGAATGATAAAGTAGAATTCTATGTATTTAGGGAAATCAATTGTAACATTCTTAATCATCAAGTCAACTATTAATAAAATAATCTCACATCAAGTGGCAAAATTGATACAATTTAATTAGATCGAGCTTGACAAGATAAGCACAATAAACTATATTTGTCTCAATTAGACATCGTTTAGAATTATTGTGAATTTCCAAATTAAACAAGCATAAAGAGTAATAAATTTTGAATTTAACAATTTCTTAATGTATAATAGGATTGAAATGTCATAAATTGATGCAATTAAATATGCCTAAATAAAAGAGTTGTAAAAGTCACCTGAGAGAAGAATAATAATATGATGAAGAATAGAAAATTGAATAATTTAGAAAACTTATGCAAGAAAGCCACATTCCAAGATGCTTAAGAGATAAAATATAACTTCACTAATTAGAAAATGAGGCACAAACAAAAATATCCTATAAACCATGTCAATTAACAAGAAAATAAAATATTAAAAATAATAACATTACATTTAACTCATTTAGATTATTCCAAAGAAAATAAGAAAAACTTATATTAAATTATTATTTTAATATTAAGTAGACTAGTGTTTAAGATGAAATGAGATAAATTAAAGTAATATATTATAGAAGAATTAAAGGCATCTTAGAGTAACATAGAAGGAGATTGAAAGTTTCATAGTAGTATAACTAAATAAAAGGGAAAAAATATATAAAAAAACAAAGAAAATTTTACACGAAAGTTGCATTCCAACATATTAAGGAGATTGAGTTTACCATCCTCGATCATCAAAGTAGTACCAGTCAAAGTATATCAGGAGGAGTACCACAAGTCTCTTAAAAATATTTAAATGATTAAAAAGGAATAACTAACAAGATAAAGATGAACGAGATGAGTTGATCAAACCATATTTTGAATTATGGTGAATTACCAAACAAAAAAGAATTAATTATAATATTATTTTAATATTAAAAAAATACATTTTATAGTAAAAAAAAGAAAAATTAATGCTATATAAAATAAAAAATTAATATGATGTAAAGGTCACACAAGATAAGATTTCAAGATTCATTACAATATATAAAAATAAAAAAATTTTGAAGCTATGAAATTAATTATATGGAAAAGATGCCTTCCAACATTAAAAAGTGATGAAGTGTGACATCCTTGATAAAAAAATCTTGTATGAATTGAAATATTTTGCAAAGGATGGAAAATTTGCAAAAACTAAAGTATAGAAAAGTAAAAAAATTACTATTTCATTGTATAAAGCTCTTCCAAATGAGTACAAAAATATTTTGTTGTCTCAACTTGGTGTCCATTAGAACAACTATGAATTATAAAGTTAAATAATCATAGATAATAATAAAATATTTAATAACAATAAATGATACATTAAGTTTGAAAGTGGATAAATTAAAGAAACATTATATGGCAAAGTTACACTCCAAGATACTATGGAGATGTAGTGTAACATCCTCAATCATCAAATAAACTATGAAAAAAAGGATTCATAAATGCCTTAAAATCTAATAAAATAAAATATTTCAAATATAAAAATGGACATTTAAATAGATAGATCTTGTCAAAAGATTCCAACGACCTTTGCTTTCTTTTATAAGGCATCATTTTAAATTTGTATGAATTGTCAAAAGAACTATTCATAAGCAACAATAAACTATTATTTGTAATATAAGAAATTTTTATTAAGGCTCAAATTAACAAAGTTGTAGCAATATGATATAACAAAATCAAGGTTATATAAAGTTCACACGAGAGGAGATTTAGAGTGAGATAGTAAAATTACCAAATGAAGCATAACATTTGATAAAAATGCATAAATTTTATGAAAAATTGCATTTAAAGATACAAAGGAGATCAACTATAGTCGACTCAAAAATCAAATCAAATACAAATTCAAATATATCAAAAATGGTGCAATAATGTGAGAAACCAAAATATTAAAAAAACATAAAAATAAATATTTAATGGGGAAAATGTTGTTGAGATGAGTCTAATGACAATTGTTTTATCTCTATAAGACCACATTTGTAATAACTATGATTTACAAAGTTAAATAAAGAAAAATAATCATAAACTTTTTTAATATTATGCAAATATATATTTAAAACAAAATAAAATTAATTGAAGTAATGTGATATAATAAAAAAAATAATGTATAAGTCCTATGAGCAAAGAATGAGAGTTTTACTATAACATTGTATAATCTACAAAAAAATATAAGATAGGAGGTAAATTTTATGAGAAATATGCATTCCATGGCACTAAGGAGATTTAATACAATACCCTCAATTGCCAAATATGTAATGAATTGAAATGTATTTTTAGTCATCCCCAAATCATAGAAAATAACAAGTTTAAAGATATAAAAGGATTTTTTAATTGGTTAAAGATCATTGAGATGATTGTAAAGGCAATTGTTTTGTACATTCATCTTTATTTGAAACTACAATGAATTACAAAAGTAAAAAACATAAATAATAATGTATTATTTTTTAAAATTTTTTTGGAACTTTTTACAAGAGGATGAAATAAAGATTATTTAATCCATATAATATAACCAAATAAAAACAATGTTTAGATTACATAAGTGAGACTTAGATTTAGATATTAATATAACCAAACAAAAACTAAATATTTGAAGAAAAGTCATAAAATTTATAGGAATATTGCATTTTAATTTGTTAAGGAGTTGGAGTGTAACCTCCTCTATTGTCACATTAAGTTTGAATTGAAATTTCAAATAAAGCTTCCAAAAAGAAAAGAAAATTAAAAATTTAAGAAATATGCATTTAATTAGATAAGCATAAACAAACATTAATAATCTTAAATTATTATTTTTAATATTAAGAAAGAGTATTTTATAACTAAATTAGGATATATAGAAATAGAATTATATAACAAAGTGAATACTTAAAAAGTCTTACATGCATAAACCTTAGGAAAAAATATCTAAAAATATCAAAGGGAATATTTAATTAATAAACATCGTAATGACAAGCCCAACAATATTAATTTCATTTCCATTATGTGACTTCCAGAATTATTATGAATTAAAAAATGTAATTAAGAAAAAATAATTGCTTAATAATTATTTTAATTTCTAGGTAGATATATTAATGCTTAAGTAAGATAATTTGAAATAACAATATAGTGTTACCAAAAACTTTTAGGTAAAGGTTACAATAGAGGAGATTTAGGGTTACATAATAATATAAGCAACAGAAAGCTTAAGATTTGAAGAAATGAGATAAATTATATAGAAAAGTTACATTTGAAGATACTAAGTAGAACATTAGTAATAGTCTTGATCGACAAATTAGTATTGAATCAAAATGACTTCAAATATTATAAAACCCAAAATAATCTTTTAAATTTTAAGAAATCAATATTTAATTTTATATAGTTTTCTAATCAAATATAACAAGATTAGGTTTATCTCAATTAGACCACTTTTAAAAATATTAAAAATTGTAGAGGTAAATTAAAAAAATAAAAAAAAATTTAAAAAATATTTTTAAATATATAATAAACATAAAATTAAATAAAACTTATCTATGTGATACAATAAAATTGAAGTAAAGTAATCATCAAAAGAGAGGAGAACTATAATTTATCAATAATATAACAAAATTAAAAATAATATATTTGGATGAACTAGCAAAAATTTATAAGAGAATTATATTCAATATATTGATAAAAACAAGTGTAATTTCCTTGGTCTACAAAATAGGTGCAAAATGATAACTATCATAAGCCATGCAAAAACTTTAGTCAAATAAAATATTAAAAAATATAAAATAAGTATTTACTATGATTAAGATCAATAAGGAAATTCTAGTGACATTTATTTCGTATTGATCAAACATTATTTGGAATTATTATGAATTACCTAAGTAAAAAAGAATAAATAAAAATAATTTTTTTGACATTAAGTCAATATATATTAAAGTTGAAATATGATAAATTCAAAGAATGTAATATAACTAAATCAAATCATTATAAAGGGCACATGATTGTATAATTAGAGTTTCAAGACAATAGGCTCTAATCAAAGGAAATAGTTTGAAGAAATCAGACAAATTGTATACACAAGCTTCATTCCAACATACTATAGTCTGTGTGTGGCATTTCATGTATGACAAATCAAGTATGAACGAAGACATCTCTTTGAGCTTGCCAAAATTCTATAAAAGTAAAACATTTAAAAATTTTTATGTTGAATACGTAACAGGATAAATCTTCTCGAGAAGATTTCATCGACATTTGTTTGGACTCGGTATTGCCTTATTTAGAATTACTACAAATTTCCAATGTAAATATTAACAAATAATAATTAATTATTATATTAAAATTAAGCAAATATATATTAAGGATAAAATGTGGTCAAATGATGTAATGTAATATAATAAAATAATAATGATGTAAATATCACAAGATAAGAGATTTTGATTAACATGTTAATTTGTCCAAATGATGACAAAAAATCATTAGCAATAAGATAGATTGTAATGAGAAGGCTATTTTAGAGCATTCTAATGTGATCAAACGTAAAACACTTTGTTATCAAATCATCTAAGAATGAAAACTCCTCATAGAGCATGCTATTTGAAAATGGGAAAGTAAATATTTAATTTGATAGATGTTATTGAGACAAATCAAACAACATTTGAAACATCCTTGATAATCAAATTAAATATGAATCGAAATATATCGTTATGCATGACAAAAACATTGATCATCAAATTAGTTATTATCCAAATGTCTCATGAAGCATACAAAAGCCAATGAAAATTAAGCATTTAAAAATATTCAAAAAAAATATTTAATTGGATAAGTCTCATCAAGATGACTTAGATGACATTTCCTTCTTCTCGAATGGCCCTCATTTGGAATTACTTTAACTACAAAACAATTAGCATAACTAATGGAAAATTGTTATTTTAATATTAATTATATGTATATTGAACTTAAAATGAGATAAATTAAGAATATGTGATATAACCAAATCAAAATGTTGTGATGAGCACATCATAAAAATTTAGTTTGATGGAACTCTTCAAGAAAGTACAACAATACTTTTTGTCCTGATCAAATTAGATATGGAATTTTATGAATTATAGTAAGTTAATTAGCCTTAAATAATAGAAAAGAATTTTTTAAAAATTGAGTTAATTTATGTCAAAGATGAAATGTTATAAATTTGAGCAATGTAATATCGCCAAATAAAATATTAAAGGTTAGTTGAGAGGATATTTGGAGTTATACAATAATATTTAACAACTAGAGAAAAAATATTTGAGAAAATGAGATAAATTTTATGAGATTGTTACTTTCGAAGATACTAAAGAGATAGACTGACATTCTTGATCATTAATATTGGTAAGAATTAAAATATCTCATAAAAATGGCAAAAGCTTAGAAAACATAATTTTTAAAAAAATATAAAAAATAATTTAATTGGATAGTGCTTATTAAGGTAAGTGTGATGACATTTATCTTTCTCAATTGAACCTATTTTTAAAATATGATGAATTAAAAAATTAAATCAACATAAATAATACCTACTTGTTATTTTAATATTAAGTCAATGTATGGAAAAGATCAAATGGATTAAATTAAAACAACATTATGTATTGAATTTTAAGTGAGAGCTTTGAACAAATGATAAATTGTTTAGGAAAATTGCATTCCATGGTACTAAGGAGATCAAGTGTCACTTCCTCAAAAAAAATCATTTATGAATCAAATGTCTTGTAAAGAATATTTTATATAATGTAGCTTTTTGAGACAAGTCCAATATTATTTTTTGAAAAGTAAAAAATATATATGATAACATATTATAATTTTATTATTGAATAAAAATTTATTAAAGCTAAAATGTGATAAATTAAAGAAATATAATATAGCCAAATAAAAAAGTACATTTTGAGAATTCAGATTAATGGTGCACGATGCTATATTCTAGAATAATTTAAATGCAAAATATAACATTCTCGATCATCAAAGCTAGAACAAATAAAAATGCCTCTTAAGGAATGCCAAAGCCTTAGAAACAATTTCGAAGAACTTAAAAATGAATATAAGATTTGATGGAGCTTCTCATCACATGTCCAATAAGTTTATTTAGTCTCGATGAAGCCTACCTTGGAATTGCTATAAATTGTAAAAATCAACAAGATAAACAATAATAAATTAATATTTAAATTATAATAAAAACTATAGTAGATTTGGAATACGATAAATGTAAGAAATGTAACATTAAAAAAATTAAAAATAAGGATGAGTTAACACACGAGGGGAAATAATGTTTCTTAGTGTTATTACCAAATGGTACTAAGAAATTAAAGAAATGAGATAAAGTGCATGAGAAAATGGCATTCCAAGTTACCAAGGGTTTCAGTGCAACATTCTTTATCCTATAATATATTGCAAATAAAAAATCTCATAAAACATTATAAAACATAAAAAAATTAAATAAATACACATATAACTTTGAATAGGGCTTGTTTAGCATAGCCTAATGACATTTGTTTCATCATAGTAAGACCTTTCTTTGAACTATTATGAATTATCAGAATAATAAGAATATTAATATTATGGAAATATGTATTATAGTTGAAATGTTTTAAATTGATGCAACTTAACATAGCAAAATAAAATTAATGTAAAGCTTGAAAGAGAGGGGCTTTAGAATTAAATATTAACATTACCAAATAAAAGAAAAAACTTCTTGAAATAAGTCAAATTTTTGGGTAAAAATTTCACACTTGGGCACTATGGAGATCAGGTATACTATTTTTTATTATTAGGTTAGTTGTGAATTGTGATGTTTGGTAAAACATGTCAAACATTTAGTACAAATTTTTAAAAAATAAAAATAAATTTTAATAGATAAAGCTAGTTGACATGAGAACAATTACATTTTACATCATGATGGAATTACATTTATAATTATTTTGAATTACCAAAATAAATAAGAATAAATAGTAATAAATTGTTATTTTAATAAGAAGAAAATTTATATTGATGAAAATATAAGATAAATTCAAAAAATATAACACTATAAGGTAAAGTGTCATGAAGATCAAGAAAAAAGTTTTAGAGTTATATAAAATTATAATCCTACTAGAGCCAAAATATTTGAAGTAATGAGATAACTTTCATGAAAAAGTTGAATTCTAAGATATTGATAAGTTAAAATATAACATTGTTGATAATCAATACAAGAAGAAGTCAATTTTTTCATAAAGCATGCCAAAATCTTGAAAACTAAAAATTTAAAAAATACTAAGGTGAATTTGGAAATATATAGGGCTTGTCAAGGCATGTTTAGCAAATATATAACAAAGCTAAAATAAGATAAATTGAAGCAATATCACATAACCAAATTAATGTGAAAATTTTGAAGTTATAAGACACTTTTTAGGAATGTTGAATTCCAAGATGCTTAAGCAATCAAGCATCACCCTTTGTCATCAAATAAGGTATGAATTAAATATCCACTAAGGCTTCCAAAACTATTCATAAAAATGAAAAGTAAAGGAATTAATATTTAATATATAAAACTCTTTTAGGTCAGTTAAAATTACTAAGAACCATAAAAATAAATAAGAAAAATAATTAATAATTTATTAATTTAATATTTGGTATACTTGTAATAAAAATAAAAAAATAAATGGAAGAAATGTAGTCTAATTAAATAAAATAGAAATTCTAAAATATTTGATTAATTATTAACAAAATGTCCATTCCAATTTGCTGACGAGATCAAGTGCAGTATCTTTGATAATTAAATTAAGTATGAATAAATTTTGTCGTAAGAACTTAAGGTATTTTAAAGAGTTAAAAAATATAAGAAGAAATATATAATAGCATAGAAATGATGGAGATAAGTCAAACAAAATTTGCTCTATTATAATTGATCCTCATTTGAAAATACTATGAATTACAAAAATTAATTAACATGAATATTAAGAAATTATAATTGTTCATATTATGAAATATTTGTTAAATCTAAAATCAGGTAAATTAATGCAATGTAACATAACAAATCAATTTGATGAAAATTTTCATGAGAGGAGTTTTTGAGTTACATATTAACAGAACCAAAAATGGTAAAAAATTTGAAAAAGAAAAGATAAATTACACTACAAACTTGTATTCCAAAATTGTAACATCTTTGATTACAAAATGAGGTATGAATCAAAATACCTAGTTGAGAATTCCAGAACACTAAAAAATAAAATATATAAAAATATGACAATGGATATTTAATTTGACAAAATTCAACACGATAGGCTATTTACTTCTCCATCCTTTCTCATATGTAATTATTAAGAATTAAAAATAGAAATATTAAATAATAATAATAAATTATTTTAAATGTTTAGTAAAAATTAGAAGGAAAAAGAGAAGTTGCTTGCAAATAAATATAAATATTTACAAATTATTATTTTAAAATTATAAAAATATGTAATAAACAAAAAATGAGTTGAACTAAAATAAAGTAATACATCCAAATCAAATACATGTAAAATACACCTGAGAACAGAATAAGAGTTGCTAAATAATATAAGAAGATTTACGAAAAAAAATTTAAAGAAATAAGATAAATTGAATGGGAATGTTGCATTCCAACATACGAAGAAGATCAAGTGTAATATTCTTGTATTTCATAATACATGCCAAGTGCAAGCAGTGTTAAATTATTAAAAAAATAAATATTTAATTATGAAGAGCTCATTGATAATATTTAAAATAATATTTATTTTGACTCTACGGATGTCATTCAAAATTATTGTAAATTAAAAAATGAATAATATTTAATAATAATAATTTATTATTTTAATAGAAAGAAAATTTAAGTTAATGTGGAAAGCTAAAAATTTTAACTAATTTAACATAACCAAATCAAAGTGGTGTAGAGGTCACTTTAGAGAAAATTTAGAGTTTCAAAGTAATATAGCCAAATAAAAGAAAAAACTTGAATAAATTAGATAAATGGTATGGAGAAAATTGTATTCAAATATATGAACGAGATTAACTATAACATCCTCAATAATCAAATAGGGTATAAAGTGATATATCTCATGAAACATGCCAAAATCCTAGAAAATTTAGATTTTAAAAGATTTAAAAATGTATATTTTATTAGAAAGTGTTTCTTTAGATGAGTGTAATGATAGTTTTTTGTCCTTAATTATTCCATATCAAGAATTACCATTAATTAGTAAAAGAAATTTACATAAATAAGAAACAATTATTATTTCAATGTTATTGAACATTAAATATTCAAATGAAAGTGATGTAAATAGTAAACTTGATGAGAATAAGAGTGTTTTTAGTAATATAACCAAATCTAAGCAAAAATATTCGAATAATTAAGGTAAACCTTTTTATGAGAGTTACATTGCAAGAAAATTTGTAGATTGGGTGTAACATTTTTAATCATCAAATTTGAGGGAAATTAAATATTTTAGAAGGCATGCAAAAATCTTAAAAATAAAACATTTTAAAATCTAAAAATAAAAATTTAATTACATAAAACTCATTCAAACAATTCGAGTGACATTTGTTTCATCTTGATTATACATCGATTTTAATTACAAAAAAATTTAAAAATTTTATCATCATAAAAAGTAATTAATTATTTTTCCCATGTAAAATAAATTTATATTAATAATTATTGATTCTAACTTTTCTCTTGTGTGATCTTTGCATCACCTTTGTTTCATTATATTACAATTTGTAGCAGTTTTAAACAAGGTGTGAACAAGACAAAAGATAGGTCATTAGACTCATCTCATGAAGCTTAAAAAAATTAAATATTCATTTTAATATTTTTGAAAACTCCACTTAATTAGAGTTTTGGCCCTAAAATTCAAGCCATTTAAATTCCTACTTAATTATCAATTGAGGACATTATGCTTGACCTCTTAACAATATTGGCAAGCAAATTTCTTGTCTAGTAAAGTAAAATCTCATTTGTTCAAAATTTTCATTTTTTTTTATTATATTACTATGAAACTCTAATTCTCTTCTACTATTACTTTTATATTAGTTTAACTTACCTTATCTCATCTTTAATTTTATTTAGTTAATAGTATGAAAACAATATGTATTTACTTAAGCTTATTTATTTTGGAAATTTGTAGTATGGCAAAACGAGGTCTAATCATGATGAAATAAATACCATTCAGCTCCTCTTAATAAGGTCTTTCTAATGATATTTTAATTTTATTTTTAAATATTTATTTTATAAGTTTTCGAATATTTCATGAAATACTTTGATTTGTACCTGATTTGATAATTGAGAATGTTATACTTGATCTCCTTAGTTACTTAGAATATACCTTTACAATAATATTTATCTCAATTTGTTAACATTTTCACTTTGATTTAGTTGTATTACTATAAATCTCATTTCATTTGACACTTAAATATCCTTGATTTAGTTATGTCATATTATTTTAATTTATCTAATCTTAGTTTTTACAAAACTTTTCTTAAAATTAAAATAATTTTTATCCTATGATTATTTATTTATGTTTTTAGCAATAAATCAGAATAAGGTGTATCCATGATGAAAGAGGTTTCATTGGACTATATTTGATGATCTCTATACAATTAAATATTTATTTCTATTTTTTTTATAAATAACTTTTTAATATTTTGGCACCTATATTTTTAGATTTTGAGTTGCAACTATTTTCATGATCAAGAACGATATAATTGTCATTTTTATATGATTTAATTAAATTTTGATGAATCTCTAACTCTCCTCTTATTTGAACTGCACAATTTTTTATTTTATTATATTACATTAATTCAATTTATCTAATTTTAGCATTCTTGTATATTTACTTAACATCAAAATCATATTTTATTATTATTTTGTTCTATTATCTTTTGTAACTCTTAGTGCCTTCCAGTGGGCTCTATCGACACAAAAAATGGTCAATGGATCCATCTAGACATCGACTATCAAATTAAATATTCATTTTAAGATTTTTTAATATTATATTTTTTAATATCTTAGAAAGTAAATTTCCTTCACAATTTATGTAATTTCTTTAAACTTTTCAGCTTCATTTAGTTATATTACTAAATAACTCTAAATGACCTCTGATAGGAGGTTTACATGTCTTTTATTTGCTTATATTACAAAGGATTAATTTATCTCAAATAATTTTTAATTAAAATCTACCAAATACTAAAAAATATCATTATCATTTATCCTTATTTATTTTTTAAAAATTAGTTAGACTATAATCAAAGAAATACCATTAGACTCATCTTAATGAGATCTACCTAATTAAAAATTTATTTTTATTATTTTAAATATTTAGTTTTGCAAGGTTTTAGCATCTTTTAAATGACATGTTAATAAGTTCCTTATTTTGAAAATCAAGATGTCATATTTGATCTCATTGTATCTTGTAATGTACATTTCGCATAAAATTTCTCTTATTTTTTCAAATGTTTTTCTATAATCTTGTCATATTACTACGAAACTCTATTTGTTGCCTCCTATAAACCTTACATCATTTTGATTTTGCTTGTGTTATGTGACATTAATTTATTTAATTTTAGATTTTTTTAATATTTTCGTGATATTAAAATAATAATTTATTATCATTTATGTTTTTTTACTTTTGTAATTAATAATAATTTCCAAATGAGACCATATCAAGATGGGAAATTATTTATGCTTATTAAAGGATTTTTTCTTGTTCATGCATATTTATGTTAAACTCTTTCGATCAGTTTTATCTTATTAAATATTCATATTTTATATTATTTTTAAATTTTTAAAGAGTTTTTAGTTGCTTTAGGAGTCATTTTAGCTGATACCAAATTTAATGAAAGAGGATATCTCACTTGATCACTTTATTATCTTGTAATGAAACTTTCATGTACGATTTATCTCATTTGTTCCAATTTCTTACTTTAACTTTTCATAAGCATGAAACTATAGTTCTATTAATTTATAACCCTTTCTTCCCTTTTATTTGATTAAATTGTGTTTTTTCTACCTTATCTCATTTCAGCTTTAACATATATTTACATTGTAATAAAAAATTATTATTTGTGCTTATTTATTGTAGTGATTTATAGTAACTCTGAATAAGGTTCGATCGAGATTCAATCTCTTTGGACTACTACAAGCAAGTTCTATCAAATCTAATATTGATTTTATTTTCTTTTAAAATGTTCTATTTTTAGGTGTACCTTATTAGTCATTTAAAGTTCTTCTTGATTTTGAGGATTAAAGATGTCAGACTTAATCTCATTAGTGTTTTGACAATTAGTTGTAATTTCAAGTGAAATCCACTTGAAACAAAAGAAATTTTGTTAGATTTGTATAGATGAACTACAAATAAAAATTTATTTTAATATTTTTATATAACTTTTTAGGCTATTGCTATTATTTATGATATTTTTTCTTTTGTAGCTGATTTAACAAAAAGAATTATTTTTTTCAATCTCCTTGGAATATAGAAATGCAATTTTTCTACACATTTTGTCAATTCTTCAAAATTTTTTCTTTCATTTGGTTATATCATTATGTAATTAAAAATCTTCTACTATGTTATTTTTTCATCCTTTTGATTTGGTTATATTATATAACTTCAGTTTATCATATTAAAACTTTAATATGAATTTATATTATATTAATATTATAACTTTCTATTATTTATTTCTTTTTATTATAGCAATTCAGAGTAATTTTAAATGAGGTTAGATTGAGACAAGAAAATTTTTTGGATTACCCTCAAATATTTTCAAAAATTAAATAATTTTTTAAAAGTTTTTAAAAGGTTTTTTTTTAAAGCTTTTACAAGCTTTAAGTGGCATTTTAGTTCATATTTGATTTGATAATTCATGCTCTCACAAAGCTAAGTAGTAATAAAGGATGGAATACCTGATCTCCTTTGTTTCTTGGAGTGCCTCATAAAATTGATTTCATTTTTTTAAATGTTTTGTTTCAATTTCTTTATATAACTATGCAACACTAATTCTCTTCTTTCAAAAACTTTATGTAGCTTTAAGTAAGAAATATTGTATTAGTTTAATTTATCTCATTTGAGCTTTAGTATATATTTTCTTAATATTAAAATAATTATTTATTATTATTTATGCTGTTTTTTTAATTGGCTATTGTAATAGACGAGGTTTGATCATGATTAATCAAAAGTCATCGGACTCATCTCGATGAGCTTCATCCAAAAAAGTATCTATCACTATATTTCAAAATTTCTTGTTTTTAAATTTTTTGCACATTTTACGGGAAATTTTTTATTTTAGTTTTAGGTAATAATCGACATGTTATAGACCTCCTTCATGATATAATGAAATGCAACTTCCTTATAGAATTTATGTTTCTATAAAACTCTAATTTTACATTCGGGAGACCTTTACAATGCCTTTATTTAGTTATATTAAATTTCTTAAGTTTATCTTTTTTTGCCATTACTATAAATTTATTAAATATTAAATAAATAATTTATTACTATTTGTTCTTATTTATTTATAAATTTGTAGTATTTCCAAATAGTCTCTAATGAAGATGAACGATTGTTTTTTGTATTTATCTCTAAGCTTTGTCTAATTAACTATTCATTTTGGTATTTTTAAATATTCTTTTCATGATTTTGTCATGTTCTATGAGGCTTCTTGATTATTGCCAATTTTGATGATAAAGAATCTTATATTAAATCACACAAGAATTTTGAAATGAAATATTCCCATGTAATTTGTCTCATTTCCTTGATTTTTTTCTTTCATTTTGTTATATTAATGTGTAACATGAAATCTTCTTTCATATAACCTTCGAATTGCTTTGGTTTTGTTATTTTTTTTGCCTCAATTTATCTTATTTTTACTTTAATATATATACATAATGGTAAAAAAATAATTTCTTATTATTTTTGCATATATTGTTTTGAAATTAACAATAATTATGGACGAGGTCAAATTGGGAAAAGACAAATGCCATTAGAATTATCTTGAAGGTAACTTTCTAGTTAAAAATATATTTTTTATATTTTTAGATGATGTTTTTAAGATTTTACATACTTTATAAGAAATTTTAATTGACATTAAATTGATGACAAAGGTTGTTTCGCCCCATCTCCATAGTAACATGGAGTATGACTTATATAATTTATCTCATTTCAAATATCATTTGCTTTGATTTGGTTATATTAATATGAAATTCTTATGACTATTACGTTGCTTTGATTTCATTATATTGTAAAGCTTTAATTCATCTTATTTGGCTTTATATATTCCAATTTAATATTCGAATAATAATTTTTTATTATTTAAGTTTATTTACTTTAGGAACTTATAGTGTTACCAAAATATGTCTAATGGAGATGAAACATACGTCTTCACCTTTTTATTGATGAACTCCATATAATTAAATTTTAACTTTTATATATTTAATAATTTTTTGTAGTGTATCGTTAGACATTTTTCTTCATACATTATTGATGTAGGATTGAAGAAAATTGCTTAGTTAGAAAATTCGTGGCTGATGCACAACAAAGAGCAGGGTCGTCTCCCTAAGGGACACACATCCTAGATACGAAGAGAGTTGAACGCAAAGGGGCACCAACCAATGAAGCCTAACTAAACTAGGATCGATAGCGGCTAAGAAGTCGCTAAATCAATTACGGCTACACACTTTCAAACACTCAGAAATGGGGAGTACTTAGATTGGTTAAGTACCAGTTGAAACTTAAATATAATTTATAATAGAAGTTGCACTTCGTAGAATGAAAATATATTGACGACAAATTAATAATCTAGGAATTGGAAATTACTTGTAAAAAAGGAAGACGAGGAAAACGAAAACTTCAACTTGAAGATGGTTGAGCGGCGAAGGAAGATGATAGACTGGAGTGGCGTCTCACCACTTGGACCTCGCGTCCCTCCTCCCAGTATCAGAGCTTTGACGAGTCAGCATGCCAAAGACACTCAGAGCACTCACGAACTCAGAATGGAAGCAAAGAACACTCAAAAAGTTTTCATTAACTGTATATCCTTACAATAGAAGAGGACTTCCCCTTATATAGGAATCCAAAAGGGTACAAAAGACATTTGACTCATAATATGGGAATACTAAAGGACACATGGGTAAATTAAAAGGCACCTAAAAATAGACTCTTAAAATTCTGAGAAAATTAATGAAAATTCATGTATTTATCCCTAATTTCGGATGGTTGGAGGCGCGGCGACGTTTCGGCGGCGGTGCGGTCGGCGCGGGCTGGCGTTACTCGACGCGGGCTGGCGTGGGTCGGCGCGGGTCACAGTTCGTGAGTCTGGTGTGGGTCGGTGCGGGTCACAGTTCGCGGTCTGTTGTGGGTCGGCGCGGGCTGGCGTTACTCGGCGTGGGCTGGCGTGGGTCGGCGCGGGTCACAGTTCGTGAGTCTGGTGTGGGTCGGCGCGGGTCACAGTTCGCGGTCTGGCGTGGGTCGGCGCGGGTCACAGTTCGCGGTCTGGCGTGGGTCGGCGCGGGCTGGCGTGGGTCGGCGCGGGCTGGAGGCGCGGCGACGGCGGAGGCGGCTTTCGGCAGCAGGAATTTAGATTTTGGCCTTGTTTTTTTGTATAAGACCTGATCCTTGGTAAACGAAAGTCCTTCTCGAACATGATGTCCTCATCATTTCCCTTGGGGTGGGAAAAACTCAGCTTTGATGAATAATCTCTGGCCCTCTCGTAGTCTTCAAGTGCTCCAGGGTTCAAATGATGAAGCTCCTCTCGAGATATCCAAGTGTCATCTTCGTTTAACCTGTCTTTCCAATGTACAAGATATTTCCGATATTGTTTATTCCTAGTGTTAGTAATTTTATCATCAATAATTTTTTCAATCTGCTCACTAGCTTTCTTAAAACAGGCCTGTGGACACTCGGGTAGGGGTTCACTCACAAGGGGAGGAGATTCAGGCTCAAACGGCTCACTAGGTATTTCAACTGGCTCCTTGTAAGCCACCAAGTCTGAGATATTGAAAGTGTTGCTAACTCCATAATTGTCTGGCAACTCTAAAGTATACGCGTTCGGGCTAATTTTAGTTATGATTCTAAAAGGTCCAATGCCCTTTGCATGCAACTTTCTTAATGTTCCCGGAGGAAACCTCTCAGGCCTCACACGTATCATGACAAAATCTCCCACAAAAAACTCCTTGTTCTTTCTATGTGCATCAGCCAATTTTTTATATGTTTCATTTCTTAGACTAATTTTTTCTTTTATACTTTTATGAATATTCCTTATATGTTCGGCAAATTCTATGGTTGATTCTGATGAACGAGTATGTGTAGGTAAAGAAATTAAGTCTATAGGACTATGGGGCTTATAACCGTTATAGGCTTCGAACGGGCTTATTCCAATTGTCCTATTGACTGAGCTATTATAAGCATATTCTATTCTTGGTAAAAGTAAGTCCCAATTTTTAACATTATCACCAACTAAACTTCTTAATAAGTTTCTTAAACTTCGGTTGACAACTTCAGTCTGGCCATCAGTTTGTGGATGATAAGCTGTGGAGAATTTCAGTTTTGTTCCTAATGATTGCCATAAAGTTCTCCAAAAATGTGATGTGAACCTAACATCTCTATCAGATACTATGGTCTTAGGTACTCCATGTATTTTGACAATTTCGTCAAAGAAAAGTCTAGAAATATGAGATGCATCTGAGGTCTTATAACATGGAACAAACCTAGCCATCTTAGTAAATCTATCGACGACTACAAAGATTGAATCAAATCGTCTTGTTGTCTTAGGTAATCCTAGCACGAAATCCATAGAAATGTCTTCCCAAGGTCTCGATGGGACGGGTAAAGGCATATATAGTCCAGTATTTTGTTTCCTAAGTTTGGAGACTAAACAGTTCCTACAGCCTGCCACTATTCTAGCCACTTGTCGTTTTAATCCAGGCCAATAAAACTTATATTCTACGGCTGATATAGTCTTATCTCTTCCAAAGTGGCCAGCTAAACCTCCCGCATGTATTTCCCAAATAAGAAAATCTCTTAATGAGGTTTTTGGAATGCATAATTTCTGATTATAAAATAGATAACCTTCTTTTATCATATAATCGTTTATTACCATAGATGGTTTCTCTAAAAGTTTAGAATAAATATCTTTAAAGTCCTCACATGTTGAATATAAAGATGGTAAAACATCGAATCCAGTGATTGAAACAGATAAGGTAGTTAAAAGATTTATTTTTCTACTTAACGCATCAACTAACTTATTTTCTAAACCAGGTTTATGCTTCAGCACAAATGTGTAACTTTGAATAAACTCAACCCACTTAGCATGCTGAGGTTTAAGTTTCCTTTGAGAATTTAAATACTTGAGGGCTTCGTGATCAGAATTTAAAACAAATTCTTTAGGTAAAAGATAATGTCTCCAATGTCTTAAAGTCTGAACTATAGCATAAAATTCTTTATCGTATACTGAGTATTTTCGCTTTGCCTCATTTAATTTCTCACTAAAGTATGCCATAGGTCGCCCTTCTTGATTTAATACACCTCCAATTCCAACTCCCGAAGCATCACAAGAAACCTCGAATACTAGATTAAAATCTGGGAGTCTCAAAACTGGGGCTTGGGTCATACAGGTTTTAATTTTATCAAAGGCGTCGTTAGCTTTATCAGTCCAATCAAATCTGCCCTTTCTAATACAATCCGTGATCGGAGCTGTGAGTGTGCTAAATCCTTTTATAAATCTCCTGTAAAATGTTGTTAAACCATGAAAACTTCTAACATCGTGAACACTTTTGGGTATAGGCCAGTTTATTATTGCATTGATTTTTTCAGGATCGGCCGATACTCCAACATCAGAAATTATGAATCCTAAGAAATTGACACTGCGTGTCATAAATGCACATTTTTTTAAGTTCACATATAACTTGTTCTCTCGAAGCACCAAACAAACTTTCTTAAGATGATCCAAATGAGCTTCTATATTTTTACTAAAAATCAATATATCATCAAAATATACCACTGCAAATTGTCCTAAGAAAGGCCTAAGAATCTGAGTCATAACTCTCATAAAAGTGCTAGGTGCATTGGAAAGGCCAAAAGGCATCACTAGCCATTCGTAAAGTCCATTTTGAGTTTTGAATGCCGTTTTCCATTCATCCCCAGGGCGAATCCTAATCTGGTGATATCCACTTTTTAAATCAATCTTTGAGAAAATCTTTGCCCCATTCATTTGATCTAAGAGGTCACCAAGTCTAGGGATGGGAAACCTATATTTTATAGTAATTTTGTTAATAGCCTTGCTATCGATACACATTCTCCATGTACCGTCTTTTTTAGGGGTTAATAATGCTGGGACGGCGCAAGGGCTTAGACTTTCTTGAATAAATCCCTTCTCCATTAATTCCTTAACTTGTCGACTTAACTCTTCGTGTTCAGTGGGACTCATTCTATAGTGAGGCAAGTTTGGTAAGCTAGCTCCAGGGACAAGATCAATACAATGTTGTATATCTCTAAGTGGGGGCAAACTGTTTGGTTCTTCTAAGAATATATCACTAAATTCATTTATGGTAGATTCGATCTCAGGTGGGATGACTATGTCAGGGATCTTAGTTTGTACTTTTTTAACTGCTAATGCCCATATTACTAATCCATCAGTGAATTCACGCATGGCTTCTCCTTTAGATATGATATGAATTTTGTTATTCTTAATTTGATTTGTCTTCTTGATAGGTTGAATTTTATCCTTGGGAGGGGATGGATATAGTTTAATCTTTTGTCCATTATGCGTAAAGATGCATGTATGGGATTTCCCTGTTAATAAAGCATCGTGGTCATAAAGCCATGGTCTCCCTAATATGATGCTTCCTACTTGCATTGGGACTATGTCACAAACTATATCTTCTGAATATTGTCCAAATGCTAAAGGAACTATACATTGTACTTTAACTGGAATAGATGTCTCATTAATCCATGAGACAGTGTAAGGGTGGGGGTGTGGGGTCGTAATTAGGCCAAGTTTGGTCACCGAATCTGTAGAAATGGCATTAATACTGCTCCCACTATCGATTACTACTTTGCAAACCTTTTCTCCTATTTTAATGAAAGTATGAAAGATTGCAGTTCTTCTCCAGTCTTCACTAATTTTTGGTTGAGTAAGGGTGCATCTAACTACAGCTAGAGTTTCTTCCCCTGGGTTGTCTTCTTCATCTTCATAATATTCATTAGCAAGGTCACTATCTGGGTTGTATTCTGTTATCTCCTTGGTGTCTATTTCAGGTTCCTCACTTTCACCTTCTTCTAAGTAGTTTATCCTGGTGGGACATTGGGCTGCTACATGTCCTTTTCCATTACATTTATAACAAGTTATTTCTTTAGGTTTTGTGGTGGTTGGATTGGGTTTTATGGCGGTAGTAGGCTGGGTTCGGCTAGTAGATGATCCATTATTAGAGTATTTAGGTATAGGTCTGGGTTCAAACTTCTTTGTAGGATAGGTCTTTTGTAAGCGCTCTATTTCGCTAGTTATTCTATAGGCTTCGGGTAGGGATTCTACGCCACGAATTAAGAGTTCTCTTTGTAGGTCTTCCCTAAGTCCAGCACGAAATCGGGAAAGAGTCATAGATGGGTCTTCATATATTCCACATCTGAGATGATATTCATCGAATTTGGCAATATATTCATTTATTGATTTTCCTCCTTGTGTGTGACGTTGCCATTGGTCCAACAATTGATTTTTATAAGTTCTTGGAACATATTTCTGCCTAAGGGCTCTTTTAAGTTCATTCCAAGTTTCAATTGGCGGCGAGTTTCTTTGAAAGTTATCATTATCTACAGGTTCCATATAGAGTCGTGCTTGCTTAGATAATTTCATTTTAGCAAATAATACCTTTCTATCTTCAGTAAGTCTAAACCATTGAAAATATTTGTCTATAGCGGCTTCCCATTCTAAATATTCTTTAGGGTTAAGGGAACCTTCAAAGCTAGGAATTTCGAATTTGATTGATCTGAGTAATTGGTCATTGTCATTTTCGGTCCGGTTTCTGTGTCTTATTATTGATTGATAGTCGCTTCCTTCTTCTATTATCTCTGGTTCCATTCTACGTTGTGGTGTCGGTGTGACTGTAAGTCTAGGGGGTTGTATTTCTTCTTCAGCAATTTCTGGTTCCACTTGATTTCTTTCTAATTGATTGAATCTTGCATTTGTTTGAGTTGATAGCTCCTGTATAGCTAATTGCATTTGTTGCATCTGTTCCATGAGTTGTTCAAATTGATTATCCATTGTATATTCCCTACCAGATCTAGTTCTCATAAACGTTTTCGTAAAGTGGGTGTGTGCAGCTCACAAAGTAACCGAATAACCATTTCTCTGATACCAAATGTGATGTAGGATTGAAGAAAATTGCTTAGTTAGAAAATTCGTGGCTGATGCACAACAAAGAGCAGGGTCGTCTCCCTAAGGGACACACATCCTAGATACGAAGAGGGTTGAACGCAAAGGGGCACCAACCAATGAAGCCTAACTAAACTAGGATCGATAGCGGCTAAGAAGTCGCTAAATCGATTACGGCTACACACTTTCAAACACTCAGAAATGGGGAGTACTTAGATTGGTTAAGTACCAGTTGAAACTT
This sequence comes from Vanilla planifolia, assembly GCA_023846275.1. NCBI lineage: Eukaryota > Viridiplantae > Streptophyta > Magnoliopsida > Asparagales > Orchidaceae > Vanilla > Vanilla planifolia. Next base: position 801,806 of record JAIUJO010000028.1, on the reverse strand, counting down.
AAATATAATTTATAATAGAAGTTGCACTTCGCAGAATGAAAATATATTGACGACAAATTAATAATCTAGGAATTGGAAATTACTTGTAAAAAAGGAAGACGAGGAAAACGAAAACTTCAACTTGAAGATGGTTGAGCGGCGAAGGAAGATGATAGACTGGAGTGGCGTCTCACCACTTGGACCTCGCGTCCCTCCTCCCAGTATCAGAGCTTTGACGAGTCAGCACGCCAAAGACACTCAGAGCACTCACGAACTCAGAATGGAAGCAAAGAACACTCAAAAAGTTTTCATTAACTGTATATCCTTACAATGGAAGAGGACTTCCTCTTATATAGGAATCCAAAAGGGTACAAAAGACATTTGAATCATAATATGGGAATACTAAAGGACACATGGGTAAATTAAAAGGCACCTAAAAATAGACTCTTAAAATTCTGAGAAAATTAATGAAAATTCATGTATTTATCCCTAATTTCGGATGGTTGGAGGCGCGGCGACGTTTCGGCGGCGGTGCGGTCGGCGCGGGCTGGCGTGGGTCGGCGCGGCTGGCGTTACTCGGCGCGGGCTGGCGTTACTCAGCGCGGGCTGGCGTGGGTCGGCGCGGGTCACAGTTCGTGAGTCTGGTGTGGGTCGGCGCGGGTCACAATTCGCGGTCTGTCGTGGGTCGGCGCGGGCTGGCGTTACTCGGCGCGGGCTGGCGTGGGTCGGCGCGGGTCACAGTTCGCGGTTTGGCGTGGGTCGGCGCGGGTCATCCGGGTGGCTGGAGGCGCGGCGACGGCGGAGGTTGCGGCGGAGGCGGCTTTCGGCAGCAGGAATTTAGATTTTGGCCTTGTTTTTTTGTATAAGACCTGGTCCTTGGTCGTCGAAAGTCCTTCTCGAACATGATGTCCTCATCAATTATGATGATTGAGGATAATACATGTGATCTAATTAGTTTCTTAGAATGTAATTTTCCAATATAATTTTTCTCATTTCCAAAAATATTTTACTTTTTTTTGGTAATATTACTATATAACTCTAAATTTCAACTTGTGTGATTTTGATGTGGCATTGATTAGGTTATACAACCTTTCTTCAAATTATCTAACCATTATCAAACTATCTATTTATATTATAAAAATGTTGACTATTAAAGTTTCTTCACACTTTACATGATATTTCTATTTTTTAGAAATTGGAGCAATTGGGACATTACACTAAATTTTCTTTATGTCTAAATTTTTTTTTCAAAAATTTATGATATCATAATGAAGTTATAATTCCTCTTCCCTTTATCCATAATATTGCATATATTAATTTATATTGCCTTCATTCAATGTATTGCATTTCAATTTTTAACATATAGTTGCTTATTTTTATTATCATTTCATATTTGTATTTGCAATGATAATCTTTTCTAAACACAATTAAGGTCCTACAAAGATGAAGCAATTTTCATTAGTCTCGTCTTAATGAGCTCTATGCTATTTAGTATACATTTTCATAATCTTTAGTATTTTATTTTTTATCCTTTTTGCAAGCATTATTAGTCATTTTGATTTGTTTCTGATTTAATGATCAAGAATGGACCACTTGACCCCCTTAGTATCATAGAAGAGACCTTTCTTATGGTATTTATCTCATTTTTTTGAAATTTTTTCTTTAATTTGGTAATATTATTGTGAAACAAAAAAATCTATTCTCATATCGCCTTCACATTATAGCAATTTGGTTGAATTACTTTACTTCAATTAATCTCATTTTTGATTTAGTATATATATTACTATTATTAAAATAATTTTTAGTTATTTATTTTACTTATTTTATTAATTCATAGTAAGTCCAAACTATGTCTAATCGAGATTAACAAACATCATTGGGCACAATGTGATGGGCTCTTTCTAATTAAACATCAACTTTTGTATTTTTAAAGAATTTATTTTCCAAGGTTTTTGAAAAATTTAGTAAATATTTTTATTTGTACATGTTTTCACTAGCAAGAATGTTATACTCAATCTTCTTAATATCTTAAAATATAGCTTTCTTATATTATTTATTAAATTTTTTAAAACATTTTTGAATTTTTTATATTACTCTAAAATATTAATTCTACTCTCCTTTGAACTTCATATCTATTTGATTTTGTTTTACCACATTGTCTCAGCTTATCTAATTTTAGCTTTATCACATATTTGTTAAATATATATATATATGATAATGTTTCCTTATTTATACTTTTTTAAATTCAAAGTAACTTTAAATAATTTTTTATTGAGATTAAATAAAGTCATTTGTCTCATCTCGATGAGCTCTATCTAATTAAATGTTTATTTCTATTTTTTAAAGTATCCTATTTTCTAGTATTTTGTCACACTTCATAAGAGATTTTTAATTCTACTAGTCAAAATGTTGGGCGTTGTTATGCTCAATCGCCTTAGTATCATGGAAAGTAATTGTTCAGCAATATATATCTTAATCCTTTAAAATTTTTTCTTTGACTTCACAACATTACTTTGTAGCTCTAATTTTGATCTCATGTGAGCCTTATATGTCTTTGATTTTTTTATGTAACTTTGTTCAAATTTTACTCATTTTCTACTTCAACATAATTTTACTTAACATTAAAATAATATTTTATTTCCATTGATAATTATTTTATATCATATATCATAGTAATTATAACGAAGGTTCAATCAATATGAAACTAACATTATTAGACATGTCTCTATGAGCTCTATCTAATTAGAAATTGATTTATTATATATTTTTAGATATTTTATTTACTATAAATTTATCAAGCATTATCAGATGTCTTAATTTGTTGCTAATTTTAGGATTAAGGATATTACATTATATCTTCTTAGTATACAACAAAGCCAATTCCCTAAACATGACGTCTACATTACTTTGATATTATTACATTTCATTATTTCAAATATCGTCCTTCAACTTTAATATGTATTTCATTAATATTAAAGAAAATACTTTTAATATTTGAGCATATTTAATTTAGTAACTCATAAAAACTATAAATAAGGTCTTATCGAGACGAAACAATTATCATTGGACTTATAACTATATGATATAACTAATTAAATATTAAATGTTATACTTTTTCTATAACATAAAAACTATGATAGTTTTGATTTTTATCTTAATTGATGATAAAAAAATGTTACACTTGATCTACTTAGTATCTTATTACTTAACATTCTGCTAAATATTATGTCACTCCTATAAATTTTTGGCATTGATTATGATATATTATTATGAAACTCTATTGGTCTTCTTCTATGACATTTTCATATCTTTGATTTATCTATATTACATTGTTTCGATTTATCTTATTTAACTTTTAATATATTTTTACCTAATCTTATTATTGTTATTATATTTTCTCTCAGCACAATCATCTCTTCCTAATTAAATATTTATTTTTATTATCATAATTACTTTTATTTTTGAGTTTTTTTCATTCTTTACAAGAAATTTTTTTATCACTTATTTGAAAATCTAAACTATCATTTCTTTATTTTAATACATAAGTCATTAATATAATTTATCTCGTCTTTTATTTTTTGTCTTTGATTTGCTTACATTTCTATGTAACCCTAAATCTCTTATCATGTGGCCATTATATAACTTTTTTGTCATATTATATTGTTTTAAATTGTCTCAATTTACCTTCACCACATATTAACTAAATATGAAAAAAGTATTTATTGTTATTTAGACTTATTTTATTTCATAATTTGTAGTAATTCCAAAGGTGTTATGACAAGAACAAACAAATATTATTCGATTCATTTTAGATAGCTTAATAAAAGTAAACTTTTTTTTTACATTTTGGAATTTGTTTTGTAAAATGTTACACTCGATCTTCTTGTTTTTTATGAACACACCATTCACCTGCAATTTGTCTCATTTATTCAAATATTTTTCTTTGATCTACTTATATTGTTATATATTATAAAACTATAACACTCTTGTTATGTCATCCACACATCATTTTGATTAATAATTATCATATTGTTGAAATATCTCTTATTTTTTAAAACATATTTTCTTAACATCAAAATAATATTTTAATAAAATTTATAATTAACTTGTTTGATAATTCCTAATAATTCAAAATGATGCCAAATGGAGATAAATCAAATGTCATTTCACTCATATTGAGTACGGCTATCTAATTAAATATTAATTACTATTATTTAAAATATTTTTATATTTAAGGGTTTGTATTTATGTTTAATTAATTTAATTGGTTGTTATAATTTCAAATGAGGTCTAATTAATATAAAATAAATACCATTTGACTCATCATAACTAGTTTTATCCAATTAAACTTTCATTTCTTATATTTATTTATTTTTTATTTTCGATAATTGTTTCATGATTTATGTGACATTTTGATTGACAAAATAATTTGATAATCAAAAATATTGTATTCGATCTGGTTAATATCTAACAAAAAAATTTCAAAAATATTTTATCTTCTTTATTCAATTTTGTTTCATTTGATTATTTTACTATGTAACTCTATATCTACTATGATGTAAGTATTACATCTCTATGATTTATTTTTATTATATTTCCTTCAATTATCTCATTTAAACTTCAATCTATTTCTTCTTAATATTACAATAACAGCTTATTTTTATTACTGTTTATTTATGTTGGTAATTTTTTATGATTCAAAATGAGCACCATAGATATGAAAAAAGTATCATTGGCCATGGATCATAAAGCACAATGCAATTGAATATATATTTTGAAAGTTTTAATTTGTATATATTATGAATACTTATGGAGATATTTTGATTTGTGTCTAATTTGATGATCAGTAACTTTAAGTTTGATCTCTTTATATCTCAAAAATACCTTTCTTATACAAATTATTTCATTTCAAGAAATGTTTCAAACTTATTTGGTTAAAAATACTGACACTCTAATTTTCCTCTTATGTCACTACTGAGGAATTTTAATTAATGTTTATTTAATTCAATTAATTTGTCTCTATTAAATTTTAAAAATATTTAGATAATATTGTTATTAGTATAATTATTTATTCTCTTTTTTTTCTAATTCATAAAAATTCCAAATGAGATCCTATCAAGCAGAAATAGATATCATTGAATTCAATTCAATGAACTCTATCTAATTAAATATTCAATCATATATATATATATATATATATTATTTTACTTTCTAAAGTTTCAAATACTTTTCTAAATATCTTTATTCATACCTAATTTAATGATTGAGGATACTATATGCAATCTTTATTGTATATTTGATTGTAACTTTACCATACAATTTATCTCATTTTTTCAAATTGTTTCTTATATTAGGTTTTGTTACTTTGTCTCTCTAAATATCCTTTTGAATGGCAATTAGATTTTTTTTTTGTTATATTACACTACTTTAGTTTATCTTAATTTACGTTTAGTATGTATTTATTTAATATTAAAATAATTATTTATTATTATTTTTCCTTCTTTTCTTGAATAATTAACGGTAATTCTATCCGAGGTATTTTTGAGGTGAAACACGTTATCGAACTCATCTTGACAATCTCTACCCAATTAGAAATTAATTTTAATATTTTTTTAATTATTTTATTTGTTTTGGATTTTGGTGTGCCATATATTATTTTTTTATTATTACTTGAATTAGCAATCGATGATAATAAAAAAAATCTCCTTAGTATCTTTGAATGTTACTTTTTCATACTATTTATCCATTTTCTTCAAAGTAACTCTTTGATTTTGCTATATCATTATGAAACTCTAATACTACTCTCATGCAAGATTTACATCATTTTGATTTGGTTATATTACATACCTTTAATTCATTCTTATAATACCTCCAATATAGGTTTGGGTAACAATGAAATAATAATTTATTATTATTTCTTTAATTTTTTTTTCATTTGTTATGTTATTAAGTTATTCTAAATCTTCTATTATTTGACATTTACAATATTTCATTTAATATTATTACTATATTTTAATTTCTCTTATTTTTACATTGATTTATATTCTATAACATTAATATAATTATTCGTTATTATTTATGCTTAATTAATTTAGCAGTTAATAGTAATTTCAAAGGATGCCAGATCTAGAAATAACATACATCATTAGACACATTTCAATAGGTTTCATCAAATTTCATATTAATTTATATCGTTCTAAGTATTTTTTTTTTCTAAGGTTATGGTACAATGTTTTAAGAATTTTGAATAATAGACCATTTAAGAATTTTTATCATGCTTAACAACATTGTTATTGTTTAGTGAAAATTTCCCTTAAAAGTCTTCTCCTTTTTTCAAAGTTTTTCTTTGATTTCGTTATATTATTATGTAACACAAATATTACATAGATTCATTTCTTCAAATTTTTTTGTAACATTTTTACAAAATATTTAATTAATTATTTATTACTTTTTTTGCCTATTTGAATTGGGAATTCATAGTAGTTCCAAATAAAGTCCGCCTAAGGAAAAAAATGTCATTAGACTCGTATCAATGAGCTCATTCTAATTAAATATATGTATATATATATATATGAATATTATCAAATAATTTTTTGTTATAGATTTTAATTGATTTTATTGGGCATTTTGTTTCATATTTTATTTAACAATTGATGATGTTATAATTGATCTACACAGTATCTTGGAATAGATCTTTTTCATAATATTTATCTCATTTTTTAAAACAAATTTCTTTTCTTTAGAATTATATAACTCTTAATCACATATAGTGTGTCCTTTGCATCTATTTAATTTAGTTATTTTAACTTAATTTAGTTTATTTCAACTTCAACATATATTTTATTTAATATCAGTAAAATTGTTATTAATTATGTTTATTTACTATTTTAAATTAATAATATCTCAAATTAAGGTTGAATCAAGGAGAAACAAGCAATTCCAAAAGACCTTACTCATTAAATATTTATTTATATATATATATATATATATTAATATTTTAGTTTCGTCTTTTTTGGTAGTCTTTTAGAGACATTTTCGTTCACACATGATATAATGAATAAAGATGTTATATATGTTCCTTTTAGTATCTTAGAATGCAACTTTTGAAAATAAATTTCACATTTTTAAAAAACTTTTTTCAATTTATTACATTCTTGGATTTTGTTGCATTATGTTTCTTTAATTCATCTTATTTCAACTTTGAAAAATATTTACATAATATTAAAAAACATTATTATTAAATAAACTTATTTAAACTAATATTTGGTAGTAATTCCAAACTAGATTGATTTAGATGAAAAGACTATTAATGCTATCTTCTCAATGAGCTCTATCATATTAAATGACCTTTTCATATTATTTCTTATTTTATTTAGTTGGGTTTTATTTTTTTTTGACATAATTTTATTCTTACATCATTTGATGATTGAGGATGTTGCCATCGGTCACCACTTGTAGGAAATGCAATTTTGTCCTTAAACTTAAATGTAGAGGGCTTTGGTTTAGTTATAAGACATTGCTTTGATATTTTCATTAAGTATTTCATTAATATTTTATTAAATTTAAATTAATTATATATTATTTTCATATTTTTAAATATTTTAATTTGCAATCATTCTGAAACTAGTCCAATCAAGACAAAACAAGGATGTTGTGCTTGCCTTAAATAGGTCTATCTATTTAAATATTTTATTTTTTATTTTTTAAAATATTTTATTTATTAGGTTTTTGCATATTTTATCAGACTTTTTATACATACATTATTTTATAATTAAATATGCCACATTGGATCTCCTTTGTATCTTAGAATGGAATATTAACAAACAATAATTTTGATTTGTTCAAAATTTTATTTTTATTTTTTTTATTATTATAAAAGTCTAAATCTTCTCAAGTGTCAAATTTATATCATAAAGTTGGTTGCCTTTTGTTCCTACCATTAATCACATTTTTACTTTGATATAGATATTTTTATACTAAAATAATATTTATTATTATTTATGTTTAGTTATCTTGATATTTCAAATTACTTCAAGGAATGGTTCGATCGAGATGAAATAAATGCCATTGGAATTGATTCATTTAGTAGTATCTTATTAAAATTTTATTTTTATAATTTTGAATATTTTGTTTGAAGGCTTTTTGCATGCTTTCCCTCATATTTTGATTTATACATAATATGATTATTGAGAGTGTTGCACTTGACCTCTTTAGTTACTTTGGATCCAACATTCCGATTAATTTTCTCTTATTTCTTCAAATTTTTGGCTTTGATTTTGATATTTTATATTATAACCCATAATCTCCTCATGTGTGATCTTTCAATAATAATTATTTTGTTATACCACATCAACGTAATTTATTATATTTTAGCTTTATTATATATTTAGTTAATTTTAAATATTAATTCATTATTATTTATGCTTATTTAAATTAGTAATTCATAGTAATTCTAAATGTACTTTGATTAAGATTAATCAAATGTCATTGGGCATATCTCGACAAGCTATCTCATATTTAATATTGAGTTTTAAAAATATTTTAATTTCTAAATGTGATTTATTTAGTTTCCCATTCTATATCTCTTAATTATGTTCAAATTCAAGTTTCCTATATAATATATGTGATTTCCTCAAATATTTTGCTTTCATTTTGTTATATTACTAGTTTAATCAAAATCTCTATTCTTCTCACCTTTAAATTTCTTTCATTTTGTTATATTACATTACTTTATTTATCTAATTTTATTTTTAGTAATATTTACTTAATATCTCATTTTAGTTTTAACAAACTTTGTTGGACTCAACTTGATGACCTTTATCCAAGTGAATATTTATTTTTTATTTTATAAAATCATACTTTCCATTATTTTGGCATGCTTTACATGTAATTTTTATTCTTACATGATTTAATGGTCAAGTTTGCCACAATGAATCTCTTTAGTGTTGTAGAAATTAACTTTCTCTCATAATTTATCTTACTACTTCAAGCTATTCATTTTGATATTATTAAACTATGTAACTCTACATCTAATTTCATGTGATTATTATTTTTTGTTTATTTTTTTTGTATTTAATTAATTTATTTTATCTCATTTCAAGATTAACATATATTTTCTTCATATTCAAATAATATTTTTTTCTTATTTATTCTTATTTAATTTTTATAATTCTAAAAAATTTTAAATGGCATCCTATTAAGATAAAATCGTTGTTATTATACTCCACTAAACAAAGTATATTGAGATAAATATTAACTTTTATGGTACTTCATTTCACCTTCAAGGATGTTACACACAACACCTTTAATATCATGCATTCAATATTCCCATAAAATTTATCATAATTCTTCAAATATTTCACTTCGATTTAGGTTATATTACTATTTAACTCTAAATCTCTAATCATGTGACCATTACATACCTTTATGGTGATATTTTACATTGCAAAAATTTACCTCATTTTAAGATTAATATATATATACTTTATTTTAATAAAATAATTTATTTCTGTGTATGCTCAATTATTTTTGTAATTGGTACTAATTCCAAACATTTTCTTATAACCACAAAGCAAAGGTTTTTTTTAACTTGTCTCAATGAACTATATTTAATTAAATATTTTTTTAATTTTTAAAATAATCTTTAAGGTGTTTGTCAAGCTTTTCTAGACATTTCGACACATACATTGTTTAACAAATGATAACATTACACACAATCTCATTAGTGCCTTGCAATAAAATTTATTTCATTTTTAAATTTTTATCATTAATTTGTTTATATTACTATGAAAATCTAATTCTCCTCCCATGTGATATCGACAAAACATTTATTTTATTATATTATATTATTTTAATTTGTCTCATATTAACTTTAATATATATTTACATAACATTAATATATTAACATATAATTATTTATACTTATTTAATTTTTTAATTTATAGAAATTCCAAACAATGTTAGTTCAACATTAGTTAAATGTCATTGGTCTCATCTTGATGACTTTATTAAATTAAATATTCTGGTTTAATATTTCAAATATTTTATTTTCTACAGTTTAAAAATTCTTAGTGAGGCATTTAGATACTTACCTAATATAATCATTGATTATTTTACACTTTGCCTACTTGGTATAGTAGAACATAGCTTTTTTATATAATTTATCTTATATCATCAAATTTTTCCGATTGATTTTCATTATGTTATTATGAATCTCCTCTTATGTGACCCTCAAATAACCATAAGATTAATAAATAAAAATTCTTTAATTTATCTTAAATTGTATAAGAAAGCTATATCACAAGATACTAAGATAAATTTGTTTAATTTTGGCCACATCTTATCTTGAATTTTCATGAATTACTAATTTAGATATTGCTAAATAATAATAATTTACCATTCTAATATTAAGTAATAATATTTCGAAGCTTAATTTAAATAAAAAAGAGCAACATAAAAAACTTAAATTGAAGTAATATAAATGTAATATGAGAGGGGATGTAATATTACAAAATATAAGAAAAATATTAAAAGAAATATTAACACAAAAAGAAATGTGATAAAGTACACATTAAATTTGCATTCAAAGATACTAAGAAGGTTTAGTATAACATCTTAGACCAACAAATAAGTCGTGAATGAAAATAACACAAAAAGTATGCCAAAGCACTAGAAAAGACAATATTTAAAAAATATAAAAATGAATATTTATATGGTTCTAGCTCGAAGAGATAAGTTTAATGATGTTTGTTTCATTACAATTGAATCATTTTAGGAATTACATCCAACTACAAAATTAAAGAAGAATAAATAATAATAAATTATTATATTAATATTAACTATATATATATATATTATGTATAATCAAATAATGTAAAATGACAAATTTAAAGTGATTTTAATGTGATACTAGAGGATTTTAGGTCAAACAAAAGTATAGTCAAAGAAAACCATAACATTTTAGGAAATAAGATAAATCTTATAAGAAGGTTGTTTTCCAAGATACTATAGAGATCATGTCTAATGCTCTCAATAATCTAGCTAGGTTTAAATTCAAATATTGCCTATGGCATCAAAAATCTCTAGAAAATTAAATATTTAAAAAATAAAAATAAATGTTTAATTGGAGAGAGCTCCTTGAGAAAAGCCTAACAACTTTTTTCATCTCAATAAGACATCACTTTGAATTATTATGAATTACAAATGTAAATATACATCAATATTAAATTATTATTTTAATACTAAGAAAATAATATTAAGATTGAAATGACATAAATTGAAGAAATCTAATAAAACCAAATGAAAGAAATATAAATGTCGTTATAGAGGAGAATTAGAGTTCATTAAAATATAAAAAAATCGTTGTGAAAAAATTAAATAAATAAGATAATTTGAATGGTGTTATATAGAATGTTAAAAATATAGAAATTAAAATAACCTAAATTATAAATGTTAATATTTAATTTGAAAGAGGATGTTGAAACAAGTTTTGTGATCATTATTTTGCTTGATCAAACCTCAATTGGGATTACTTCAAATTACGAAAGAAAAAATAAGCATAAATAAATAGAAATGCTTATTTCAAAATGAATCAACATTTTTTTAATCGAGACATGGTAAAATTATGTTATATAAAAAAATAAAAGTGACGTAATGGTTACACTATAAGAAAATTAAAGTTTCAAAATAGTAAACCAAATATATTGAAAAAATTTTTAAAAAATGAGATAACTTGAATAAGAAAGTTGCATTCGAGTATGCTAACAAAATGGAGTGTAATGTGGTTAATTGATAGATTAGTTTTGACATAAATGTCAAACAAAAAACCCTTCAAAATTGAAATATTTTAAAAAAATTTTAAAATTTAATTTCAATGAGTATGATGAGATGAGTCTTATTGAATTTCTTTCATCTATATAAGTCCTCTTTTTGAACTACTAAAAATTGTCAAATTGAATAACATAGGTAATAATAAATTAGTACTTCAATAATAAAAACTAAATATTATTAATAAAATAAGATAAATAAAGGAAATATTATATAAACAAATTAGAAAAATAACATAAACTTTATAAGTTAGTTGTTGTCGAAGGTAGACACCAATCGAGTCTAAAATCCTTGATCATCAGATAAGGTAGAACTAAACAATGCATATGAAATATGACAAAACCTTACAAATGACATTATATAAAATATAAATACGAATAACTTATTCAACAGAGCTCATTGAGAAGTGTCTAACAGCCATTTCTTTATGTTGTTGTGACATCGATTGGAATTACTTTGTATTACAAAAACAAATAATAATAAATAATAATAAAGAAAAATAAACTCTCATAAAATTAACCCAAATTTATTACCACTAAAAGTGGCAAGTTGAAGTAATGTGATCCAAACTAATCAAAGAGATGTGATTGTCACAAGACAAAAAAATTTAGAAATGGATGTATTATCCCCAATTATTTTGAGAAAATGGAAAGAACAAGAAAGGAAATAAACATTTAAATTAAGGTAACAAAACAACTTTGTTGAGATTTACATTTGCTTAATATATTAATCGTAGGTTTAATGCCTAAGGATAGGTATTCTACACCTTTCATAGTGAACTTTTTTGATCACTATGAACTCTAATTAGATTACAATTAAACATGTCCTCTTTAAATTAATTGAATGTATTATTACCAATTAAATTAAATTATTTGATTATTCTTGGTAGTGACAAAAAGTACATAAAAATGACAAGGAAAACTTTGTCACAATGGAAATAAAATAATAAAATTTATAAATTGCATTAATCAACTCATGTCATGTTGGATACATAGTGATTTATTAACTTACAGGACAATTTTGTTATGTTCATTGTTTACATTACTATCCAAACTTGTCATATGACCCCTCTAGAGGTCATCAAGAGGTCATTTCAATGGAGGTCATCAAGAGGTCTCCAATAACATTTGTTTAAGCACGATGGAACCCCATTCGAAATTTTTATGAAAAAACAAAGTAAAAAAACAAAAATAAAAATAAATTATTTTTAAATATTAAGTATTATATATATTAAAGGTTAAATGTGATAAATTGGAACTGTATTATATAAAAAAATGAAAGCATTGGGAAGATCACATGAAATGAGAATTAGAGTTATAAGTAATATGATGAAGTCAAATTAAAAATTTTTAATAAATTATTTAAATTTTAAGCAAAAGGTTCATTTCAAAATTATAGGATGATCGACTGTAACATCTTTGATCATCAAATAAGGTATACATAAAAACTAGTAAAACATGGAAAAAAACCATAGAAAACTAAATATTTAAAATGTCATAAATAATATTTAACTAGATTGAGCTCCTCTATTTAGTCTTGATCTGGCCTCCGTTTGAATTACTATGCATTAACCAAGTAATTTGAAAAATAATATTAAATTATTAATTTAATATTCAGTCAATATAAATTAAAGTTGTGAATTTAAAAATTAAAGTAATGTAATATAACCAACATAAATCAATTATATAGTCACATCTGAAGAGATTTAGAGTTGCATATAATGTAACCATATCAAAACAAAACATTTGAATAAATAAGGTAAATTAAATGTAAAAGTTGTACTCTATGATACGAATGAGAATGAGTGCAACAACAACTATTGTTAAATCAAATATAAATAAAAAAATTCTCATTAAACTTGCAAAGCCTTGGAAAAAATGTTAAAATATGAAATTAAATATTTAAGTTGATAGAGCATGTAAAGATGAGTTAAAGAATATCTATTTCATCTCAATCAAATCTCATTTAAAATTATAATAAATTACCAAAGAAGAATAAATAATAATAAATAATTATTATAAAAATAGGTGATATATAATAAAGCTAAAATAAGATAAATTAAATCTATATAATATATTCAAACAAAGATAATGTAAAGAACATATCAAAGGGAAATTAGAGCTTCATAATAAACATCAAGATCAAAGAAAAATATTATAAGTATTACATAAATTATATGAAAAGTTTTATTCCAATATACTAAATATCGTGCATAACATCATTGACCTTGAAATAAGGTACAAGTAAAAATGTCTCATAAAGTGTGCTAAATCCATTAAAAGTAAAAAATTTTAAAAAAATTAAGATAAATATTTAATTTGATAATGTTCATCTATAAGAGCTAATTGATGTCTATTTCATCTCTATTGCTCTACATTTTTAACTACTACAAAGTATAATAACAAATAAGCATAAATAAAAGAAATATATTATTTTAACATTAAGTAATTGCATTTGAAAACTAAAATGATATAAATTAAAGCAACGTATTATAGCCAATTGAAACTGATTAAATGGTCACACAAGGGGACATTTATCATTATGCTGTAACATAATCAAATTAAAAATTTGTGGATAAATACTATTTTATTATTTTAATGTTAAGTAAATGTATATCAAAGCAAGCAATTTGTGGAAAAGAGATAATGTACATACTAAAGTTGCAATCTATGATACTATGGTGTTCGAGTTTAACATTGTTGACCACCCAAAAAAGCACAATTCAAAAAATCTCATAAAGCCTGACTAATATAGTAGAGAATAAAATATTAAAAAAAACGAATATTTAATGGGATAAGACTAGTTATGATGAGTCAAATGGCATTTGGTTTGATCACTATTATAGCTCATTTAGGATTACTATAAATTACAAAAGTTAATATGAATAAATAAAAATATTTTTCTAATATTACAAGAATATATATTATAACTAAAATGACATAAATAAAAGCAAGTAATTGTGGCTAAATCAATATAATGTAAAGCTTAGAAAAGAACAGATTTAGGGTTACATAGTAAAGTAACCAAATCAAATGGAATAATTTCAAAGTAATTATTGCACGAGAAAGTTTTATTCCATTTACTAAGTAGATCAAGTGTAACATTTTTTATTGTCATCTCCTACACATATTCAAAAGACTTGTAAAACATGAGAAAACTTTAAGAAATAAAATATTCAAAAATATTAAAAAATTGTTAATTTGATGTGACTTCTTCAGATGAGACAAATTTTTTTAATCTTGAAAGGACTGTATTTGGAATCACTATGAATCATTAAATTAGATAAGCAAAAATTTCAATCAATAATTATTTTTATTTTAAGCAAATTAAATTTAAAAGTTAAAATAGATAAACAAAAGTAATGTAATAGAACAAATACAAAGCGATATAATGCCATGTGAGAGAGTTATAGATTTACGTAAAGATTTAACCAAATAAAAAAATGAGAGGAAATAAGATAGACTATGAGAGAAAGTTACCTAATGGAATAGTGAGGAGATTGTGTGTGACATCCTCAGTCGTCAAATTATGTATCAATTGATATGTTTCCTTCAGTATGCCAAAACTCTATTAACAAAAATATTTAAAAATTTTAAAATGTAATATTTAATTATATGGACCTTTTTAAGATGAATCAAATATTGTTTATTTTGTCTTGATTAAACCCCATTTACAATTACTACATGATAATAAAATAAATAAGAATAAATGCTACAAAATTTATTTAATATTAAATAAAGATATATTAAATTTGAAATAAGATAAATTGAAGTACTAAAATATAACAAAATTAAAATATTATAAAGGCAACACAAGAGAAGATTAAGAGTTACGTGAGAATAAAAACAATTTAAAGTAAAAAAAATTTGAATAAATAAAATAAATTGAAGGTAAAGTTGCATTACAAGAGACTAAGAAAATCAAGCATAGCGTCCTCAATAATCAAATAAATTACATATCAAAACACCTCATACGGCTTGTCAAAATAATTGAAAATAAAATATTTAAAAGCACAAATATGTATATTTAATTAGGGCTTGGTCATCAAAGAGAGTCAAATATTGTTTGTTATAATAAGAATGAATAATAAAATAATAGTTTTTCAAAATTGTTTTGATTTTTCAAAAAATATCTAGTTTTTACCCACTATTTCTTATGTCCTTAATTTCCAACAAACCATCAAAGAGCTTAGCATGTATGAACATTATCTATAATTTTAAGCTCCAAGTAGAGTTCTTTTAAATTTTATCTTCTTAATAAATAACTTAGATCATTACAAAAAGTATTTTCACTTGCATCACATGTAATTATTAATTCAACAAAGTGCACTGACTTTAACGACACTAAATATATTCGTATTACTTATAACAACAACTTAGTAATCAAAGTACAACACCATCTTGATCGAGTTCTTCAATATAACAATTCAAAAAACATCATAAATCTTGATACTCTCATCTTCTGAAAACACTTCTAACTAACATTTGATATTAAAGCTAAAGACAAAAACATTACTATTCAATTTTCCTAAAGGGATATTAAATAATTTTAGCAAGGCTACTAATAAGATTAAATAGTTTCACCTAAACATAAAGATAACACAAGTTTCGTAAGTAAGTCACATGTAAAGTCACAAGGTAAGGCTTGTCTCCATAGGTCATAATTATGGAGAGACACCAATACCATTACACAAACTGTAAATTTAGGAAACCAAAGCATCTTTGGTTCAATTGACTGAGTGTAAGATTAAAGTGCTTTTATAGTGGTATTTTTCAAGAATGTTTCCATAAGAATCCATTTATATTCATCTTATTTTAAATAGAAAGATTACCTAATTAGGCAATCATAAAAAATATACCATTACTATTGACTTTAATTACATACAACTTGGGATTTAGCATAAAAATATAAAGTATGTAAACTAAAATTATTTTTTAACATTTAGTTATATGATGAGGCATGCTTTTGCAAATATGGAAAGTAATAACTTCTGTTATCATTTAACTTGTGCATATGAAAATTTTAATCTATAATTTTTAGACAAATGATTCATAAAATTAGAATCTGCATTCTCAATAGTATTGTCTCCATGTAAATGACTAACTGATGGAACACGTAAAAGCACATATAAAAAGGATAAACCTAATAATTAAAAGTATATAAAGGTATAAAAGTTAACATTTCTTTCTAATCATCTAACTCTTTTTCTATTAGACCAATATTTGGTACTTTTACTTTTTAAATAAAATTTTTATCTAGTAAAGAAATTCTTTCAAATTTCTAAGACATAATTCATGAATTGCTCAAGGCTAAAGATGTCTAAGATAAATCAAATTTACTTTATAAAATACTTAAATCAGTAGCTTCTATGAGTGAATCACTTTGAAGCTATTCATTTCTAACTTTATGCTCCTTACATGTTAAAGTAAATGAAAAATATAAGAGAAAAAAAGATATGTAATAAATGGTATTCAAAATAAATAACACTATGAAAGAATAGTAATGAAAACACAATAAAGTTATTTTCCATTATTTTGTTGATTAAAACATTTTATTGATTAAATCTATATAAAATGTTCGATAAGTTTGAGGAGAGATATTGTTGACGATATTTTATTTTTTATACCCCTTTATACTTTTACAGTTATGTAAGATAATTGCCAATGATATATTGTGCATATTTTTTTTATAATTTATATTATAGTGTATAGTTATTATTTTTCTTATTATTTATTTTATTTTTATAGAATATTAAAATTGATAATTTTTTATTTTCAAAAAATTAATATGAAAATTTATCAAATAACAAATATAGTTTCCAAATTAAGTATTGTTTAAATTTTATTGTTGAATATACATTTCTTATAAAAAGGTAAATTATCCCAAATTAATAACTCCTTTCATAATTCCTAAAAATTAATTTTTTAGTGTGAGAAATATAATGCATAAGCCATTTTATAAATGCCATAATTCAATAGACAAAGTTAACAATGTTAATGATAATGAAAAATTAACATTGTTAAAGCTAAGAACATACATTGTGAAAGTAGCATTTTGAGTAAAGGTTACTTTGAAACCTATCACAATTAAAAAAAATGTAATTGTAGAATAGTAAAAAAGCTAGAATATGAAAAAGTTTCTTTCCTAGAAATTTATGATAGAATAAACCATAACTAAAAAACTATCAAAAGTTATATGAAAAAAAATGTGGTGAAATGATAAAATAATATTTCTAAATAATGTAAAATAATGTTTGTCATTGAACATTAATAATCCCAATATGAATAAATTATTGAAACAATGAAATCATGCTCCCATATCAAGAATTGTTTCCATTGTAGATATTAAGATTTAATAATTAGACAAAAACAAAATAATAATATCAAAAAAGTATCGCAAATAATTATTTTATTTTCAAAATATTGATTTTAATTTCATGTTATATTAGTTAAAATACTAAAGTTTTGTAAAATTATAACAAATATGCTTCTTGAATGATAAAAAAAAGAAAGAAATATTGAGTTGAGATTTAATGGTATAATATAAAGAACACAATAGTTTAAGCCAAGTTAAACCATGGTTACAATCGATCTACCATTCATTAAGACCATAGTGTGTGTTTCAAATATATTTCTAAACTCAATTGAAGTACTCTTAGAACATAGAGAAACAATATATTAGTAACAGAAATGTGGAGCAAAAATTGTGACATGCATTCTCCATCTCAATGTTAATTATTTCAGAGTATTTAAACATCATTTTGATCAATATTTTTTATTTATATAATATTTATTAGCTTCATCTAAGCTTTGTTTTTTTTATTTTTAGATTTTTGATAAGTTAAATAATTTTTTTATTCTATTGATAATGAAGTAACAACCCATACTGGGAACAATTTTTTAAAATATGTTGAAGACGTAATTCACGATATTTTTAGTATTTTTGAATTTTTAATGTTTATCAACATTTTAAATTCTCAAAATCTTTATTTTGGAAAAAAAAATGATTCTTTTCAACTTAATTATTTAGGAACAATTTTCTTTGAAGTATCGATTTTTTAAGAAAATTATTGAAGTGAATCATATATTTTTTCTATTTTACTTTTATGTTTGTTACAGTTATCACACTTATATTTTGATAAAATTATATTCTGCAAGAACAAAATTTTGTTCTTAATCAATTTTACTATGTTTTATTTTTAAAAGCTTATTTATAATGTATGCGTTAATGAAAAATGATATGGATACAATACAATTAATTAATAAGATTTTTTTCATTAAAAACAAATAAATAGCTATAAAGACCATAACCTTTTTAATAACGTTTTTTCATATCACATTTAATTTTTCAATATTTTCTAATTACTTTACCATTTATTAATTACTATATCATTTAAGACTTTATACGTTTTTGTACTATATTAAAAAGTTTTAAAATTAAAAATTAATAAATTGAAATAATAGTTTTGAAACCATTTTTAATTTTAAAAATTGTTAAAGATATTTCTTCTACCTTTATATTTTTTAATTAATTAAAATAATTATAATATACAAATTATGATAAGAAATTTATGCCAATATTTTAAAAAAATAGATTCAAAGAATTTGAATGTTATAATAAAACTTTTATAATTTTGTCATTTTACTAAGAATTTTTCATTTTTTAAATAGACTTGCAAATTATCTATTATCGCTATCGATAAGAACTTTTAATTTTTATAGGTATGAATTATTAGACAGAACTAAATACGCATAATAGAAGTTCATTATGATAACAGTGTGTTCATCGTTCCTAATTAAATGTTTTTATGCTTTCTCTTTTTGGATAAAATATTTTTCTTCTTTTTCTAAATAGTGAATATTATTAATTTTTTATAATTTATTATTTTATTGACATTTTTTAGCTGTATTGATATTATTTTATTACTTCCTACTTCTATTATCTACATTTTGTGTACTTTTTAAATTAGTTTTTGATATTTTTATAGTCCATAGATAATGTTCTTTTGCAAAATAATAAATATATTTTTTGTATATAATTTTTTACATATGAGGTTGTTGAACGTATTTTTGTTTATTTATTATACAAGCGCAATTATTTTACTTATAATGCTTAACAAATGCATAGGGAGTTATTTTATATATTGTGTTGAATTTTTTAATTGGGGTATTATTTTAATAATTGTCTTTCCTTTTTATTCTATTATACTTTTTTATTAGTGCTAGTTTGTGTATTGCATTAAGATTATTATGCTAGTTGTTGATTGTCATAAAATTCCTGTTAATAAAATTTGAAATCTTTGAATTTGATGATAATTAATAATTTTTAGTTTTATTTTGAAAATGAATTATTTTCATTTGTTTGATTACGTTAACAATCTAAGAGCTTTATACATCTAATCATCAACCCTTTGCATGTGATTTTTTTAAAATAGAAAAACACTATGCATGTCATTTTATAATTATGAAATATATTACCAATCATCAGGATTTTTTTTCACGTTTGTGATTTATTATTTTCATGAAACTATTTAGGTAATTTATATGTTTATATTTGGTATTTGTTAAACATAGTATTTTTTTTTACACTATTATATTACCTAAATAAGCTTTTTATAAATGCCTTCACACAAATATTTTTAAATAATATTATTATCGGAATTGTATTTTTACAATATTTATTTACCATTTTGATTACATTCTCATATCTTGCATTATTCCAATGTTGAGTAAACGTTTCTTTAAATAAGTGGATTTTTTAAGTTTTTGCCAAAACTGAATACTTAACATTGAAAAATATTGAAGCCATGTTTCACAATACCTAAAAGAATTATTTTAATATGACAAAAAGCTCACAAAACCATTTAAAATTAAAATATTAAGTGAACTTAGGTTATAAAAAAATTTAAACAGTTTAGAGTTTTTCAAATTTTAGCTATGGAGTTAATTTCTATGAATATTTGTTTTAGTAAAACTAGCATTTGGAAAATTACCTCAACAAAAAAATATTCTATCAAAAATAAGTCTTAACACAAATTATTCAAATTAATAAAAATTTAAAAAACATATCAGATGAAATGAACTTCAGCAAAAGTTGGAAAATATGTGAATATAAAAAATATTACATTAAAAAATAACAATTAACCTTCAATGAGATTTTTTAAAAAATTTATTAGATATGTTAACTATATAAAAAGTGTATAATCAATTTTGAACATAAGGAATAATCCATTTTAAAAACTTTATATTGTAAAACAGTATTCAAAATATTTAGTGTAGATTCATTTTTCGTTAATAAAAACTTTATTTCTAAGCAAAGTATGAAAAATAGTGACATTACTTAAAAATTTGGATTTTAATTCCTATGTCCGTATTAGCAAAATTTTAGATAATCAGGTAATTTATAATTTATACATTCACTTTCTTATTAAAAAAATTTTCTATACTAATATATTTCACCAATAAAGTATTTATAAAATATTTTCACATATCATTCATTCAAACTAACACACATATATTATGTCTTATAATTTTCTTTTCAAAATTTTTAAATTTATATTAGTATATTTTATAGGGTTGTAATATATAGAAGAATGCCTTGAAATTGTTGAAATATTATTTATTTTTTCAACAAAAATATTTTATCTTTTTAATAAGTCTTAAAATTTATATAAAGGAAACATTTTAAAATTTTTTAAAAAAAATAATATTTAATAACAAAAATGACCAAAGCAACTCGTTTAGTAGTAAGAATATGTTAAATTAACATAACAAAGAAAACTATTAGGAGGAATTGAGGCATAAAACTGATTTACAATTTTTAATATTTTAACTGTTTGCAAAATTTTTTATGTAGAAATATTTTAATGATCATATCGTTACAAACAAGCCATAATGAAAAGAGTAAATTTAAATAAAAATAATATTATTTTCAAATATTCTAATTTATGAGAAATTTGAAAGTAATTCCAGTAAAAACTAACATTTGCAAAAAAAAATAAGAAATATGTTAACCAAATAATGTCAAGAAAAGAAATTAACGTCGATGAGAATGCTTAGAATATTTGTTGTATACGTAAATCATATTAAAAATTTTAATTAATTATTTTCAATATAGGGCATAAAAAGGCATTAAATAAAATAAAATGCTCTTCATAAAAAAAAGGCAAAATGTAGCCAAAACGCATTAGTCTTGGAAAGGCATTAATATTTTTACATTTTTATCTGTATCAATTTTTAATTTTTAACGACAAACATTTTTTAACTGTATTGAGAAGTTTTAAGTATTGAGAAGCTTTAAAATCGTTTTTCCATATTTCTCATTTTTATTTAAAAGAACAGACTTTCACTAGTGCTTGAATAGTTTGTGATTTAATTAAGACAAATTATTCCATAATTCAAATTATTTTTTATTTCTTTTTTTTATCAAATAATTTCATTAAATCTAATAATTACTATATTTTTTTAGTAAAATGAAAATTATTTTTATATAGTCTTCTTCTTATATATTATGTTCATTCTTTTGAACATTTAAAATGTCTTTCATTGAAGTAATTTTTGGCACTTCTATATTTTAATAGATTTTTTTACAAAAAAAAGTATTTCGCTTTTTGAGAATTTCTTTATTTACATGTTATCCAGTTTTTTTAAAAAAAAATTAAAACTTGTTATCGTCCAATTAACCTTTTATTTCATACACCTTTTTCTGCTGGCAATACTGTCTTTCGAATGTTAATATTTTTTTAGTGAATAGTCGATCAAATTGTGTGAATAAAGTTTGAACATTTAAATTTTTTATTGGCTTTATTCTTGCAAAGCCTTTACAATTTTATAACTTGTTATCTATTTTGGCTACTTTGTTATTTTTTGATTATTCTAAAGTTTTTAAATCTTTAGTATCATAATTATCATAATTATATTTTTGGAATAAGTTTTTGTGAAATCTATTAAATATTTTTAAATATATAAATGTTTTTATTTTTCATTATTTTTTCATATTTACACAAAATTGATAATGACATGTTATGCATGGCCAAATTAACCAAGAAAAACTTTAGAATATGTCTTGCAAGTGTGCTTCATCAACTTTAGTGTACTTTTCATTATATGATTTTTTCCTTTTTTTAATTTTTTTGTTTAAACACCCAAATTTACTACACACCTTTTGAGTATGTTATTTTACTTTCATTAATAAATTTATCAAACTTTAATGTTTTCATTATATTTGGCATCCAATTTCAACAATACTTTTGGAAACTTGTTTCGTGCTCAATTTTCAAGATTTTTAACACTATTTTTTTAACAAAGTACAATTTCTAAAACATCTATGAATCAAGCAAAGTAATAAAGTGTCCCAATTTACTTAAAAAACAAAAGATTTCAAAATATGAAAATTAACACATAATGAAATAAAGCATCTAAGAGATAAGTCCAATGATAATCATTTCATTTCAAATGGAGTTCTTTTTGAATTTTTATGAATTATTGAAGTTAGAAGGGATTAGCTCTCAAATGACTAATGAATTTTTATTAATACTTTAAAAGTCTCTAATTTAAGTATTTGTAGAATTAGAGCCACTTCATCATCATTGGGGTTTTCCTAATTTTTTCTTCGATTAAAAAAGAAAGCTCATGGACCTTCTCTTTCGAATCAAATAGGATGTATTGTCATTAATTTCTAATGCGATTATGATTAGCAGTCATTTATCAACTCAAAGAAGTTTGATGACAACTTGGCTAAGGTTTTCTTGAGTTTCTCAAAAACAAAAAACTGGAATTTCTAAACTTCTAGTTTGTAGAGTTCCTATTTTTAGCATGGAATTTTATACTTATGCAAAAAATTAAGTTTTTTTTGCTATTTGATTTATTAGAGAGGAAAATGTTGTTAAATAGTGGAATCCATGGAGAGATAAAGTGAAATAATAAAACGAATGGGGATTAGGTATGGAGCAACTTAAGAATATTAGTTTTTATTGACAAAGTAGTTTAATAAATTTAAAAAAATGTTTGTTTCATTATGTTTAGTTGGTTATTTATATAATTGGACTGTAAAATATTTCATCACACTAGAAACTTCAATAACTTTGCACTAGGTTAAATTTGATGAGGAATTTACATTGAGTAGAATGGACTCATCAACTTTGAGGTAAAAATTATGAAACATTTTTAGATGCATAAGAATGATGAAATGTTGCGTGATAAATATGAGCAAGTGCAAGACTTTTAGCAAAGCTATTATGAAGTTTTGACATATTGCTACTGTGCCAATATTTATTATATTGTGCAGAAGATCATCACAAGAATGAGAACATAAAAACTTATGTTGTTTGATGAGTTGCTCATGTAGATGGAATCCCAAATAATTAAAATAAATGTTGCTCAAATAATACATGTGTCTTCCAATATGATTGTAAAATGCACATGCATACATTTTAGTTAAAGTATCATGTTTACAATGATGTTTATTTCCATGAGATTAATTTTATGCTCTAATTCCTACATGATCATGGTAAATATGATAATTCATGTATTGAAAGATTATACTATGAATTAGATAAGAAAACAGGTGCAATTTAATTATGTAATATATGAAATAAATAATTTAAATTGTCATGATAAAATGATATAGAGAACCACATGATTGAAAGATGCTACATAATTTGTGGCCAACACTTAGTGTGCCACATGTCTCTACATCCTTCTGTAAATAGTGACGATTTAAATAGATTGAATTAGGAAAAACTAACCAGCAAACCATATGAACAAAAGCTTTCGTTTCATTTAATTGGCAAACAATACCCATAATATGCTAACCATAAAAGAACAAAAGTTTTACATATTTAAATAAGTATGAGGCTATCGACAAATCATTTTGACTCATTTTGATTTCCTTCCCATCAAATAATTAGTAGAATATAGTAAATAAATAGAGTATAACTAATTTATATGACAAGTATGGAAAAACCTTGGAATAGAAAAGGACATAACTAATCATGTTATAGCAGCTTTAAAAGTTAGCTAAACACCTTAATATAAAATTTGCAAAAAATAACATTAGGGAAGTAATGAAAGCAAAGGCCGATTAAGAGATAGAACACATAACAATGTGTTATCTAAAGAATACTAAAAGAGAAAAGTTAAGCAAGCATACAAGTGACAAAAGGAAAAATTTTAAGGTTTCTATTACTACAAACCCAAAGCAACACTTTATGCTGCATATGGTACTAGTTATGTATAGACTTCTTTAGTTTCATAGTAAACTAATAGAATTTTTTTGACTTCAATGCAACATGCTTTTTTGTATTAGTTGGTTTACTTAAATGACTATCATGCCCAACCTTTCCAAAGAAAAGGCCATTGTTTAAAAATCTATGAGCATAACAAAACTTATGCACTAAATAATGTACAAGGCTAGCCAAATTCCACACCTAGTGCTTAAAACTTCAATTAGGAGAATCCTCAAATCTGATCATAACACTCAAGATGGATAGCTTAACAACATATATTAGTAGTCACAAATACTTGCAAGATCTTAACCAATATAGTTCATGCCAACCACATAAAATCTATGTGCCACATATACTAAATAGCACAACACAATGAATGATAGTAAATTTCAATAAACATCCTACTCAATTCACAATAATCAACAAATACAATTTCTCTATAATAAACATAAGTCCACTATAGATTATAAATATTATAAAGCAAAATGCTTGTCACCAAGGTTGCTATAATCAAACTACCTAGTTAGTTCTATCGTTAACCATCCCACCTCACATGCATCTTGCTCCTAGTTCAGACACTCAAATTATCTCAAACTCAAGTAACCAACTAACTAGACATGCATGTAACTATATGGGTTAAGGTAAATAAGTCAATAAGGAATACTCAAAATATGTTATAAAAGTAAGTAGTATTGATAAACATATAACTAACTATTTGGCAAATAATGTAATACCACTATGAAGCAATTAATGTATTCCATAATGTAATATAATGGAACACATACCTACTTAGGTTCACCAAAAAATAAATTAGTACACCACATAATAAAAACACACTAGTAACCTGGAACTTTGCAAACCTAAAAGAACTATAGCTCATTAAAAAACTATTGTAGCATCTCCAATACGTAGAATTTCATGACTCTTTTATGAAGTAGTTCTACTCACCAATATCCAACCAATGGTGCAACACACATATATCACATAAATAAGAACATCCATTGTCCATTGGAATACCCTCAAAATGAAGCCACAAATTATTGTCATTTTGGAGTACAATTACAAAATCATGCACATTATAAGACCTTAATGATGTTTTAAATAATTTGGCACATCCATATTTCTTTAGGAAGTCCTTACATCTTTGGCACTCCATAGTCATTTGTAGTCCCTTGCATTACAATAGTTAAATCCTTAACTCTAGGATTCATAAATCATACCAATGTAAGCTATCTTATCTAAATCCTTTGTAATAATGTTTTAAAATTGGTACTCAACATGATCACAATCCAATTGTTAACACTCCAGGTTCCCTTCTTTTCGAAGTGTACCCAAAACAATCACATGACTTTGCATGAAGATAGTATTGTCTCAAATAACAAAACCTTAACTATACTTAAGTTTAGATAAACCTATATAAAATCTAACATTTGGTAAGCTCTACTTACTAGTTTATGCATGATATCCTATGTATTCTCAAAATCTTAACCCATATATATGAACATTTTATGATTTCCTCAAAACCCAAACCATCTTATCTAAGCATCGTAAGGTTTCCTCACACCCTTAACTAGCTTTTCAAGCATTATCCTAGCATTTCTTCAATACCCTTAATAACTGTCCACTCTACCTTATGATTTCCTACAAAACTTTATTTCATAGTGAACATATCATAGAGTTCTTTAATCCATTAAATGCCTTGTTTTTTGTTATTATAGGTTCTTTAATTCCTCATATGCTTTGCTCCTAAACAAATTATATAACTTTAACCTACTTTGTAGCTTTACAAAAAGCTGCTTCTCTTAAAACTGATGTTTACATTTTCCTCATTATTGGCTCTACCCCACTTTTGGTCTCTAATGAGACACCCTCAAGCCTAGCCCACAATCAAGGATTCCAAACAATAAGCTAAGACCCATAACAATTGATCTCATGTTCTTGATCATATCCTTAACCAATTCAAGGTTTTATCTTGTACATAATAAAGTCATTTTGTCCCTTCTACACCCTTCTTATGTTCAATCTAAAGCATTCTGTTAAACCTACTAACTCAAGAGTTTCTTAAGTCAAAAACGTTTTCTATGTTGTCCTCTAACTCTCACCAAGAATTATAGTTCTTTTCCCAAACCATAATCCTTATCTTATGGTTGACACATGCCAAACCAAGTCATAATTTCATCACAAGTCGTAAATTAAGATTATCAACATTCTTTTTCATGGTATGCTAATGAGCTCCATTAAATTTTTTCTCTCTTTCTTGGTTAGATTGGCTTTACCAAATTTAAATTGTAATTATATATATATATATATATATATATATATATATATATATATATATATATATATATATATATATATATATATATGTTAATTTTAAATCTTATGTTTAAATTTTTAAATTAAGAATTTCTAAACCTCAAACTCTGAGGTCTTAAAATTTAAAGCACTAAGGCATCTAGATTTTTGCTTTATGCATTAAATTTAAACCCCTAGGATCTCTAAGTTATCTCATAGAGTCTTTAGTTCTAACCAATGGTTAACCAAGCCTTCTTAGCCATCTCTACAAGTCATAATTTCTAAATCCTTCTTGAGAAAACCCAAAACATTTTTTGATAAACGTTAACCTCCATGACTTTAGCACTCTTTGAAGGCTAAATGAAATGTTGTCAAGCCTCATGACAATGAACATAGTAGCCTGTTAAAATACATTTAAGGAAATTTCCAAGATGCCTTATTACATTTAATGCTTTTGAATGAGACTAAGCACTTAGTGCCAAGGCTTAACTTAAGGCAACAATCACCTCTAACCCATATGGGTTCAACAATTTGATTTTCTTTATGATTTAAAATTTCATGACTTCATAGTCACACTGATTAAATTACTAATTCATTCTAAGTTTCTTATATAGGATGTTTTTCATGATGTCTTACTTAACTCATGGCTTAGTAAAAGCTACAACATCAATGGAAAATCTAATCTTTTAACACAAAATCTCATCTTTACTTATAGTTACACAATATTAATCATAGTAAAAAACTTATTATAGCATGGAACAAATAATTTTTTACCTAAATCCATAACATCCCAAGTTTAGTGTTAGCTTCATCTTAAGCAATAGCCAAATCATAGATCAAATTTTCATATAGAAATATTATACCTTTGGTCATGGCACTAGTTGTTTGATGATAACAAAACCATCGTGTTAGTTTCTCTAACACTTTACTTGAGTGACTTTCATGTCATGAGTTTGAAGTAGTTATATGATCAATCAGTTAGAGAGCTTTGACCAAAATGTCTTATGGAGCAATTCACAAGTAAAGCAAACCTAAATAGCATTGGTGGCAATGCTCTAGCAGTGGCTTAAATGGTATATCAAGGAGCCATTAATCAAATAATTGGAGTGTCTAATCATTAAGAGTTAATCTCCCAAACTTCTACTAGTTTGATTATTTAACCAATGACTTGTTTGTTTATGGCATAATTATGTTGCATAATATTATTTATTTATATGATTTATTATTGATATCTTACACATTATTTTTTTAGTTGTTAAAATATTTCATTTATTTAAAGCTACAAAAATGTTTTTAAAGAAAAAAATAAAATATATAAAATATGGTTTTAGAAAATAAAGCAAAAGATTTAGGACTAGAATTCAATGCATAGACAACCCCAAAGCTTAGGCCAAGTGGCCTAAAGAGTTGGGGAATGGATCTAAGGTGTTACGAGTATGAAGACTAGGTGAACCAAGTTGTGGGTTTAAGTCTTGGTCAGACCCTTAGTGGCTTTGGTTAAATCAAGTCAAGAAATTTTTCTTGGACCATTTTTAACAAAATGAGTTGAGTCAAACTTTAAAAGTGTTAAGTTGTTGGATTAGGTCAAGTCAAACTTGCATAAATATGTGCAAGTAACTTTGGCAATGACTTCCCAAAAGCACTATCGAGTAGTCAACCCCTTTAACCTTCCTATATGAGGAGGTGTTATAAACGTGAAACATCATTCACTAGCTTGGATGTGGGAATAAAAATTGGACTTATTTGTTTCTAAACTATAGCAAACTACTGACATTTAATCACGTGTCTTCATAATTGAATGGTCAGGATCGCATGCACTTTTCTAAATAGTAGTTTCCATCAAAACATTGATCTAACAAGCCTTATTGAATTTATGAGAGTAGTTCTACCATTTTGATTAGTAATTTTTATCTTACCATTCATCAAAAAAACCTAATCAAATAATTGAGATCTTCTTTGCATTTGTGCATATCCTCTAGTCATCTATATGTAAAACTTAATGGAACGGCTGAGATCATCTCTACATTTGTTTTGTTAGCATTGCTTTTTCTCATTATGATCGTGTTTGGATCTTTTGTTTAGCATTCTAATTGAGTGGCATTTGTTTCATTAGGCTAGATAGAACCATAATCATTATTCTTACTCGAAATCAATGTTCTACAATGTTCATTATGTTTTTTAAAACTCTGAAATATTAACCACTATTTTGATGTGGCCTTTTTAGCCATTTAAAAAATTTCATTTTAGTCTAAGATATTTTAATATAAATAGATTGGCCTTAAGAGTTGCATAATATATTATTATACTTGGCTATATCAATTTTTGTAAAAAGAAGGAACGAAACAACTTTTGATCAAATTTTGACACCTTTTTTGGTGTTTTGTTTGCAAAAAAATTTTGCACTTTCTTGCTTAATGATTCACTTTGATTACACATCTTATTGGTTACCACGTTATAGTTAATTATTTATTTCCTAGTTTATCATTCATTTTTTATGTTTTTAAAAAGATCATATTTATGTAAGATCATTAATGACTATATTTTTCATAATATCATTAATGCATATTAATAAATATTTTAGATTTAAAATTTTAAAACTAAGTCTTTTTTGTTGTTTCAGTCTTTTTCGCAAGTGTACTCATATATTATTTTATAAGTGAATTATAAAATATTTTGATAAGTTATTTTTTTATATTATGCTTCAATATGGTATGCTTTTATAATTCAATATTTGTTGATTAAACCATATCTCCTATAGGAAAAGGATGTGGTTTATAAATGTTTCCTTTATCTACTACGACGAGAGGTTCTGGTTTTTATAGTAGCATATGAGCCTAATTAACTAAGGGTGGGTGTAGGTACATATTAGGCCAAAGAACCTAAGAATCCTCTACTTTTTTTATTTTATTTGTTATTATTTAATTTATGATATTCTTATTTTTTAAAAATATTTAATTAAAAAATTTATAAAAGAAATTTTCAAAATAAGTTTTATCAAACATAAAATATTCTATGGAAGAATATTTTAAAACAATAAAATTTCTATTTTCCTTTAACATTTTAATTTACAAAAATTATTGAATCAACAATTTTGTATTTCTAAATTCATTTTAAGAAAAGGTTATCAAAATAATAGAAAGTTTTAAAGTACAATTCACCCCTCCTCATTTACATTAGTCTGGCAAAGATTACAACAAATGGTATAAGAGACAAGTTTCATCAATGTAGAAATTCCTAAGAAAAGGTCCAATTTTTTTTATTTCTTATGTGTGGTGAATTGCTCATTTCATTTTTAACTTTATGCTTCCACTTAAATTTGGAGGTCAAAATTTTTATTTATGGGAAAATGAATTTAAAGCATTTTTTAAATGTTAGTATTGATTTATGATAATAATTTGAAAATCTTTTTCTTATGGAATGTTAGTATACATTCACATCAATGTAGAAGTTTAAGGAAAAGAAATTCTAAAGCAATGAATTATCTTTATTTTACATTGTCTCAAGGAATTGAAATAAATATGTGTCATCTTAAGACTTGTTTAGAAGCTATACAAGAGTTAGAGAATTTATATGACTAACCAATTGTGCTTCCTATCTAAGTTAAGAAGAAAATGAGAAATCACAAGGAAAAAGAAACGAGAAAGAAGAACAAAAAAAAATTTATGCACGTCAAAAGTAAGCTCATCATCTCTAGGTGCATAGCATTTTTCTTCCTATGATCAGAATCCTTGTAATGTTAGTGATATCGAATTATCTATTTCTTTTGCCAAACTTATACTTGAAGAAAGGAAATTGATTAGGATGTATGATGGACTTAAAGTCAAATACAACAAAAAAGTGCATAATGTTTACTTATTAGAACGACAATCCAATGAGCTTAAAGTTAGAAATAAATACCTTCAAAGTGATTCACTTATACGTGTTACTAATAAATTTGAGGAATGTGATACATCTCTGGCCTTGAGAAATTCATCTGTTGACTCTTTGAAATGTGAAACATTTTCTTTAAAAAAGGAAAATACTATTTTGAAAGAAAAATTAAGAAATAATGGCTTCATAGAAAATGAATTAAATAATTTAAAAGAAAAGTGTTCTAGTATAACTTCATGTGTTTCTACTTCTTATGCTTATCTACATTCAATATGTGTCTTTAGATTCTCCATTCTTTACATGTATCAAAAGAGATAATATTTGTTTGAAAATGGAAATTTTTGTCTTAAAATATAGTTTGCAATATTCATATTTGCATGTGAATGACAATTGAAGTTATTATATTCCACAAATGTACAAGCATGCTTCATCATCTAACTATTTGTTCAAAAAGAATTCTACTTTGAACACTTTTCATTTTCATGCTAAATCCAAAGTTGCATCCAATTAATATGATATGTATGGACATATTTGTTATTATCACCAAATAAGGAAATCCACCTACTTAAAGCAATATAAAGATGAATGGACTCTAATGAAAACTTGTTTGAAAAATATATTTATAAAATCACCTTAATCACACACTACCATAATTGAACCTAAGATGGTGTGGGTTCCAAAATTTCAGGTTAGATAGTTGTATCAGTGCGTCTCCATAATTAAGACCTATAAAGACATGCCTAACTTGTTTTGCATGTGACACTTGCAAAATGTGAGTGGTCCTTATTTCTAAGATTAATGATTTAATCTTCTTTATAACATTGCAAGATTTGTTTAATATCTCTTTATGCAAACTAGACATATCATATTTTCATATGTAGTTTGAATGTAAAATGTTAGCTTACATTGACGGATTTTAAGAAGATCAGAATTTCAAACCTATGATGTTTTTAATTTGATATGATGAACAACTACATAATGATGGTCTTTTAATTTGATTGTTTAGATGTTAATATAAGAAATATGAATCTATTTATGTAAGTCATGTTGACTTAGTTAAATTAATGATTACATTTAAGGAAAACGAACATGCATTCTAGAATGATGTAAGTTATAAATTCTAGAGATAGAGTTTGAAAGAATTTAACTTGGAGCTTAATGTGATATATAGTGTTCATACATGTTGAACTCCTTAATGATTTGTTGAAAATAAGTATGCAAATAATGGTTTGTAAAATTAAGTATGCAAGTTGAAAATTAAGTATGTTAACTCTTTAGAACAATTTTGAGAAATTCTTATTTTATTATACTCGATCACCTTAGTATATTGCACCACAACTTTTTAGTATACTTTATCTAATTTTTTCAAATTTTTTGCTTTCATTTGGCTATAGTAATATGTAACTCTAAATGTTTTCTCTAGTGACCTTAAATAAGTTTTAGTTTGTTATATTATATTGTTAAAATTTTTCTTTTTTCAACTTCAAAATAACTTTACTTAAAACTAAAATAATAATTGATAATTATTATGCATATTTACTTGCTTAATTCTTGCATATTTCAAGCATGGCTTTATCCTGATAAAATAAGCATTGCTGAACATATCTCGATGAGCACTATCAAGTTCAGTATTTATTTTTTATTTATTTATTAGATTTTTTAATTTTCTAGAATTTTTTACATTTTGAAAGTCATTTTTATTTGTAAATCATTTATTGATTGAGGCCTTGCTCTTCAAGTCAACAGCATGTTGGAATGTGACATTCCCATAAAATTTATCTGACTCATTCAAAGTTGTTGTCTAAATTTAATTATATGACTATATAAATTAATTCTTTGCTTGTGTGACCTTCACACCATTTTCCTTTGCTTATATCACATTTATTTAATCTGCCTCATCTTAATAATACTCTATATTTAATTTTTATTAAAAAATAATATATTGTTTTTTTAGCTTATTTACTATAATAATTTATAGTAATACTTAACAAGCTCTTATCGTGTTGAAACAAATATTATTGCACCTACCTTAATGAGCTGCATCTAATTAAATATTAATTTTTATATTTTCAAATTAGTTATACTAGATTCAATTAGCTATAACAAATAAAATAATGGCCATAATACTTTTAAATATTTTATTTAGTTGTGTTTTAGAATGATTAAAAGTCATTTTTATTTGCACTAATTTGAGGATCTATAATGTTGCACTCAATCAACTTAGTTTTTTGGAATACAACTTTCCCATACAATTTAACTCAGCTTCTTACATTTTTTCTATGATTGGAATATATCATTACAAAACTCTAATTTGATCCACATGTGACATTTACATTGCCATAATTTAATTATATTACATTATTCAATTTATCAAATTTTTCTAAAATGTATATTTACATAACATTGAAATAATCATTTATTATTATCTATGATTTTTTTATAATTTATAGAATTTATAAACGAGGTCTGATTGAGATAAAAAAATGATATAGGATAAATCTTACCAAGCTTTTTATCAAATTAAATATTCTTTCTTTCTTTTAATATCTTTTATGACTTTTGCATACTTTGGGAGACAATACAACTCGTACTTGATTTGGTAATCGAGGTTATTACACTCATTCTCTTTAGTATCTTTGAATGTAATTTTGTTAAATGATTTATCTCATTTCTTCAAATGTTTTGTTTTTGTGGGTTTTGTTACTATGTAACATTAATTATCCTTTTATTTGGCCATTAATATGCTTCGATATGATTATATTACATAGCATTGCTTTAATTTATTTATTTTAAAGTTTAATATATATTTACTTAATATTAAAATAATAGTTTTTAATTATTTATGCTAAACATTTTAATTCATAGTAAATCGAATAAAGGTCCAATTAATACAAAACAAACATCATTTATTTCATCCTAATGAGTTCAATCTAATTATATATTCATTCTTATGTTTTATTAAGTTTTTTATTTTCTAAGGCATTCTTTTAAATTTTAATTCGTACCTTAATATATGATTGATGATGTTTCACTCGATCACCTTCATATTTTGGAATCCAAAATTTTTATATAATTTATCTCATTTCTACAAAGTTTTTCTTTGATTTGGATAATTACTTTGTAAGTCTAAATCTCCAATTATGTGGCCTTTACATCTTCTTAATTAAGTTATATTATATTTATTCAACCTATATTATTTTCACTTACATATGAATTAACCAAATATTATAGAAATAATTTATTATATTTAAACTTATTTGTATTCTTAAAATATTTTAATTTGGCTTCGTAGTATTATTATGTAACTTTAAGTCTTCTCTCATGTGATGTTTACCTCACTTTTATTTGGTTATATTATGTTACAAAAACTTATCTCATTTCATATTTATTACATATTTTTCGTAATACTAAAATAATATTTTCATTATTTATTATTATTCATTTGTTAATTACCATTAATTTAGAATGAGGTATGATTAAGATGATACAATCATCATTTAATTCATGTCAATGAGTTTTATCCATTTAACTATTAACTTTTACATTTTTAAATATCTTTTTAGTGGTTTTGGTGTATTTCATTAGTGTTTTCAATTTGTACTTGAATTAAGAAATGTGGATGCTACAGTCAATCTCCTTAGTACTTGGACTTCAACATTTCAATATAATTTTCTCATTTCATCAGATTTTCTACATAGACTTGGTTATGTTACGTAACTTAAATTTTTCATATTTATGCTTTATTATGTACTTACTCAATATTAATCTAATAATTTATTATTATTAATGTTTATTTAATTTAGTCATTGGTATTAATTCTGAACCACATTACATCAAGAAAAAAAGTGATTAGACTCAGCTCGAGAAGCTCTATCAAAATAAATATTCTTTATTATATTTGCAAATATGTTATTTTCTATAATGTTAGCATAATATTTTAGTCATTATGATACTACGTGATTTGATGATTGAGGGTATTACACTAGATCTCCTTAGTATTTTGGAACAAAATTTTACCATACAATTTATCTCATTTCCCCAAATGTTTTTTTTGAATTTTGTTTATCTTAGTTTATAACTCAAAATCTCTTTTCATGTGACCTTTATTTCAATTTGATTTGGTTATAATACATTGCTTCAATTTATAACTTTAAAATATTTTTCTTTAATATTAAGGTAATAATTTATTATCATGTATCGTTATTTATTTTTATAATTCACCATAAATCTAAATGGCATCTAATTGGAAAGAAACAAATATTGTTAGAATTATCTCAATAAGCTCTATCAAATTAAAAAAAAATTTATCATTTTTTAAATATGTTAATTTTAAAAGTTTTGATATTCTTTTAAATGTTATTTTGATTCATACTTAATTTGATGAATTAGATTGTTAGACTCAACATCTTTAGTATCTTTCATTGCAACTTTTTCATACAACTTATTCCATTTTCTAAAATTTTTTGCTTTGTTTTTGTCATATTATTTTCTTACTCTTAATTTATTATTATTTATGCCTTTTTATTGTTGTAATTCATAGTAATTCCAAAGGTGGTCTGATTAAGCAGAAAGAAATGTTGTTAGAATAATCTTAACAAGCTTAGTCAATTTAAATATTCATTTCTTACAATTTTAAATATTTTAGTTCCTAATATTATGGCACCACTTATAAGAAATTTAGGTTTTCGTCTTACTTTGTGAATGACAAAGTTACACATGATCTTCTTAGTATCTTGGATTGGATCTTTTCTGCATAATTTTTCTTATTTTTTCGAATGTTTTTCTTTCATTCTGTTACATTACTATGAAGCTCTAAGTATTACCTCAAGTAAAAAAATAACATGACTTTGATTTCATCATATTACAGTCCTTTAATTTATTTAATTTTACTTTTAATTGTTCTTGTTCTTATTTACCTTTGTAATTCCTTTTCATAAGAGATCTAATCGAGTCAATACTAAACTATTAGGATCACCTTCAGTAGTTCTATCTAATTAAATAATCATTATCAAATTTTTTAATTTTTTAATTTTCAAGAGTTTTGGCATAATTTATAAGAGATTTTGATTTGTACTAATTGATAATCAAGAATGTCATCAAAAGGAACTTTCAAGTATAATTTATCTCATTCCTTTAAATTTTTTTAATTTGTTTATATTACATTTCTTCAATTTATCAAATTTAATTTTTAGCACATATTTACTAAAATAATTCAAAAAAAGATTGAACAAAATGAAACAAAAATCATTACACTATCTTGAAGAGCTATATCTAAATAAATGACAATGTTTATATTTTCATTATTACCTTTGACTAATGCTTTAGCACATTTTATTAAAAATTTTGATTTGTACAAAATTTTATGAGCGAGGATGTCACAGTCAATCTCCTCAATATCTTGTAATTAAAATATCCCATACAAATTATCTCATTCATTGAAATATTTTCTTTGATTTGGTTATTTTACTATGAAACTCTAATTTCCCTCTGGTGTGATAATTACCTCAATTTAATTTGGTTATGCTACATTGTTTTAATTTATATCATTTTTGGATTATTAATTATTTATATAACACAAGAAAATAATTTAAATTTACTTATGCTCATACAATTTTACAATTAAGAGTAACTATGAAGGATGTTCAACTAAGAGGAAACAAACTTCATTAGGCCCATTTGAAAAAAGTTCTTTTCAATTAAATATTAATTTCTAGAATTTAAAATATTTCTTTTTTTAGGGTTTTAGCACACAATAATCATTATTTTGATTACTAGATTTTGCGCACAAGGATGTTACACTTGATATCCTTAGTATTTGTAATGATTTTTTCATGTATAATTTATGTTATTTTTTATATTTTTCTATTTTATTTTTTTCATGCTTCCATAAAGCTCTAAATCTCTTAACATGTTGCTTTTATATCAATTTGATTTGGTAATATAACCTTGCATACATCTTATTTTTATTTCATATTTATATAAATCAAATTAAATTAATAGTTTTTTTTAATTATTGATTCATATTTAGTTTTGGGTACTTCATAGTAATTACAAATATGGTCTAACTTACATGAAAGATATATCAATGGACTCATCTAACCATGCTCTATCGTTTTAAATATTTATTTTCTTATTTTTAAATATTTTATATTCTAAAATTTTTGCTCATCTTATAAGATGTATTGATTTATATAAGATTTGACCATTGAAGATGTTTCCCTTCATCTACATGTTAACTTGGAATGCATCTTTCCCTTTGGTTTTATGTAATTCTTCAAATGTACCTCTTTGATTTGGCTTTATTAAAATGTAACTTTAAATATCTTCTCATGTCACCATTACATGTAGTAGATTTGGGTTAAATGATATTGCTTAAATTTTTCTCTCTTTGTTTTAAAATATATTCACACAATATTAAAACAGTAATTTAGAAATATTTTTATTCACTTAATTTATTAATTTGTAGTAATTCCAGGTGAGCTCTAATCAAGACAAAGCAAATGTTGGTTATATGATGTTCTTATATTTTCTTAAAATTTTAATCTTCTTTGTTTTACAATGACTTACTAGATATTTTGATTAATACATGGTTTGATAATTGACAATGTTATATGTGATCTCCTTTGTATCTTGGAATTAACATTTCTCATAATATTTACTTAATTTGTTCAAATTTATTGCTTTGATTTTGTTATATTATTATGTAACTCTAAATCTTTTTTTAACATTTTAACATTAAAAAATTAAGTAATTATAAATGATAGTTTATAATTATGATATTAGTAATTAAGTTTTAATATTAACTTTATAACATCTCCATTAATTTAATATACTAAAATAACTTGTAATTTAGTTTAATTATTTGGAAAATAACTTATAACAATTATAGTAAATTATAATTAACATATGGTCAAAATCGCATATACATGTTTTGTGTTTAAATTTTTTAAATATAATAATAATATATCATAGAATTTGAGACATCTAATACAATAACAATAATGTGAAATATTATTTATATTTATTATTTATATATGTTATATGAAGATAATATAATAGAATGATTATAATATTTATGATTTAATGAACTACTTTAATTATATGGATAAAAAATAATATTTAATTAATAGTCAATATATAGTTTAAACATTTGTAATCCACTAAAATAATGACAAATGTCATATTTCTTGTAATTTAATGTTATTAGATAATATATTTGATTAACTTGTAATATTTAATAAATATTGTAATTTTGTTTTTTAAAATATAATTTTTTATTTAATATTTTCAAGTTGTTTTTCTTTATCTTAATGCCTCTTATATTATCCTATTTCATTCTTTTTGCCATTACCATTCTCTTATTTTTCGCTTTTTTCTCTATCTATTTATACTCTCATTCTCTTCTATCCCTCCTCTTTTTCTCTTTATTTTCATATTCTCTCTCTTTTACTTTGTTATTTATTCTATCTATCTCCTTTATCTTCTCTCTTTCTTTTCTTTTTCATTGAATTATCTATCTTCTCTTTTTTACAAATTTTCTTTCTATTTCTCTTTTATTAACTATAACATTCTCTCTCTCTCTCTCTCTTATAGAATCATTATCTCAGTCCACATTATAATTTTTCTAGCTCCATCAAGTAATAATATTTGAAAAATGTCTTATTTTTCAAATTTTAATAGATATTAATTATGATAAATATATATTTTATTATTCATATTTATAATGTAAATTCTTTTACCAATGAGAACAATTACTAATGAAACAAAGCCTTATGTCTTAATATTTTCTTTTAAGAAAATGTTAGTTTATGTTGTATTTTATTAACTTAACATAAAAAGAAATATGAATATTAGAGTATAATATGACATATATAATAAGTACAAAGTTTTTTTAAAAAGTCCATATGCATAATAATTAACCAAAATTTTGAAATGACTCATTATGCTTAATACAGTAAACACACAACAATGAGTTTTTTTTATTTTTAGGCAAGACCACATTAGCATTATAGCACTTGATTAGCATTAAAACTCAAAATATAAGCATACTTTGGTGAGAGTAGCAGTGGGATGGTGACCACTTCAGAGGTCATTATGTTACTCCTAATATTTCATTAAATCCCATTTTTTAATGATCAACAATAGATTTTAATGAAATTTTAATGTTAAAAAATATTATTATAAACAATAACTGAATAAAGAATATAGAGAATTATGTTATTAACAAAATAATAGGTTTTACATGCTATGTAAAAGTTGTTTGAATATAAAAATATTATATTTAAAAAAATTAGCTATAAAAAATTATATCATTAATGTTAAACATTATTTATATACATTGTCTATATTATACAAAATAAAGACAATATATTAGAATAATTATATTTTTATTATTTAATTAACACTTTTAATTATGAGTATTAATTAAATAATATTAAATTAATGTTCATAAAATTATTTTAATATTTGTAGTTTTCTAAAATAATAGTAAGCCTCAAATATTTTAA
The DNA here is from genome assembly GCA_023846275.1 of Vanilla planifolia. Classification (NCBI taxonomy): domain Eukaryota; kingdom Viridiplantae; phylum Streptophyta; class Magnoliopsida; order Asparagales; family Orchidaceae; genus Vanilla; species Vanilla planifolia. Next base: position 762,104 of record JAIUJO010000028.1, on the reverse strand, counting down.
AATTTAAATATTATTAAATAATATATATGATTAAATTATTATAATTAATAAAAATAATAAAATAATTATTAAAACTTAAATTTTATTTAATTTATTCTCACTTTTTTATATTTATTTAGATGTCTCTTAGATTCCCTTAGTTCTTTCTCTCTCATCTCATTCTCATATTTGTCTCTTAATTTTTTATCTTTTGATATTTCTCTTGCCATCTTTATCTCCTCTATCCTTCTCAACTTTCTCATTTTTCTCATTTTAATTTTTGTATTTATTCTCTCTATCTTCTCTAAGGTGTCACTTTCTTTTCATCTTCATTAAATCATTTTTATTCACCCTTTATTACTATTTTGAACTTTATTTCACTCTTCTACTCTATGACTTTCTCACTTTCTCTCTTATAGAATAGTTGTCACCATTTTCACAGTCTCTTTTTTGCCCATCATTAATAACTTTCTCATACTATATAGTTTGATATATATTTTTATATGATAAATATTTATATTTTTGCTTATATTTACATATAATTTAATTTTTATTAATTAGAATGAAAACATAATGGAGGCAAATCTTATGTATTATCATCCAATTTACTAAAAATAGTATTGTAATTCCAAAAAATGCAAAGTTAGATAATGCAAGGATTGTTGGACTCAGCCTGATAAACTCTATCCAATTATTTTTTTCTCAATTTTTACATGCTTTATAAGAAACTTTGATTCATACCATATTTTATGGTCATGGATATTTCATTTGATCACTTCATTATCATTGAATATAACTTTCTAACATAATTTATCTTATTTCTCTAAATTTTTTTTATTATTTTGTCATATTATTATGGAACTCTAATTCTCCACTATTGTTCCATTAACACTCTTTGAATTGGTTATATCATATTATTTTAATTTATCTTTTTTTAACTATAAAACATAATTACTTTTTATTATAATAATACTTTTTTATTACACATATTTTCATTTGTAATTAAAAATAATCCAAAATAATCCAATTATTTTAATATATTTAATTATTTAATTTACTCAAGTATTTGAGGTTTTATCAGACATATCGATATGTTTCAGACCTTTTGGTGAAGAATTTTACACTTTTTCTCCTTACTCGGAAGCTATAATTCTTATCTGGTCTAACCCTTTGAATGGGTTGATTTGGCTATATTATTTTACTTAAGATTATACTATTTAAGCTTTAACATATAATTACCAAAATTTAAAATAATAATTTATTATTATTATGTTTATTTAATTTAGTAATTTGCAAAAAATTAGAGTACAGTTTGATTCAGATTAAACCAATGTCATTGGACTCATCTCAAAAGCTATATCTTATTGAAATATCTTTTTGAGAAATGTTAATTTGTACTAGATTTCATAATGATAGAAGTTATCCTTAATCTCTTTCATATCTTGGTATGCTACTTTATTATACTATTTATCTTATTTGTTCAAACTATTTTCTTTGATTTGGTTATATTTCTATGTAAATTTACTTCTCATTTGACCTTTCCATTGCTTTATATAGTTTGATATATATTTTTATATGATAAATATTTATAACGATATTTGGGTACTTCATAGTAATTACAAATATGGTCTAACTTACATGAAAGATATATCAATGGACTCATCTAACCATGCTCTATCGTTTTAAATATTTATTTTCTTATTTTTAAATATTTTATATTCTAAAATTTTTGCTCATCTTATAAGATGTATTGATTTATATAAGATTTGACCATTGAAGATGTTTCCCTTCATCTACATGTTAACTTGGAATGCATCTTTCCCTTTGGTTTTATGTAATTCTTCAAATGTACCTCTTTGATTTGGCTTTATTAAAATGTAACTTTAAATATCTTCTCATGTCACCATTACATGTAGTAGATTTGGGCTAAATGATATTGCTTAAATTTTTCTCTCTTTGTTTTAAAATATATTCACACAATATTAAAACAGTAATTTAGAAATATTTTTATTCACTTAATTTATTAATTTGTAGTAATTCCAGGTGAGCTCTAATCAAGACAAAGCAAATGTTGGTTATATGATGTTCTTATATTTTCTTAAAATTTTAATCTTCTTTGTTTTACAATGACTTACTAGATATTTTGATTAATACATGGTTTGATAATTGACAATGTTATATGTGATCTCCTTTGTATCTTGGAATTAACATTTCTCATAATATTTACTTAATTTGTTCAAATTTATTGCTTTGATTTTGTTATATTATTATGTAACTCTAAATCTTCTTTCATTTGATATTTACATTTCTTTAATTATTCTTTAGGAAATGGCTTTAATTTAAGTTATTTTATTTTATATATATTTACTTAATATTGAAGTAATTATTTAATTTTTTTGTACTTATTTACTTTTGCAGTTCATGACTATTCAAATTGATGTCCAATTGAGGCGCAACAAATATTGTTGGACATGCCAGGATGAGCTCAATCCAATGAAATATTTAGTCTTTTATATTTAAAAAATTATGTTTTCTAAGTTCTATAAATGTTTACAATTTTGATTCTCACAAGATTTTACAATCAAGGATATTTCATATAATCTCGTTAGTGTTTTGAAATGCAACATAATCATTCAATTTATCTCATTTCTCCAAAAGTTGTCTTGATTTGGCTATATTACAATGTAATACTAAATGCCTTCTTCGTTGAACTTTATATGACTTTTTTGTTATAATATATTCATTCAATTTATCTCTTTTCACATTAATATCTGTTTACTTAAAATTAAAAAAAATTAATTTATCCATATTATTTACTTTAGCAAATCATAGTTTTTCGAATGAGAACCTATTGAGAGGAAAAACATTTATTTGGAGTTGTCTCAATAAGCTCCATGCAATTTGGTAGTAGTTAGTTATCAACTAGAAAAACATTTATTTAAATATTCTACTTCATAGATAGTTTTACATATTTTATAAGACATTTTAACTCGTACCTAATTTGATTATTGAGAATGTTATACTTGATCTCTATAGAATATTGTAATTTATTTTTTTAAAACTTATCTTATTTGTTTAAATGTTTCATGTATATTTTGTTATATTAGTATGAAAGACTAATTCTCCTCTTGCACAACCTTCATTTTGTTATAATTCGATCATAGTACAATTCTTTAATTTTTGCCATTTCATCTCTAACACATATGTACTTAAAATTGAAAAAACCATTTATCGTTATTCATGGCTATTTTTTTGGTAATTCATTGTAACTCCAAATGTGATTCATTCAAAGCAAAACATACATCATTGGAGTTGTGGATATGTGCTCTTCAAATTTAATATACTTTTTTACATTTTTATTTTCTAATTTTCCAAGTTTTTTGTAATCTTTAGTAGACATTTTGATTCGTAACTTAATTTTCAATTGATGATATTGCACTTGAGCTTCTGAGTATCTTGGAATGTAACTTTTCTATAAACTTTATCTCATTTATTAAGATTTGCTAGATTGAATTGGCTATGTTACTAATTAATTCTAACTATCATCTCATGTGACTTTAAAATCATATTTATTTTGTCACATTTTAATTTATTCTCTTTTTAGCTACAATATTTATTTATTTAATATTGAAAATAATGCTATATTTTTATTTATGATTATTTAATTTTCAATAATAATTCCAAACAATACATGAACAATATGAAATAAACATCACTTCATTTATTCCCATGAGTTTTGTCTAACTAGATATTTATTTTGGTATTTTTAAATTTTATTTTTCTGGTTTTAGCTCATTTTACTGAGTATTTTTCTTCATAGGTGATTTGATTGAGGATGTCACACTTGGTCTTGATAGTATATTTTAAAGCAACTTTCCCATAAGATTTTAAAAGATTGATTAAATTCTTCTCTTTGATTTTGTTATATAATTATGAAATTCTATATCTCCATTCTTGGGACATTTATATTGCTTTTATTTGGCTATATTATATTGTCAAAATTTATCTTATTTTTTCTTTATGGTGTATTTACTTAGCATAAAAATAATAGTTTATCATTATTTATTCTTATTTAGTTTCATATTTGGTATTAAAGTTAGATGAGGACTATTCGACACAAAACAAGTGTCATTTGACAGATTTGTATTAGCTCTATGTAATTAAATTTTCTATTTGAAATTTTGACATATTTAATTACAATAGCATGACATCCTTTATGAGTTATTTTAATTTTTATCTAATGTTATGATAAAGATCACTACATCGATCTGTATAATATCTTAGAATACAACTTTCTTATACAAATATTAACTTCTCTACATTTTTTGCTTTTATTTGTTTATATTAGCACGACGCTTTAAATCTCTTTGTGTGTGACCTATCCATCACATTGATTTAGTTATATTATATTATTTCAATTTATCTCATTTTAAATTTAACACATATTTATTTATAATTAAAATAACCTTTTTTATTATTTATGCCTATTTCATTTATTATTTTGTAGTATCCAAAAGGAAGTCTGATCGATATAAAATAAGCACTATTGGACCTGTCCAAATTAGCTCTATACTAAAAATTCAATTTAAAATTTTTACATATTTTATTTTTTATGACTTTTGAATTCTTTATGAGGAATCTTGACTCGCACCAAATTTAACAATCAAATACTACGCTTGATCTTGTTATTATGCTGGAGTGGACTTTCTAATACAATTTGTCTCATACGTTTAATTTTTTTATTTGGTTATATTACTATAAAAATCTAAATCTCCTTATATGTGACCTTTATATTGCTACAATTTATATCACTTCAATTTTAATATATATTTACTATTACTTATTCTTATTTTTTTTTTGCATTTTATGGGCATTCTAATAAAGTTCTGATTGAGTTGAAACAAATATCGTTAGACATATCTCGATCTCCTTTGTAGCATGGAATGCAAACTTTTCATACATTGTCTTATTTATCCACATTTGTTGCTTTAATTTTATTATGCTTCTATCAACTTTAATTCTTCTTTTTTGTAACATTTACATTACTTTAATTTAGTTATTTAACATTACTTCTAATTATTGCTTTTCTACTTCAATATATTTTTACTTTAATTTAAAATAATATTTTCTTATTTTTTAACATTTTTTTACCAATTCATACTTTTCAAAATGAGGTTCAATTGAATAAGAAAAACACCATTCAACTTTAATCAACAAGCTCTATTAATTAATTATTTGTTTTTACGTTTTTAAATTTTTTATTTTTTATTATTTTTGTAACTTTATGAGATTTATTGGTGGTAAAACAAGAGTTGTTAGACTCATTTATAGAAGCACTATCTAATTAGATATTTCTTTTCATATTTTTAGATATTTTTTAATGTTTTAGCATACTTTAAGAGATATTTTTATTTATGCCTAATTTTAAAATTTGTTATTTTACCCTCTATGTCCTTAATATCTTAAAATACAACTTTCCTAAAACATTTTTCTTATAGACGTTTTCACTTTCAATTGGTTGGGTTACTATGACACTCTAAAACTCATCTCATATGAACTTTGCATCACTTTAAATTAGTTATATTAAATTACTACAATTTATCTCTTTTAAACTTTAACATATTTCCACTTAATATAAAAGTAATAATTTTTCATTATTTATCTTTTTTTAATATGGAAATTTGTGGTAATTACAATTGAAATGTAATCATGAACAAGAAAATGTCGATGCTCTAATCTTAACAAGCCATGGCCAATTGAATATTCTATTATATAGTTCTAAATATTTTATTTCTCATAATTATTTTAATATTTTTAAGTTAATTTAATTCATTCCTAATTTGATGATTAAGACTATTACACTTTATCTCCTCAATATCTTGGAATACAATTTTTCATACAATGAAATTGTAATTCTCCTTTCATGTGACCTTTACTTTGCCTTGATTTTGTAATATTACAATACTTAAGTTTATATCATTTAAATTTTAATATAAACTGATATAATATTAAAATAATAATAAATTATTATGTGTGCTTATTTAATTTTATAATTTGTAGTAATTCTTAATAATGTCTGATTGAGACAAAACAAATGTCACTAGGCACATCTCAAAAAGATCTATCTAATGAAGTATTCATTTATATATTTTTTAATATAATGGATCTTATTTCTTTTATTTCATTAAATACTACTATTTATGTTATCAAATATTTTTGAAAGAAAACATCTTATGCTTGATCTTTTTAATATCTTAGAATGTAGCTTCACCATTTAATGAATCTCAATTCTTTTAATTATTTGCTTTGATTTTATTACACTAGTATGAAACTCAAACACTTTGCTCACATGACCTTTATATTACTTTGATTTCATTATATCATATTGCTTTAGTTTATATCCTTTCCTATTTATAAAATATTTTTTAATATTAAAATAATAATTTATTTATTTTCAATTGTGATTCATAGTAATTCCAAACAAGGTCTGATTAAGACAAAACTAATATTATTAGACTCATCTAAACAATCTATCCAATTAAATATTCATTTATGTATATTTAAATATTTATTTTTTTAATTTTTTGTCATATTATCTGAGACATTTTGATTGAAACCTAATTTGATGATCATAAGTGTTACACACAATCACCTTAGCATTTTAGAATATAATTTTGAATATAATTTAACTCTTTTCATTAAGTATTTTACTTTGATTTGGTTATATCTCTATGAAAGATAAACTCTCCTAGCATGCAACCTTTACATTACTTTGCTTTGGTTATATTATTTCAACTTTATTATTTATATTTTTATATTAAAATAATAATTTATTACTATTTAAGCTTATTTGTATTGGTTTATTCATTGTTGTTCAAAACATCTCATCGTTATGAAACAAATGCATTGGACTCATTTCAATGTACTCTATCAAATTAAAGATTTGTTTTTATGTTTTAAAAGTTTTTGGCAAACTCTACAAGACATATCATTTTGTGCCTGGTTTGACGATCGAGGGTGTTACATTTGATCTCCATAATATCTTAGAATGCAACTTTTTCATGCAATTTAACTCAATTCTTAATACTTTTATCTTTCATTTGGTTATATTGTTGTGTAATTCTAAATCTTCACTCATGTGACCTTTACATCACTTTATTTTAATTATATTTCATTTTTATGATTTAACTTATTTTAGCCTTAACATATATTTATCTAATATTAAAATAAAAATACATTATTATTTATCCTTATTTACCTTAATATTTCACAACATTTCCAAAGGAAACTTGATTTAAGCTAAACTACGATTGTTTGACTCCTCTTGACGAGCTATATCCAACAAAAGGTTTAGTTTCAAACTTTTATATATTTTACTTTGTATGACATCAGTACGTTTTAGAAAAAATTTTGATTCATATCAGATTTGATAATCAAGAATGCCATGCTTAATCTCTAGAGTATGTTTGAAAAAATCTCTCCTATGTAGTTTAACTCATTTATTTAGATTTTTTTATTTCATTGTTTAATATAAAATTCTAATTTGCTTTTCATGTGCCATTTACATCTCTTTAATTTGGCTGCAATACATGGCTTCAATATATGTCAATTAATGCATAAAATATATATTTATTTACTTAATATTAAAATAATATTTTATTATTTTTAAGCTTATTTAATTTTCTAATTCAAAGTAACTATAAAAATGAAGTATGTTTAAGTTAAAACAACTATCGTTTAACTTGACTCAATGAGCTCTATCCAATTAAAAAAATTTTGATATTTTCAAATACTTTATATTCTATGTTTTTTGCTCATTTTATGTGATATTTTGATTCATGCTTGATTTGATGATTGATAATGTTGCACTCACTCACTTGAGGGTCTTGAAATGCATGTTTGTTGCACTTTATTTCATTTTTTAAATTTTTTTCTTTGATTTATTAATAGTACAATAAAACTACAATTCTCCTCTAATTTGTATATTATATATCTTTGATTTTGTTATTTTAAATCTTTGTACTTGATCTCTTTTAAACATTAATATGTTTCATTTATATTTAAATAATAATTAATTACTATTTGTGCATATTTACTTTATTATGTTATAAAAGAATTCTAAATGAGTTTTGATTGACACAAAGAAATCACATTAGGCTAGTGTCCATTAGCGCTATCTAGTTAAATATTCAATTTGAAATTTTTATGTATTTTTCTAGGGGTTTGGCATGAGGTATGAGAAATTTTAATTCTTACCAAATTTGATGATCATGTATGCTTTGTTGATTTATCTTAGAATTAAAATTTTGTACTATAATTTGTCTTATTTTATTAAACAATTTTCTTTGGTCTTGTTATTTCAATAAGAAGCTCTAAATATTTATTCTCATGTGAACTTTGCATTGCATATATTGGTTACATTACCTTGTTTCAATTTATCTTATTTTAACTTTAACTTATATGTACTTAACGTTAAAAAAATTGTTTATTATTATTTAGGCTAATCTACTTTGGTATTTTAAAGTAACTCTAAAGGAGATTTCATTGTGCTAAAAACAATATCATTGCGCTTATCTCGACAAGTTCTATCCAATAAAATATTCAATTTTAAATTTTTAGAAAATTTATTTTTCATAGATTTAGCAAGTTTTGTGAAACATTTTGTTTTTTACCTTATTTGATGATGAATGATTGTATGCTTGAATTTCTTATTACCACATCGTTTTCATATATTTTACCTTATTTCTTCGAAGTTTTTGCTTTAATTAAGTTATTTTACTTTGAACCTATAAATCTTCTTCAATGTGTCATTTAAATCACTTTGATTTTTATATATTATATATTTTAAATTTATCTCCATTCAAATTTAATATATATATATATATATACATTTAATTAATATGAAATTGAATATTTATTATTACTTATGTCTATTTACATTGTCATTTTATAGTAAGTTTAATTGATGTTTAACTAAGATAAAACAATCATTATTGGACATGTCTTAATAATCTTTATAAAATTAAAAATTAAATTCGAAATTTTTAATAATTATTTCTATGGCTTTGGCATGCTTTACAAGACTTCTTTCATGCTAGATTTTTTTTATCAAGGATGTAGCGCATGATTTTTATAATACCTTGGAATGTAACTTTCTCATATAATTTATCTCATTTTTTTCAATGCTTCAGCATTAATTTTTTTTATACTACTATATAACCATAAATCCCCTCTTGTGTGATATTTAGATTGCTTTGATATAGCTTTATTCCTTATCACTATTTACTTTGGTATTTTATTATAATTCAAAAAGAAGTTTGATCAAGATGACCTGAACTTTATTTGATGCCTCTCAACTAGTTCTACATATTAAATGTTCATTTCAATGTTTTAAATATTTTCTTTTTTTAGTGTTTTTGCATGTTTTATAAGACTTTTTACTCATCATTAATTTGATGATTAAGAATGCTATACCTAATCTCGTTATATCTTTGAATGAACTCTCTCATAAAATTTATCTTATTAGTTTGATATTTCTTTTTGATCTTGTTAAATTAATATGTAACTCTAAAACCCCTCACATGTATCTTTATGCCACTTTAAATTAGTTACACTACATTGCTACAATTTTTCTCATTTCTATTTTAGTATTTACTTACTTACAATTAAATTATATTTTATTATTATCTATCTTTATTTAATTTAGTAATTTAAAGTAAATCGAAAAGATGTCTGGTCGAGGCAAAACAAACACCCTAAGAAAACAAAATTATTATTCTTTTTTTTGGAAAAAATTATTTTTAATTATTTTGCTCACTTTATGAATCTGTTAAATTTGAACTTGATTTTATGATTAAGGATGTTACACTTGATCTACCTTGTATCATTGAATGTAATTACCTTTATAATCAATCTTATCTTTTCAAATATGTCTTGCTTTAATTTTGTTATGTTACTATGCACTCTAAATCTCCTCATGTATGACCATTACATTACTTTTATTTTGTAATATTAAATTGTTTCAATTTATTGGATTCGAACTTTAATATATATTTACTTAATATCAAAATAATATTTTTATTATTTATACTAATTTACCTTTCTAATTTTCTTTAACTTTAAATGCTATTTGATGGAGATGAAAAAAAACTTTATTAGACTTGACTTAATGAGCTCTATCAAATTTAATATGATTTTTTAAATATTTTATTCTCTCTGATTTTTGGCATGCTTTATTAAAAAATTTTAATTACACCAAGTATGATAATCAAGGAAATTTTGCTTGAGTATCTTTGATGCAAGTTCCTACTTTTATCTCTTTTATGCTTCAAAATATATTTACTATGCATTAAAATAAAAATTAATTATTGTTATTTAATCCTATTTACTTTTAGAATTCATAATAATTCAAACTAAGGTTTGACTAAGTCATAATGAATATTTTTGGAATCGTTTCAATGTGCTCTATCAAATTAAATATTGATTTCAATATTTTTTAAAATTTTACATTCTAGGATTAGCGTTTCACGATTTAACAAAATTTTAATTTGTCCCAAATTAGATAATGGACGATGTCACACTGGATATCCTTAGTATCTTTGAGTGAAACTTTGTCAAAGAATTTATCTCATTTCATTTAATTTTCCACTTTTATTTCATTATACTATTATTTAAATCTAAATATGCTCTCATGCAACCTTTGCATCACTTTGTTTTGGTTACATTACATTGTTTCACTTTTTCTCATTTCAACTTTAGTATTTATGTAATTTTTATTAAAATAATAATTTTATTAATTAATCTTCTTATTTTGGTAAACCATGATAATGCAAAATGAGATCCAATTGAGACGAAAAAATTGTCGTAGGACTCATCCAAATGAACTATATCACATTAAATGTTTATTTTTATACATTTAAATATTTAATTTTTTTAAAATTTAGCATGCTTTAGAAGAAATTTTAATTCTTATCTGATTTGAAGATAAAAAACACTACAATCAATCTTCTTAATATCTTAGAATATAACCTTCTCATCTAATTTGTTACATTTCATTAAGGTTTTTGCATTGATTTTATTATATTACTACAAAACTCTAACTCTCTGCTCAAGTGTATATCACTTTGATTTGGTTAATTATACTACTTAAATTTAACTCATTTTAGCTTTAATATATATTTATTTAATATTAAAATAATAATTTATTATTATTTATAATTATTTAATTTGTTAATTCAAAGTAATTCTATAAAAGTGCTTTTATTATGGATGAATAAACATAGTTGATCTCACCTCAATGAGTTATATGCTATTTAATATTTATTTCTATATTTTAAAATTTTTTATTTTCTATAGCATCCGTAAGATTTAGGAGATATTACATTATTTGAAGATAGAGTGTTCCACTCAGGCTCCTTAGTATCTTGGAAAGCAACACTTTTGTACAATTTAACTTATTTTCATAAAAGTTTTACTTTAATTCAGTTAGACTACAATGAAACTCTAACTTCCACTTATGTAGCCATTGTATTACTTTGATGTAGTTAAATTACCATGTATTTATTAATCTCTTATCAATTTTTATATATGTCTATTTATTGTTAATATAATAATTTATTATTAGTTATGTTTAATTTAGTGGTTCAATGTAATTCCAAATGTGCTTAGATCTAGATAAAATAAATAAAATATTGTTCAACTTAATGTATTCTAACCATTTAAATACACATTTTAAATATTTCTCATTATTTTAATTTCTTATATTTTGCATGCTTTATGAGTTATAGATTTGTTCATGATTTTGTGATACAGAGTATTATACCCGATGTCATGATTATCTGGAATACAACTTTTGAGCACAAATAATCTCATTGCTTAAAAAGTTTCGCTTTTATTTGGATATATTTCTACATAACTCTAAATATTCACTAATCTAATCTTTACATCATTTTTTTATTATAGTACATTTCTTTATTTTATCCTATTTTAGCATTATATATATTTACCTTAAATTAAAAAAAATTATCATAATTTTTTCTTCTTTATTTTTTAATTTATATTAATTCAAAATGAGCTCTGATAGAGATCGAAAAACATCATTTGACTCTTTTTGATTAATTCTATCTAATTAAACATTTATTTCTATATTTATTTCTATACATTTCATTATTATATTTTTTAAGGTTTTGGCAAGCTTTACAAGTTTATTCAATTCATACCTGATTAATGATAGAAATGTTACACTCAATTCTTTTAGTGTCTTACATTGCCATATTGTCATATTATTTATCTAATTTCAATAAGGATTTTTCTTTGATTCCATATTATTACTATGAAGCACTAAATTTCTTCATGTCTCACCTTCAATAGACTTGTCTTGAATAGCTCTATCAAATGAAATATTTATTACTATATTTTAAATATTATTTATTCTAGGATTTTATCACACTTTATGAGTCCTCTTAAATCATATATATTTGTAATTCAAGAATGTCATAGTAATTATCATTACTATCTTGGAATGCAATCTTTTGCTACAAAATAAAATAAATTAAATGTAAAAAATGATATGTTTTATTGAACATTGTTTGGAATTCATGTGAAATAACAAAATAAATGAGCATAAACAATAAGAAATTTTTATTTCAATAATAGGTAAAACATTTTAAAGATATAAAGAGATAAATTTAAATAATATAATATACTAAAATAAATTGAAAACTAAATTGTGAAAAACTTTTCCTAAATTGTATAAGAGATCTACTTTCTAAGAAGCTAAGAATATTGAGTGTTACACTCACAATAGTAAAATCAAATACCAAATGAAATATGCGATAAACAATAAAGAAATCCAAATAATATAACATTTAAAAATATAAAAATGTATATTTAATTGAATAGAATGCATCGAGACTAGTCCAACAGCTCTTGCTTCATCTCAATCTAACATCATTTGGAGTTATTATGAGTTACCAAATTAAGTAAATATAAATAATAATGAAGAAATATTTTCATAGTAAGTAATTATATATTAAAGCTGAAAAGATAAAATTGAAACATTTTAGTAAAACGAAAGATAAACAATTTAAACTTTCCAAAAGAAGAGCTTTATCGTAATATAAAACATTCTAAGGAAGAAAGTATAAAAACGAGAAAAATTATTTAGAATATTTCCATTTCTAAAAAATAAATAGATCAAGATTAAAATTCTCACATTCCAAATAAGGAATAAATCTAAATTTTTTGTAAAGAATGCAAAAACCCTAAAAAATTACTTTTTTAAAAATGTAAAAAATAAATATTTAATTAAATAAAGCTCATCACGAGTATTAATCCAATGTTTTTTTGCCTTTATCAAACCTCATTTGTAAGTACTATGAATTACAAAAATTAATAAGCATAAATAATATTAAATTATTAATTTACTATTAAGTAAATATATAATAAAGTATAAATAAGATTTATTTAAGTAATTTAATCATATACAATTAAAGTAATGTGAAGGTAGCACTAGTAGAGAATTTGACTTTCGAAGTAGCATAATCAAAGTGAAAATATTGAAGAAAGAGATAAATTATAAAAAACAAAGTTACTCTCTAAGATACTAAGAAGACTTAGTGAAACATCCTCAATCATAACATTATTTATGAATTGAAATGCTACTTGATGAATGTAAAAAGTTCAAAAATAACATATTTTAAAAATATATAATTAAATATTTAATTGGATGGAGTTTGTCAAGATGAGCCCAACAATGTTCTTTCGTTTTGATATGATGTCTTTTGGAATTATGAAAATTATCAAATTAAAAAATTATATATAATAATAAGTTATTATTTTATTATTAAGTAAAATCCAATGATAAAATTAGATAAATTGAAGCTATATAGTAAAAAAAATGTAAAGTGATCTAATGGTAACACAAGAGGAAAAAAATCAGAGTTTGGTATAACATAATAAAAGTAAAAAAATCTAAAGAGATGAGATATATTGCAAGAGAAATTGTTTTACAGGAAAATAAAGAGTATCGAAGTAACATGCTAAACATCAAATCATCTATGATTCAAAACAACACAAAAAACATGCTAATTTCTTAAAAAAGAAAATATTTAGAAGTTTAAAAATGAATATTTAAAAGCATAATGTTTATCGAGATGAGTCTAATTTAATATTTATTTTTATATTTAATAATTTTTTATTTTCTAGAGTTTTAGCATAGTTTACTAGACATTTTAATTTCCAAAAAATTTGATAATCAATGGTGTTACACTCTATCACCTTAGTATTTTAGAAAATTACTTTTCTAAACAATTTCTGACATTTTCTAAAAATTTCCACCCTACTTTACTTATATCATTGTGTTAAAATAAATCACCTTTCATGTGGCATACATTGCCTTTATTTTGCTATAAACATTACTTCAATTTATCTCAATTAAGTTATACTACATATTTACTCAATATTAAAATAATAATTCTTTTATTATTTATGCTTATTTACCTAATTAATTAATTTTATTTCCAAATTATATGAGTTCAAGATGAAATAATTATCATCAAACTTGTCTTTATGGCCTCTTACAAATCAAATATTTATTTCTTTAATATATTTTATTTTTTTGTGTTTTGGCACACTTTACAAGATATTATTATTCATGCTTTATTTGATGATCAAGAATATTGCACTTGATCGCCTCAGTATCGTGAAATGTAACTTTCTCGAAGAATTTATCTATTCTCTTCAAATATTTTGCTTTGCTTATGTTATATTACTATGAAACTCTAATTCTCTTGTCTCATGATCTTTGTATCTTTTACACTTTGTTATATTATATTTCTTCAATTCTTCCTATTTTATCTTCAATATATATTTACCTAACAATAAAATAATTTCTAATTTTTATTTTTTATTTTTATTTTTTGCAATTTATAGTAATTCCAAATGAGGTCTAATCAAGAGGAAACAAACATCATTGTAATAATCTTGTCAAGCTCTGTCTAAACAAATATTCATTTTTTATTTTTTAATAATTTTTTTTGTTATTTTGTCACATTTTATGTTTCTATTCATACCATATTTGATTATCAAGGATATCACACTCAATCCTCTTAATAGCTTGAAATGCTCTTTTCTTTAGTACTTTCTCTTATTTATTAAGATAGTATACTTCGATTTTGTTATATTACTATGAAACTCTAAATTTCTTTATTACTACTTATTCATACCTTTTGGCATTGCTAGCTCTTAGTAATTCCTAAGGAAGCTTAATAGAGATGCAACAAACGTCAGTTGTATTCTTATGACAAATTTAAATTTTTGCCTAATTTGACAATCAAGGTTACCATACTTAAACTTCTTAGTATCACAAACTACAACTTTCCCACATAATTTATCTCATTTCTTATAATTTTTTCTTTTATTTTGTTATACTATTATGAAACTCTAATTGCCCTTTTATGTAAACTTTACATTTCTTTGATTTTGGTATATTAGAACCTCTAAATATATTCCATTTAGAGTTTAATAGATATTTACATAATATTAAAAAAAATTTCTTATAAAGCTTTCCATCATGATTAAAAATTTAAATTATTAAAAATATAAAGATATATTTAATTATTTATGGTTATTTAATTTTTTAATTTGTAGTAATTTGAAAGGAAGTTTATTAGAGACAAATAAAGATCATTCGATTCAACTCGATGAGCTCTATATAATTAAATATATTTTTTATATTTTTAATAATTTATTTTTTTTATTATAATGGAAAGCTTTATAAGAAAGTCATTATGAACTTGATTTGATGATTAATAATGATATATTCCATCTCTTTAATATATTTTAAAGCTACTTTTTAGAATTATTTATCAAATTTCTTCAACTTTTTGCTTTGATTTTATTATATTATATTGATCAAATTTGTCTCATTTTAACTTTAATATATAGATACTTTACAATAAAATAATATTTTATACTCATTTATTCTTATCAAGGACTCATGCACTATCTTCTTAGCATAAAAGATTGTATCCCTTCATTTGTAATTTTGCTCATTTCTTCAATTGTTCCATTTTAAATTTGTTATATCTCTATGTAATACTGAATCTTATCTTATATGACTTTTACGTGACTTTTTTTAGATAGATTTTGTTATTTTTGTGTTTCATATATTTTTTTTATTATATATTTACTTAATATTAAAATATCAATTTTTTATTATTTATGGTTATTTCCTTTATTAACTCACATTAATACCAAGCAAAAACTAATCAAAATGAAATAAACTTAGGAACTTGTTTTAATGAACTCTATCCAATTATCTATTCTTTTCTTTCTTTTTAAATATTTTATTTTTTGGATTTTGGAATATTTTATGAGATATTTCAATTTGTATCTAATTTGATGATTAAGGATGTTCCACTCAAACTTCTTAGTGTATTTGAAAGTAACTTCCCAATAAAAATTATCTTAATCCACATATTGTTTTTTATTTATATCACTACGTAACTCTAAATCTTATCTCGTGTGACATTTTACATTGATATGATTTAGTTATATTATATTGTTTTGATTTATTTAAGTTTAGCTTGAACTTATATTTATTTAATATTAAATTATAATTTATAATTTTTTATTCTTACTTCCTTGAGTGCTTCACATTATTCAAAAGTAGATGCAATCAAATAAAAACAAACATCATGGAACTCATCTTAATAAGCTTAATCTGATGAAAATATTAATTTTTATATTTAAAAATATTTTACTTTTTATTTTTTTGGCAACCTTCATGAGTCATTTTGGTTTGTATCTTTTTTATAGTCATAGATGTTGCACTTAACTACCGTAACACCTTTAAATTCAACTTTCTCATTGAATTTATATTATTTAAAATTTTGCATTTGATTTAGTTATATTATTACGTAACTCTAGATGTTTTTTGCTTCACTTCTATTTTACCATGAGTTTTTTATTACATTGGTTTAATTTATCTCATTTCAACTATGATATTTATTTAATTGTTATTAAAATAATAATTTATTATTATTTAAGCCTATCAATTTTAGTAATTCATAAAAATTCTAAATGACATTAATTTGAGATGAAATAGATGTTGTTGGACTTGTCATTATGAGATATATTAAATCAAATACTTAATAAAATTTTTTATAGATTTTATTTTCTATGAATTTGTGATTCATTACAAAATATTTTAATTTCTAACTGATTTGATGTTCATAGACATTACTCTCAATCTACTCAGTATGTTGAAACTAAACATTCCCAAATAATTTACCTTTTATTTAAATGTTTTCCTTTGATCTTGTTATATCCCTTTGTTGTGTTTAGAATCTTTAATGTGACTTTTACATCACTTTGAATGCTTGCTTACATTGCTTCAATTTATCTTATTTTTGACTTCAACAAATATTTTATTTATTTAAAAATCATAATTAATTATTCTTTATTCATAATTACTGTTGGACTATAAAGATGAAGCAATACTATTGGACTCATCTCTTTGTGCTTTACCTAACTATATGTTATTTTCTAACTTTTAAGTATTTTATTTTTCAAGGTTTTCAATACTTGATGAGATATTTTCATTGATACCTAACTTAACTATAAAGGATATTACCCCAAATCTCTTTAACATCTTTGAATGCAACTTTCATATAAATTTCACTTCATTTCTTCAAGTTTTTCTCTTTTATTTGGTTATATCTCTACATAACTCTAAATCTAATCTAGTTAGTGTGAATTTACATCATTTTAATTTGGTTATGTTGGATTAATTTATCTTATTTCATATTTTATATTTGCTTATTTAATAAAAAATAAATTTATTATTATTTATGCTAATTTATTTTTTTATTCATAGTATTTAAAATGAGTTTCAATATAGATGAAACAAATGTCATTTAACTCATCTCAATCAGCTATATCAAATTAAATATAAATTTTTGTATCCTTTAATATTTTATTTTTTATTAATATTTCATGTTTTGATGTCATTTCAATTCTTACCTGATTTAATGGTCAAGTTTCTTATACCTAATCTCCTTAATATCTTTGAATCAACTTTCCCATACAATCTATTTTATTTCCTCAAAATGTTTCTTTGATTCTATTATATTACTATGTAACTCTAATTCTCCTCCCATGATACCTTTACATCACCTTGGTTTTGTTGTAAAACATTCCTTAAATATATCTCATTTCAAGTTTAATATATATTCACTTTCTTTTTAAAAAATAATTTATTATCATTTTTACTTATTTACTCTGGTAATTCTCATTAAATTCTAATGAGCTCTGATCAATAGGAAACAAGTGTCAATATACTAGTCGCAACAATGTCTATTCTTTTAAAAATTTATCTCTATAGCTTAAAATATTTTATTTTCTTTGATTTTGGTATGTTTTAAGAGACATTTCTATTTATACTATATTTAATGAACAACAATGTTATATTAAATCTCTTTTGTATCTTAGAGTATAACTTTCTTATATAATTAATCTAATTTCTTCCAATTTTGTTGTGATTTGGTTATATTATTATAGAACTCTAAATCTCCTCTCATATAACCTTAACATAACTTTGATTAGGTTATAATATTTTATTTTAATTAATCTCATTTCAACTTTAATATATATTTACTTAATAATAAATAAATAATGTATTTATCTATGCTTATATGCTTTAGTAATCATAGTAATTGCAAATAAGATACAACTAGAATGAGATAAATTTCAATAGAATCATCTTTACAAGCTCTACCTAACTAAATATTTATTTTTATATTCTTGAATATTTTTTCAATGTTTTTGGTACCTTTTAAGAGATGTTTTGGTTCATACCATATATGACTATTAAGGATGCCACACCCAACCTCCTTAGTATCTCAAAATTTAACTTTCATGTATAATTTATATTGTCTTATCAAATATTTTTCATTAATTTGGAAAAATTACAAACTCTAAATCACCTATTGTGAGATTCTGTTAAATTATATTATTTCAATTTATCTCACTTTATTTTTAATATGCATTTACTTAATATTAAAATATTATTTTTCATTTGTGTCTTTTTAACTTTTGGCATTTACACTTATTGAAAATGGGGTTAGATCTAAACAAAAAAAACATAATTTTACTCATCTCAATTTGATATGTCCAACTAAATATTTATTTTTGTATAGTTTTTCTGTCTTACAACACATTTCGTTGGACTCCCTATCACATGCATTATATATAATCTATATTTCATTCTATATTTTTTTTGTTTTAGATTTGATACATTTTATGAGATATTTTGATTTGTACAGGATTTGACAATCATAGCTGATACAATTGATCTCTTTTATTTCTTAGAATAAAGCTGCCTAGAAGAACATTCCCTATTCCAATAAATTTTTTAGAATTTCATTTTATGTATTGCTTACATTACTTTAATTTTGTTATGTTACATTAATTTTTAACATTTTAGGATGATTAATAATTTACTTAATAATTAAATAAAATGATTTTATTATTTATTCTTATTTATATTAGTAATTTAAAATAATTCCAAATGACTTCGGATAGAGACGAACTAAATCTTATTGGATTCATTTCAATAAGCTTTATGCATTAAAGAAACCTTTTCCATGTTTTAAAATATTTTAGTTTCTATGATTTGGCATGCTTTAAGAGAAATTACTACTCTCACTAGATTTTATAATCAAAGGTATTATTCTCAAACTCTTTAATATCTTGGAATAAAATTTTCCTAAATAATTGTTTCATTTCTTCAAAATTTTAGCTTGGACTGACTTGTTTTACTAAGTTACTATAAATCTTCTCTCATTCCACCCTAATATTTTTTTGCTTTAGTGATATAACATTACTTTAATTTTTAACATTTAGTTTAATTTATTCTTAATTAATATAATAATAATATTTTTTTTATTATTTTTTCTTATTTACCTTGATAATTCGTATGATTGAGTTCATACAAATGTCATTTAAGTTGTCTCAATAAGCTTTATTCATTTAAGTATTCTTTTATTTAGTTATTTCATGTTTTTGATTTTTTTATCTCTTTCATGGACTTTATTAGAAAATTTTATTCATACCTGATTTGATGATCAAGGATGTTACCTTTAATTTTCTTAGTATCTTAGAATGTAAATTTTTCATACAATTTCTTTCAATTCTAAAAAAGGTTCATTTTGAAATATTTTATTTTACAATGTAACTATAATGTCCTCTCATGCAACCTTCTTCAATCTGAAAAAAATATAATGCTTGAACTTATAATATTTTTTCTTTAATATTATTTTATTCAATATTATCATAAAAATATGTTAATATTTATGCTTTTTTATAGTTGTCATTTGTAGTAATTACAAATGAGGACTAATCATGACAAAAAAGATATCATTGAACTCATTTCGATCAGTTATATCTAATTAAACATTTATATTTACTTTTAAAATATTTATTTTTTTATGATTTTAACACACCTTTGGAGACATTTTTATTCTTACATTATTTAACAATTACAAATGTTTTACTCATTATCCTTAGTATGTTGGAATGCAATTTTCATATATAATTACTCTCATTTCAAGCATTGTTTTCTTTGATTTAGTTAATTTACAATTAACCTCTAATTATCCACCTATGTGAACTTTCCATTAGTTTGATTTTGTTATACTACATTGCTTCAATTTATCTTATTTCAATAATTTTGAATATTTACATAATATTAAAATAATAAATTATTATTTATGCTTATTTTTCTTGTAATTCACAATAATTAAAAATTAGGTTTGATCAAGCAAAAACAAATATTGGACTCTTCTCAACTAACTTGATAAAAAAAATTTATTTATATATTTTTTTTAAATATTCTATTATCTTGGGTTTAGCAATGCTTATTTAATAGCTAAATTTATATCTTATTTAATGATATAAAATGTTGCACTCGATCTCCTTAGTATTCTTAAATACAACTTTCACCTATACTTTATCTTGATTGTTCAAATGTTTACCTTTGATTTTGTCATATTACTATGAACTTTTGTTCTTGTCCAGTTCAACCATTATATTACTTTAATTTTGTTATGTTATATTACTTTAATTTATTACATTTAAGCTTTAATATTTATTTAATTAATATTAAAATGAAATTCATTAATAGTTATGCTTATTTAATTTTTTATTTCAAAGTTATTCAAAAAGAGGTCTTATTGAAAAGAAACAAATGTCGATACACTCTCTTGATGACCTTTATTGAATTAAATACTCAATTAATATTCTTTTAATATTTAATTTTATTGAAGGCTTTTTCTTTGTATTTGATATTTTTATTCATTCTTTATTTGAAAATAGAGGATATTGTACTTAATATTCTTAATATATTTGAATATGACTTTCTCATACAGTTTATCTCATTTCTCCATTTGTTTTACTTTAATTTGCTTATATCACTATTTACACTAAATCCCCTCTCACACAACATTTATTTTATTTTTATTTAGTTATAATACATTGTTATAAGTTATCTAATGTTAGTTTTAATATACATTTACTTAGTATTAAAATAGTAATTTAACTTTATTCATGATAATTTAATATGGAAATTAGTAGTAATTGAAAATGAGGTCTAATTGAAATGAAACAAACGTCATTAGCCAAGTCTTTATGAGTTCTATTTGATTAAATATTCTTTTTTGTATTTTTAAAATATCTTTTACCTATGGTTTTCCCATTCTTTAAGAGGTATTTAAATTTATACCTAATTTTCTTATCGAGGATGTTACAGATGATCTTCTTAGTATCTTGGAATGTAATTTTCTATATAATGTTTCTTATTTTCTTCAATATCTCACTTTGATTTTTCTATATTACTATAAAGCATTAACTCTCCTTTCATGTGATAATTACATCATTTTCATTTGGTTATAATGTATTGCTTTAGTTTATCTCAATTGTAGTTTATGAGATATTTATTTAATTTTAAAGTAGTAATTTATTATTATTATTTTGTATTTAGTTTGGGAATTCATTGTAATTCAAAATGAGATCAGATTGAGACAAAACAAATGTCATTGGTCTCATGCTAATAAGAATTATGTAATTAAACATTCATTCTTATATTTGAAAAATCTTCTTTTTATGCTTTTAGGAAACATTATGAGTCATGTTTATTTTTACTTTAGTTACCTAATATTGAAATAAGTTTTTATTATTATCTATACATATTTATTTTTATAATTAATAGTAATTCTAAACATAGTCTAATCAGGACAAAGAAAATATCATTAAACTCATTTTGATGGGGTTTATGAAATTAAATATTCATTTCAATGTTTTTAAATATTTTATATTTGAAGGTTTGGACATGCTTAACTAGAAATTTTGATTTTTACTTAATTTGATGATTAACGATTTTGTGCTCAATCTCTCTAATATCTTAAAATGACAATTTTTCGTATCATTTATCTGACTTATTAATTTTTTTTTAATTTTGTTACATTATTTTTTAACTTCAAATCTCATAACATGTGATCACTTTAACACATTAGTTTGGTTAATTACATATATTTAATTTATCACATTTTAGCTATAAT
The DNA here is from genome assembly GCA_023846275.1 of Vanilla planifolia. Classification (NCBI taxonomy): domain Eukaryota; kingdom Viridiplantae; phylum Streptophyta; class Magnoliopsida; order Asparagales; family Orchidaceae; genus Vanilla; species Vanilla planifolia. The sequence continues at coordinate 739,509 of JAIUJO010000028.1, read as the reverse complement.
ATATATTTACTAACAATTAAAAATAAAAATTTATTATTTTTTAAATTTTATTTCTTATAGTTTTTGCATGCTTGATGAGGAACTTTTATTTGTACCTAATTTGACCATTAACGATGTAACCCACCTCTTTAATATCCTCAAATTTCACTTTCTCATACAATTTATTTCAATTATTTAAATCTTTTATTTTGACTAAGTTTTATTACTATGTAACTTTAACTAACCTCCTATGTGACCATTATAATGCTTTTAATTAATAATAATACATTTCTTTGATTTATTTTATATTGGCTTTAATATAGATTTAATACATATAAAAATAATAATGTATTATTATTTTTCCCTTGAGACTATTAATTCACAAAAATTCTAAGCAATGTTCGATCATGATGAAACAAACATCATTGGAGTTAGCTCGATGAACATATCCAATTAAATATCCACTTTCATATTTTTAAATATCTTATTTTCTTTATCTTTAGCATGTTTTAAGAGATATTTTTTATTCATATTTGATTAAAAGGTCAAAATTAATATTCTCGATCTCTACACTTTCTTTAATATAAGCTTCTCATACAATTTATTACAATTTTATTAATTTACAATTTGATTTGGTTATGTCAATATGTTATCTCTACTCATCTAGCCTTTACATTGCTTTGATTACTTATATTAGGTTGCTTCAAGTTGTTTAATTTTAATTATAATATTAATTTTTTATTTACTAATTATGGTAGTTTACAATAATTTTAAATGAGATGGAAATGGGATGAAATAAAAGTCATTACCTAAATTCATCTCATTAAACCTCAACATATCTTTACTTAACATTGAAATAAGTTTTTTGTTATTAAATTTTTTGCTATAGTAATTCATAGTAATTTCAATCAAGGCACAATCAAGATGAAATAAACTAGTTTGACTTCACACATTGAAAACTGCACAAATAAAAATTCATTTACATGTTTATAAATATTTTTTTAAAATTTTTCTTGCTTTATTTGATATTTAAATTCATAAATTTTAACTATTGAGGATGCTACACTTAATACTCTTAATGTCTTGAATTGCAACTTTTTCAAATAATTTGATTCATTTCTTCAAATATTTTTCTTTCATGTCGATTTATTACTAAATAACTTTAAATCTCCACTCATGTAACCTTTATTCACATTGATTGTGTTATATTATATTTCTTCATTTTATTTAATTTGTACTTTAATATATATTTAGTTAATATTAAAATAATAATTCTTTACCATTTTGCTTATTAACTTTAGTATTTCATAATAATGTTGAACAATATTTAAGTAGTATGAAAAAAATGTCATCGAACTCATCTAAATTCATTTTGACCAGCTAAATATCCATTTCTATATTTTTAAATATTTTAGTGTCTATAGTTTGTTTTTGTTTTATGAGATGTCGCGATGCGTGCATGATTTAGTTCATGAGAAGGTTACACTATGTCTCCTCAGTAACTTTAAATGAAACGTTTCTTGTATAATTTCTCTCAATTTCCAAATGTTTTATTTCAAATTGGCTATAATACTAAGAAGCTTTAATTCTCCTCCTATTTAACTTTTTTATCTTTCTGATTGGTTTATATTTAATTTCTTTAATTTATATAACTTTTACTTTATTATATATTTCTTTAATATTAAATTAATAATTTACTATTACTTATGAATTATTTTTTTTATAATTAATTTTAAATTATGATGAGCTCCAAATGAGATGAAAAAAATATTATTGGACTAGCCATTATAAGCTCTATATAATTATATATTTATTTTTATGTTTGTAAATATTTGTTTTTTTGTTTTTTGACACAACGATAGTATTTCAATTCAAACCAAACTTGGCAATCTTACGTGCTATAGTCGATTTCCATAGTTTTTTAAAATAAACCTTTCCCATAGAAATTATATTATTTCTATGAATATTCTGCTTTCATTTTGTTATACTATTATGTTACATGAAATCTCATCCCATAAGACCTTTATGTTGCTTCGATTTGGTTATATTATAATTCTTTCATTTGTCACTTCTCAACTTTATTATATACTTACTTAATATTAAAATAATATTTTATTATTATTTATGCTTATTTAATTTGATAATATTTTGTCATTTTGAGTGAGATCTAATTGAGAAAAATCTAACATCATTGGACCTAACTCGATTAGCACTATCTAATAAAATATTCATTTCCATGTTTTGAAATTTTTTATTTCACATATTTTTAATAAATTTTATGAGAAATTTTGATTTATAGTTGATTTGACATTTGAAGATATTACAATTGAACAGCTCTATATCTAGGAATGTAATATTCTCAAATCATTTATCTTATTTCTTTAAATATTTTCTTCAATTGGCTATGTTACAATGTAAGTATAAATTTTTCTTATATGAATACATCAATTTGATTTGATAATGTAACATTGCTTTAATTTATCTCATTTTATGTTTTAATATAAATTTACATAATATCGAAATAATAATTTATAATTTTTTATGATTAGTTGCTTTGAAAATTCAAAGTAATATCAAATGTGGACTAATCAATAAGAAAGAAACATCATTGTTTTGCCTTGACGAACTCTATCCAATTAAATATTTATTATATATTTCTAGTTCCTTTTTATTATTGTGGCATACTTTATGAGGTATTTTTATTTATATCTTATTAGGTGATCAAACATGTTACACATGATCTTTATAGTATCTAGGAATGTGATTTCATGTATAATTTATCTCATTTTTATAACGTTTTCATTTTTATTTGTTGTATTACTACGTAACTCAAAATAACCTTTAACATGTTTTTTACTTTCTTTTTATTTGGTTACATTTATCTTATTTCGTATATTCTTGATATTAAAATAATAATTAATTTTTATTTTTGCTTATTTATAAATGTACTTTACAATAATTTCAAATGATGACTCATCTCAACGAGTGATGTTCAATTAAATATTAATTTTGATTTTTTTTAAATGATTTAATTTCTTTGGATTTATCACACATGATGAGGCATATTTATTCATATCATTTTTTATTATCAAAGACACTACACATGATCTCCTTAGTTTTTTGGAATATAATTTTCTCATGCAATTTATCTCATTTTCTTAAAATCTTTAGTCTTTATTTTGTTATATTACAATGAAGTTTTAGTTCACTTATCATGTGACATACATCATTTTGATTTGGTTAAATTATATTTTTGTGTCATCTCATATAAGATGTATTATATATTTAGTTAACATTGTAATAGTAATTTATTATTATTTATGCTTATTTATTTTTATAGATCAGAATAATTCAAAATTAGGTCCAATAGAGATAAATAAAACTTCCTTTGACTAGTCTCCATAATGTTTCTCCATTTAAAGATTTAGTTACATATTTTTAAATCTTTTATTTTTTATGTCTTTAGCACATGTTTTGAGTTAATTTGGTTCATACCTGATTTATCTATCATGGATGTTACTCTCAAGTTTCTTAGCATAATTCAATGCAACTTTCTCACAAAATTTACCAAATTTCTTTAAATTGTTTTGCTTTAATTTGGATACATGACTATATAACTAAAAATCTCTGCTTATCAAACCATTATATCTCCTTGATTGGTTATTTTGCATTTCTAAAATTAACATCTAAAAAATCTTTAATATATGTTAATCTAGTATTAGGATAATAATTTATTATTATTTATGCCTAATTTCTTTGGTAATTCTTAGTAAATCTAAATGAGGTTGGATGATGACAAAGCAAATATCATTAAACTCATCTCTATGAACTTTTTTTAATTAATTTTTCATTTCTATATTTTTAAATATTTTATTTTTTATTGTTTTAGCATGCTTAATGGTAATTTTTTTTTCCAATCTTCTTTGACGGTCAAGGATATTAGATTTGATCTCCATAGTGTTTTGGATGAAACATTTCAATATAATGTATCTTATTTGTTCAAATTGTTCCTTCTGAATCTCATCTTGTGTGACCCTTTCAATGCTTTGATTTGGTTATATTACATAGAAAAAATTTATCATATTTTTCATCTTTAACATATATTTACTAAAAATTAAATAATAAGTGAATATTATTTGTGTCTATTTTCTTTGGTAAAATGTTGTAACTCAAATGGAGGTTAGATTAAGATGAAACAAAATACCATTGGATTCATATTAATGAGTCCTATTATAATTAAAAATTCATTTCTATATTTTTAAATATTTTAATTTTTAGGGTTTTTCCATGCCTAATGACTATTTTTCATTTGATCCTGATTTGATGATCGATGTTGTTACACATATTCTCCTGAGTAACTTCAAATGGAACTTTGCAATACAACATATCTCATTTTTTAAAAAAATAATTTTTATTTGATTATATTACTCTTTAACTCAAATTGTTCTTCTATGTGTCCATTACATCGCCTTGATTTAGTTATATTATAATTCTTCAATTTATGATATTTTAATTTTATCTATGTTATATCTTATTTGATGGTAAAGTTAGTTACACTTGATCTACTTCACATTTTTAATGCAACTTTGTCGTACAATTTATATCATGTTTTAAAAGTTTTTTCTTTGATTTTTTTATATTATTCATTTTTTATATTTTGAAAATCTTATTTTCTATTACTTTGGCATGCTTTATTAGACATTTTGGTTTGTACTAGTTTGACAATCAAGGATAATGTATTAGATCTACTTTGTGCCTTGGAATACAACTTCTCTATATAATTTAACATATTTTGTCAAATATTTTTCTTTTACTTAGATATATTACTATAAAACTATGAATCTCCTCTCATATTACATTTATATCACTTTGATTTTATTAAATTTCATTAATACTTTTAAATATTAGAAAACATTTATTATTATTCTACTTTTTTCATAATTTATAGTAATTCAAAATAAAGTCATATTGGAGAAAAATAAACATTTTTAGACTCATCTTGATTTAATTTATCAAAATAAATATTCATTTCAATATTTTTAAATATTTTATTGTTTAAAGTTTTGGCATGCCTTTATGAGATTTGATTCATGTTTGACTTGATAATCAAGGTTGTTATACATGATCACTTCACTATCTTGGAATGTAAGTCTCATACAATTTATATCATTTATTTAATTCTTTCGTTCCAATTTAGCTGTAATGCCTCGAAACTCTAATTTTCCTCCCTTGTGACCTTTGCATCACTTTGATTTGGTAATTTACATTGCTTTAATTAAGCTTATTTTAGCTTTAAAATATATCAAAAAATTAAAAAATATTAAATTATTATTATTTGTGCTTATTTGTTAGTAATTTGTAGAAATTTCAAATGTTCTTCAATAGTAATGAAACAAATATTATTGGACTCATCTCCATAAGCTCTATGCAAATAAATATTTGTTTCTATATTTTCAAATAGTTTTCATTCTTTTAACATTCTTTAGAAGATATTTTTATTTATCACTAATTTGATAATCATAGACGCTACACTCTATCTCATGAGTTTCTCGGAATGAACCTTTCCTACCTAGTTCATCTAATTTCCATAATTTTTTCACCTTAATTTTGTTATACTACTATGTAATTAAGAACTTCTCCTAATGCAGTCTTTACATTGCTTTGATTTTGTACCATTACGTAGCTTTAGTTTATTTTAAGTTAACTTTATTATATTTTACTTAGCACTAAAGTAATAATTTATTATTATTTGTGCTTATTTTTAAGATAATTTATGATAATCCTAATGACATTTGATAAAGACGAAAAAAACATTGTTGTGCTCATATCCACAAACTCTAAGAATTTAATATTCATTATTATTCCAATGGCTTTAGAGACTTTAAAAGAAATTATTATTTGCACTATATTTCACATTGAAAGATATTACACTTAAACTATTTATTTTCTTTAAATGAAACTTTGTCATAAAATATATCTTATTTCTTCAATTGTTTTACATGGATTTTATTAGATTACATTGTAATTATAAATCTCCTATTATGTGATCTTTATATTGCTTTGATTTAGTGATATAGTATTGCTTAAATTTATATTATTTTAACTTTAATATATTTTTACCTAATAGAAAAATAGTAATTTGTTTAGTTTTAGGATTATTGACTTTGGTAATTCTCCAAAATTTCAAATGAAGTTTGAGCAAGACAAAAAGTACATTGTTAGACTTATCTTAATAAGCTCTATCTAATAAATTATTAATTTTCTATCTCCATAAATATTTATTTTTATAAGCTTTGGCTTATTTTATAAGATATTTTGAATCACACCTGATTTGTCAATTCAAGATGTTACACAACATCTCCCTAGTTTTTTGAAATGCAACTTTTCCATGGAATTTATCACATTTTTGCAAATGTTTAAGTTTTAATTTGGTTATGCTACAACATAACAGTAAATGTCTCCTCGTGTGACCATGGCATCTGTTTCATTTTCCTATAATACATTGCTTCAATTTATCTCATTTTGATTTTCATATATATTTGCTTAATATTAAAATAATATATTATGATTATTTATGCTTGTAATTTTTTGCAGCAAAAAATGTGGAGTAATTAGGATCACAAAATAATTATTTAGCTCATCTAGATGAATATTTTCAAATTAAATATTAATTTTGATTTTTTAAAAAATATATTTTCTATCATTTCAGCACACTTTATGAGGCATTTTTACTTGCACCTTATTTCATTATCGAGGATATTATAGTCAATATTATTAGTATCTTGGAATGAATCTTTTACATATAATTTATCTTATAATTACAATTGTTTTGCTAATGTCTTGTTATTTTACTATGAAGTTCTAATTTCCCTCCTATGCGATCTTTATATTACCTTAGTTTTGTTATGTTTGTTTATTAATTTACCACATTTCAACTTTACTTTATATTTACCTAATATAACAGTAATTATTTATTATTATTTATTCTTATTTGGCAATTTACTATAATTTCAAAAGAGAATTTATTGAGGTGAAAGAGATATTCTTTGACTCATCTCGATATGCTCTATCATATTAAATATTTCATTTCACATTTAAACATTTTTTCCAATGCTTTGCAAGTTTAATGAGAAATTTGTATTTATACCTGAATTAATGATCGAGGTTTTTATACTTGTTCTCTTTAGTATCATGGATTGCAAATATTTCATACAATTTATCATATTTCTTCAAAAATGTTTTTTATTTGGTCGTACTATTATGCAACTCTAAATCTCTTCATGTGTGACTATTTAATCACTTTATGCTGGTTGTATTACATTATTATAATTTATAGCTTTACAACTTTAATATATATTTATTAAATATTAATTTAATTATTTAATTATTTTTTTCTTATTATTTTGTTAATATGAAGCAATTTAATAGGAGGTCACATCAAGACTAAATACATGTGCTTTATCTAATTAAATATTATTTATGAAATATTAAATAAGATATTTCTTGGCATTTTCACATGTTTAACAAGTCTTTATTTGCGCCTTATTTGATGATCAAAGATGCTACATTCAATTACCTCATAATTTTGATGTGCAACTTTTTCTCATTAAAAATAATTAATTTATTCAAAATTTTAGCTTTGACTTTGTTATATTACTTATAACAATATTTCTCATTTCGAGTGACCTTCCCAATACATTCATTTGGTTATATAATACTATTTTAATTCATCTCATTTTAGATTTAATATATATATATAAATTTAATTAATATTAAAATAATAACTTATTATTATTTTTTTTTACTTTGGCAATTAATAAAAATTTCAAATGATGTTCAATTGAGATGAAACAAACATTATTGGACTCTTCTTTATGGGCTCCTTTTAATTAAATAACATTTTTATATTTTAATTTTTGTTTTGGGCTTTTACATGCTTTACATGATATTTTCATTCATTTCTAATTTGAAGATCAAGGATATTATATTTGACCTTATCCATATCTTCAAATGCTGCTTTGTTACATACTTTATCTTACGTCTTCGCATCTCTCACATTGATTAGTTATAATACTCTAAGACTCTTATTCTATTCTTGTGTGACCTTTACATCACTTAAATTTTGTTATATCACACTACATAATTTTATATTTTTTTCAACTTTAACATATTTCAACTTTATATTAAAATAAGAATTATTAGCGTTTACGTTTGTTTACTATAGTAATTTTAGCTTGTTTTAAAAGATATTTCAATTCAAACCTAATTTCATGATCAATGATATTACCCTCATCTCCTTGGTATCTTAGAATGTAGCTTTATGCATCTCATTTCTTCAAATATTTTAGCTTTAATATATATTTACTTAATATGAAAATAATAATTTCTTAATATTAATATATAATTATTTGATAATTCATAGTACTTCAAAACAAGGGCCAGTTGAGATAAAACAAATATCATTAAACTCATCTTGATGAGTTATATCTTTTTTAATCTTCATTTTTATATTTATAAATATTATCCTTTTTTAGGATTTTAACACACTTTATGGGTTATTTTAGTTCTTATCTAATTTATGATCAAGGAGTTTATATTAATATGTTAGTATAATAGAATATAATTTTTTTAGATAATTTATCTTATTTTTTTTTCATATTTTTTGTTTTTATTAGGTTATTTTTCAACACAATTTGAAACCTCTTCTCGTTTAACCTTTATTTGGCTATGAATTGGTACTATAGTAATTTTAGCTTGTTTTAAAAGATATTTCAATTCAAACCTAATTTCATGATCAATGATATTACCCTCATCTCCTTGGTATCTTAGAATGTAGCTTTATGCATCTCATTTCTTCAAATATTTTAGCTTTAATATATATTTACTTAATATGAAAATAATAATTTCTTAATATTAATATATAATTATTTGATAATTCATAGTACTTCAAAACAAGGGCCAGTTGAGATAAAACAAATATCATTAAACTCATCTTGATGAGTTATATCTTTTTTAATCTTCATTTTTATATTTATAAATATTATCCTTTTTTAGGATTTTAACACACTTTATGGGTTATTTTAGTTCTTATCTAATTTATGATCAAGGAGTTTATATTAATATGTTAGTATAATAGAATATAATTTTTTTAGATAATTTATCTTATTTTTTTTCATATTTTTTGTTTTTATTAGGTTATTTTTCAACACAATTTGAAACCTCTTCTCGTTTAACCTTTATTTGGCTATGAATTGGTTACATTACATTTCTTTAATTTATTTTATTTTAGCTTTAATTTAAATTTATTTGATGTTAAAATAATAATTTATTATTTTTTAACTCATCTTAAAGAGTCCTTCTAAAGAAAATTTATATTTTTTATGTTTTAAAATATTTTATTTTCTAGGATTTTGGTACTTGAGATAGTTTTATTCATAAATGATTTGAAGATCGAGTATGTTGCTCTTCATCTCCTTACTATCTTTGAATGTAACTTTCTCATTCATGTTGTCTTATTTCTTCAAATTTTGAGATTTGATTTGGTTATTTTTCTGTTGTATATCCTTTAATTTGATTTTGTTTGGTTATATTATTTTGTAATAATTTATTCTTTTCGCATTTATATAGATCAACTTAATATTAAAAATTAAAAATTATTCTTATTTTTTCTTATTTACTTTGATTATTCGTCGTAAATTCGAAATATGTTTTTGGAGAAAATAAAACAACATTAGATATGTCATAATGAGGACTAACTAATTAAATATTTATTTTTATATTTAAAATATTTTATTTTTAGGATTTTAGTACACTTTATGAGACATTTTGATTCATTCAAGTATTGATTATTGAGGATTTTACCCAAGATCTCTTTATTATCTTAGATTGTATCTTTCTCATATAAATTATCATTTTTCTTCAAATTTATTCTTTTTGATTTGCTTATATAAATATGAAACACTACTTCCTCATTTGTCTAACCTTTACATTTCTTTGATTGGATTAAACTACATTACTTCAACCTATCTAATTTCAACTTTATTATATATATACTTAAAATTAAAAATAATAATTCATTATTAATTTTGCTTCTTTACATTGATAATTCATTGTAATTCAAAATGATGTGTAATATAAATGAGACAAGTGCTAATAGGCACGTCCCGATAAGTTCTATCTAATTAAATATTCATTTTTATACTTTATTTTTTTTTACTTTGTAATATTTTTTGTACACATTCAAAGCCACCTTGATTCTTACATGATTTAGTGATTGAGGATGTTATGCTTGTCCATTTTAGTATCTTAGAGAAAATTTTTTTAAAAATGGCTATCTAATTTCTTCAAATGTTTATCTTTGATTTGTTTATTTTATTGTGAAACTTTAAATCTTCTATTCTTTGACATTTACATTCCTTTGATTTTCTTAATATTAAAAAAAAAATTATTTTTTTGCAATAATTACAAAGGTAGTCTGACTATGATGAAGAAAAAGTAAGTGGACTCATATCAACGAACTCTATGGAACTATATATTCATTTTTTATATTTTTAAATATTTTATTTTTTTAATTATTTTTGCATACTAAATAAGAATTTTAATTTGCATCAGAATTGGTGATCAAGGATGTTATCCTCAATAACTTTAATATCTTGGATTATAACTTTTTCTTAGTTTTTATCACTTTTCTTCAAATGTTTTATTTTTATTTTGTTATACTACTATCTAATTCTAAATCTCTTATGTGGTAATCTCAATGCATTGATTTTGTTAATTTATATTTCTTTAATTTATCATATTTCTTCTTTATTATTAATTCACTAAATATTTAATTCATAATTTATTAATATTTCCATTTTTTTGGTAGAAGATAGTAATTCAAAATTATATAAAATTAACATGAAGCAATTGTCATTATATTTATCTCAACAAGCTCTTTCAAAATAAATATTTATTTCCAGATTTTCATATTTTTATATTCCATGGGTTTGGCATGGTTAACAAAAAATTTGATTTATACTTTATTTTATCGTCGAAGATGTTACACTCAACCCCTATGGTGTCTTCGAGTGGAACTTTCCTAAATTTTTGAACATATTTCTTCAAATTATTCCATTCAATTTTTTAATTTCTTTATGTAACTCATAATCTTCTCTCATATTTCCCTTGCATCACTTTGATTTGTATATACTATGTTACATCAATTTAACTATTTTTATTTTTTAATATATATTTAAATAATATTAAAATGTTAATACTTTAATGTTTATTAATTTTGGAAATTCACATGAATTAAAAAAGAGATTTGATCGAGATAAAATAAAATTTTTTATTCATCTTGATAATTTTTATTCAATTAAATATCATTTTTTATATTTTTAAATATTTTCTAAGGTTTAGGCAAGTTTTGCCAAAAATTTCAATTTGCATCCGATTTAATGATCAAGACTATTGTACTCAATTTCTTTAGTATGTTGGATTGGAGTTGTACTATGTAATTTATCTTCTTCAAATCTTTCACTTTTATTTGATTATATTACTATGTAAATTGAAAACTCCTATCGTGTGACATTTACATCACAATGAATTGGTTATAGTACATTTTTTAATTTATCTTATTTTATTTTAATATATGTTTACTTAATATAAAAATAATAATTTATTATTATTTATGTTTATTTACCTAATAATTTATTATAAATCCAAGTCTTTAGAATCATCATGATGAGCTCTATCAAATTAAATACATTTAGGAGTTGTGATTCATACAAAATTTGATGATCGAAGATATTGCACTCAATCTTCTTAATATCTTGAATGCAAGTATCCCATTCAATTTTCTCCTTTTTAAAATTTTTTACATTGCTTTGGTTATATTAATATGTAACTCTAAATCTACTCCTGAAAAATTTGTTATTAGTTTTTATATTATATTTCCTTAATTTGTGTAATTTTGTCTTTAAAATATATAAATGTGACAATTTATTATTATTTACTTTGGTAATGGATTGTAAATCAAAACAAGGTCTCATCAAGACATAACAAACATCATTGAACAACTATATCCATTAAATATTCATTTCTTCAATTTTTAAAATATATTATTTTTGTTGTTTTTAGCATGGTTTATGAGAGATTTTTCAAATATTTATTTCTAAAATCTTTACATGGTTTATAAAATATTTCAATTCTTACATGATTTAATGATAGATTATATTAAATTTGATCCCTTTAACATATTGGAATGCAACTTTCATTTATAATTATGTCATTTCAATTTTTAAATGTTTGCTATTGATTTAGTTACATTACTTTAATTTGAAATAATAATTTATAAATATTTAAGGTTATTTAATTTGGTAATTCAAAAAATTCTAAATTATGTTTGATTAATTTATAAAAAATATTATTGTATTCATCTTGATAAGGTTTATCTATTCAAAAATTGATTTCTATATTTTTTAAATATTTTATTTTCTAAGATTTTGGAATGCTTTATAAGACTTTTTTTTGTACTTTATTTGATGAATATGGATATCAACACTCAATCTTCTTAGTATCTTTAAATACAACTTTTTCAAGACAGGTGAACTTATTTATTCCATTTTTTTAGTTGGATATATTAAGATGTAACTTTACATCTCTTCACGTGTGACCTGTTCATCGTTTTTATTTAATTATATTATATTATTTCAATTTATCTCATTTCAGCTTGATTATATATTTTCATAGTATTAAAAAAAGATTTACTATTATTTATTTCTATATGCCTTGGTTACCCAAAGTAATTCAAATTAAGGTCAAATCTAGACAACACAGACGTCATTAGAATCAACTCGAAGAGCACCACCCCATTAAAAAGTCATTTCCACTTTTGCTAATTCTTTATTTTCAAGGGATTTAACACAATTTATGAGATATTTCAAATCTTACTTGATTTGATAATGGAGGATGTTGGACTCTATCTCTTTAATATCTTGGAATGTAACATTCTCCTAAACTTCAGCTCATCTATTAATTTTTTCCTTTGATTTTGTTAAACTAGTATGTGAATCTAAACATCTCTCATTTGACCATTACATTCATTTGATTTGAAAATATTAGATTTTTTGGTTTATTTGATTTAAGTTTTAATTTATAAAAGTTAAAAAATTAAAATTATAATTTGTTTTTATTTAAAAGTAATTTATACTAGTAAATCTTAGTAATTCCAAATAAGGATCTATTGAGATGAAACAAATTTTATTCAACTCATCCTAATGTGCTTCATGTAATTAAATATTTATTTTTATATATTTTTTAATATTTTTTAGTTTGTTAGGGTCTTTTTCTTTTTTATTAGTCATTTCAATTCAAACCTAATAAGATAACCAAGGTTATTACAGATGATATTCTCATATTTTGCAATGTAGCTTTCTCATAGAATTTAACTCATTTCTTGAAATGTTTTACATTGATTTGATTATATTTTTATGTAGCTCTAAATCTCTTTTCGCATGACTTGTATGTCTAACTTAGTTATATTACAGTAATTTTAAATTATAAAGTTTATATTTTAAACTATACTTACTTCATATGAAAATAATAATTTTTTATTAATTATTCTCAATGACTACTATAATTTATAATAATTATAAATGGGGACCAATAAAGATGAAATAATGGTCATAATACTCATCATGACAAGCTCTATCCAATCAAATATTGATTTTTATAATTTTTTTTAAAATATTTTATTTCTAATGGTTTTTGTGCACTTCATGACTCATTTCAATTGATGCATGATTTAATAATCATAGGAGTTACATCCAATTATACTTCCTACCGATCAAATAGACCTCATTTAGAATTACTGTTAATTATTAAAGTAAATAATCATCAATAAAAATAAATTATCATTTTAATATTAAGTCAATAATTATTTAATGTAAATTAAGATTACTTAAAGCAATGTAATATAATCAAAGAAAGGATATTTAAATGTTAAAGAAGATGAGATTTAGAGTTACATAATAATATAAAAGAATCAATGCAAAAAAATTCGAAAAATTAATATAAAAGTTTTAGTAAAGATTTATGCTAAAGTACTAAGTCAAGCGTAACATCTTGCTTCATCAATTAAAATACAAAATGAAGTACATTGTAAAATTTGCAAAACTACAAGAAAATAATATATATGTATATATATATATATATATATAAATGAATTTTTAAATTGATAGAGCTCATTGGATGAGCCTAACAACATTTGTTACATCATGATTAGCTCTGGTTTGGAATTACAATGAATTATCAAAATGAATAAGCATTAATAAAAACCTTTACTGTTATAAAATTTAGTAAATATATATTAAAACATAAACAAGATAAATTTAGGCAAATTGAAAGCTAGATAGTAATATGACCAATTGAAAGTAAACCTATTAAAGAAATGAGATATACCATATGAGAATATTACATTATAAGAGACTAAAGATATGGATTGCAACCTCCTTAATTGTCAAGTCATGTATGAATAGAAATATCATGTAAAGTTTGGGCAAGTCCTTCAAAGTTAAAAATTTATAGCTTATTGAATAAATCTCATTAAGATAAGTCTAGTGATATATGTTTCTTTTATATGTTATCTCATTCTGATTTACTATAAATAATCAAACTAAATAAATATAAATAATAATAAATTTATTTTTAATATTAAGTAAATATAAATTAAAATCATGTGAGCTAAATTGAAGTGATGTAATATAATTAAATAAAAGCAGTGTATTGGTGACTTATTGAGGAGATTTAATAGTACATAGTAATATAACCAACTCAAGAAGAAAAGTTGAAAGAAATAATATAATTATTACAAGTTACATTCCAGTACACTATCGAGACATAATGTAGCAATTTCAAAGATCAAAGTAGGCATGAATCAATATATTTATTAAATAATATCAAAACTCTAAAAAAGAAAGAAATTTAAAGTATAAAAAAATATATATAATTAGATAAAACTTATTAAGTTGAGTTTAATGATATTTGTTTAATCTCAATCAACATCAAATGGAATTACTACAAATTAACAAATTGATCATCAAATAACTTATAAGTCAAAATATCTTAAATAATACAAAAAACAAGAAAATAAAGTTTTTTAAAATATATATAAATAAGAAATTTATTGGAAAAAGGCCATTTGGAGAAGTTAAACAACACTTGTTTTGTTTATGTCATACCTTATTTGGAATTATTATGATATACCAAAGTAAATAATCATAAATAATAATAAATTATTATTTTAACAATGAATAAATATATATTAAAGTTGAATCTAGATCAATTGAATTAATATAATACAGCATAAATGTAATGCAAAGGTTACACGAGTAGTTTCATAGCTACATAGTAATACAACCAAATCAAAGGAAAAAATTTGGAAAAAGGAGATAAAGTTTTTTGGAAAGAAGGTTTCTAAGATATTTAAGATATTTAGTATGACATCCTCAATCATCAAATTAAGTGAGAATTAAAAAACTCTAGCAAAGCATGCAAAAATCCTTAAAAATAAAATACTTAAAAATGTATAAATTAATTTTTCATTTGGTAGAATTTCTCAAGGTGAGTCCAATCAAGTTTGTTTACACACAATGAGACCTCATTTGTAATTATTGCAATTTTTCAAATTAAATTCGAACATATAATTAAAAGTTATTTTTAAATTAAGAAAATTTATATTAAAGTTTAAAAGAGATAACTTGAAGCAATTTAATGTAGAAAAACTATGGCAATGTAAATGTCACATGAGAGGAGATTTATGGTTACATAGTAGCATAGTGAATTAAAAGAAAAAAATAAAATTAAATGACATAAACTGTTTGAGAAAGTTACAGTCCAAGATACAAAAGGGATTGAGCCTTGTGACATCCACATTTTAAAACATTATGAATCAAAAATGTATCTTAAAGCAGGCAAAGATGCTTGAAAATAAAATATTTAAAATTATATATATGAATATTTACAAACTTTTATTTAAAAGGAGTGTTTTATAAGCTACTAAGTATAAATGTTATCTAGTAAATATGACAAGAAATATAGCTTTTAATGCAAAGATTATAATTCTTATGTGGTTTATATTTAATAAAATAGCAAAATCTCTTATATATATATATATATATTAGAAGGGAAAGATGAATCACATAAAGAAATTTTAATGGAGAGCAAGGTGTGACTGACAATGAACTTGCTCATTAGGAGACAAAAATGAATGAAATTGGTAAATAACTTTTAGGAAGGTAGATGGGACAAACATTACATAGAAAGTCTAGAAACTATTACTTAGAAATTCAAGTTGAGGCTTCTCTTTTAAATTTTTATGGTTCTAAAGAGATTTATTAAATTTTCAAGTTATGTCAATGTATAGTATGAAAAGAGTTTCACTACAGAGCAATTTCCATATAGCGTTTGGTGGGAACACAAACAAAAGTAATTGGGATTTATTCAAACAAATAGGTTCAAAGAAGTGTTCATTCCATATATCTATTTCATCATCAAATGAATTGATAGAATGGTCCAAAAAAAACTTTAGGGATGTTGAAGAAGTTAATGTAATATTATCATTTGATAAAGATTAAACTATTCATTTAAAATTTCCTATGTTCCAACACTTTTATTAGTTTTCTCTAGAGTCTCTACCGTGTACATATGAGAATGTTTAATCAAGATATGGTAGGCATCAAACAGTCTTAAAAAGACATTAAATTCTTTGATTGCGACATGTAGAGAAATAAAAAAATTGATATCATATAAATTATAGATGTTTAATTTTTACCAAATGAGCACTTAGTCATTTAATGATTTTGAAAAAAATTGAACTTTAGATTGATACCTCTAAATTACTCAAACTGTGAAAATAAATCATGGTATTTATTGGGGAGACATTGAGAAAAAAATTATTGTTTTAAATTCAAAACGTGTGGAAGATTCTTCAGAAAATCTAATGTGTATAAAATTTGTGAATAATTTTTTGAAATAAAAAGAAATATTCAGGAAGGGAAATGAAAATTAAACTGAGGTAAGAAAACTACATGGTTAAGCTATGCATCTACTTAAAGTATTGATCATAGGTTCAATGCCTGAGGATAGGCATTTAACAAATTTCATAATAAACTTTTTTTTATTTTATTGAACCTCTAATTAGATTATAGTTAAATGTGTTTATTTTAAATTGACTTGATGCATTACCTCCAATGAAATGCATATGTGTGATTGTTCTTGGTAATGATCTAATGTATTTAGAAATGACGACCAAGGACAACTCTTTCACAATGGAAAGAAAATGATATGTTAGATAAATTTAATTCATCAACCCATCTCATGTGAGATCCATAATGATTTATTTAGTGACATGGAAATTTTCTTAAGTTTGTTTTTACATTAATGTTCAAACTTGTAGCGTGACCCTATGCTTGTATTCCTTTATATAGCCACTTACACAATTGTTTGCTATTATTTCCATGTTCTAAGGATGTACAACTTGGCGCACCACTAAAGTATTAGCTAGAGATAACAAAATCAAAAAGGTAATGTTGGACAAGCTATTGAAAAATGTTAACAACATTGAAATAATTTCATTTTCTAATGCTATTATATATTATATTTATTTATCTTTCATATGTTGGTATTTATTTATCTTTCTTTACAAATTTTATTATTTTTATTTTATTTCTATGTTTGGAGAATTGTTATCATTTTGCTTTTGATATAGGGATTCTTATTGTAATTTATTAAATTACCTTCATATTATAAAATTACATATAACAATTTCTAGTTTTGAATATAAAATAGTGAGAACTTCTTGCTTGTCATTGATGCACTAGCTATGTAAGGAACCACTATTAAGTTTCCAAAAACAAAACCTTTACCATTTCTTTTGTGATTGTTTGGTAGAAAAATGTTTGACACAATATTGTGTGCACTAAAGACATGTAATTTCTTGACATTTGTGGTTTACATTTCAAATTAAAATATTTTTTTGTCATATAAAGTATTTTTCAATTAAATCTTATAATATTTTTAAGGATGCTTTCCAACCATTTAGATGTTGACACTAGGAGAAATATATACTGTGTTGACTAGTAAGTTACATGCTAATGAGAAACAAGCTCCTGCATTTTAAAATTGCATTATTCTTTTAAGGAATCATACTTCTCTTAAATTTAAGAATGCAACGTACAATTCTCAAAGATTGTTTTCAAGTTCATTATAAGAAAGATTACAACTATGTGCCTCATCACTTTTACACTCATGGTTTGATTCCACTAGGAGGAGTTCGCCACATCATCACTCATTGATGAAGTTGATGACCCCATTATGATTAGAATCACTCCAAGTACCTACCATTTCTTCTTTTTCTTTTTTTGTATGCACTTACTTCATGTTAACTAAAGTTTGTTGCAATCATAATAGATTAGTTCATTTTTTTTCTTTTCTTTCACCACTTTGCTTCTAAATAAATTCATGAAATAAGAGTAATAAGAAAAAAAAGGGTACCTTTACCACGTTATGTCATGCATCAAAAGATAATAAGATTTTTAGTTTCCATTTATTTAAATTATAAAAAGCGTAGAACCAAAATTTCAAAATAAAAAATCTTCAGATCAAGCTTTTCTTCTATCGTTTCCTTATATTCATTTATACATATGAATAAAATATACCACTTGTTGTAGATTTGTCAGTTCCTATAAATGTAAACAAAATACAACTTTGTAATAAAAAAAGGGTTCACTTTACATTTCCTCTATATTTCTACAAGAACTATTCATAAAAGGCATTAAAATCTAAATTAAAATCCATAAATGTAGTGAAAATATTCAACATGCATATACAATGGGCTCTCTCACTTTCTAGTTATATTGAGTGAAGCATGCAGATATTCTTAAGAATTTGAAGCAAAGGTGTCAAAACAATAATGGATTTTTGAATAACAAACCTTGTATTAAGTGTTTAAAAATTGCTAGCCATATTATAAGTTGTGTGCTATGAATTCTAGCAGTAATGATAAGTGATGTTGCACTTCAAGAAATTTCAATTTCCATAAATGTATTATACCGAAAAGAAATTTTCCTATTAATATGATTTTGTTGCAAAACAATTTGAATCAAACATTTTGAACTTTAAAAATGTTATTATTTCTTTTACATTCAAGCTAATAGATAATGCAATTTCTCCCTTGTGATTTTCAATACATTTAAGCATCTTGCATTTCCTTTATTTTAGATCTTCATATAAAAAATATACTTTTTTCAAAATTTAACATTTTTTAAAAATTTCTTTAAAAGTGTTTACTGCTCAATGAAGTTAATTCTAATTCATTATTAGAGATTTTACTTTTGTCATCATTATCACTCCTAGATGTCTAATTGCTTGACATGAATTACACCACATTGTCTTTTTCTCTTCTCCATTCCCCAAATTATTTAAATCTTTTGATTTGGATCCAAACAACTTCGAGTGGAAACAATGGCCAACTTCCAATTTTTTTGAACTTTTTCTTCAATTTCTTCTTCTCTATAAATGTTATGCAATTTGAGTAGAAATGACTAGGTTAATGACATTCGTAGAAGTGTTTCTAAACTTTTCATTTTAAATTTCTTTTCTTTTCTCGATTTCTTTCTATTTTAAGCTTTCCAGTTGCTAAGTTCATCATTATTTTGGGTTAAACATCTAGTAAGGAGCCCTAGCTCTATATTACTTGATTATTTTCCTTCAAAAAAGGATGTAGTAGCCTTCAATGTGAAGTCTTCCATCTCCTTTAGCACTAATTTGATCTCCTTTCTCTTGTGATTGCCATCACATTAATTATGACATGACCAAGTAGCTCATCTGCTACAAGAAGTTTAGGTTCTTGGTGGCAATAATTATGTTCGTAGAAAAATAAAACACTTTAATCATCATTTCAAGTATCTTCCTCACTTGCTTGACAATAGTGAATACTCTGTCAAGGATTTAGAAATAATTAACACTATTTGTAAATCTAAAATTACATTATTGGTGTTATCCATTATTAATGCAAAATATCTCTTCATCATGCATAAGCAAATTATTGTTAGGTGCTCTAACTTTAGTAACACCATTGTACCTATCATCAAGTTTTTGCCAAAGTTCATGGGCAATTTATGGTTCACAGTCCTATTAAATTTACTAGCGAAGTGAAAATAATGTGGGATATGCCAAGGTTTAGCACTAATTAGATCTCCATATTTTTCTTATGGGGTGTGTTCATTGAATTCATTTTCAGCAATCCCATTGTTAACCATTTTATATGGAGATTGAAAAACATTATCAATGATATGCCTTAAATCATTAACTATCTATTAAAGAAAATTTGTATTTTATATTTTCAACCCAACAAAATAGCATTTAAATAATGGAGGATGATGGTATGAAGGAACTTATCCTAAATGTCATCTTCATTAACCATTGTGTGAATCATCATAAACAACTTTTGCATCATGGTGTGTCTCTAGAAATAATGATGCTAATAAAGTATGTTAGAATTGAAGAAGTTGTCAAAGGAAGAGATGGGTGAATTCAAACATATAAATGTTTGGAACCTTTCACAATGTTTTGGATGGCTTTCAATGGCTCAAAAACACACCAATGACTCTCTAATGGATGTTTTTCAATAATATAAAATCTTCTCATGCTAGTCATTACCCATTTAAAATGAATAAAATATTCCCAATATTCCAAACATTACATTTTTGGTTAAGTACTATTTTTTGTTTTCAAACCATATATTAAATAAATGTATCATTTGAAACCTTTGGTTTTGCTCACTATATAAAACCCATAGCCAAATGAACTAAATGTATTATGTATTAATTATCGTATATTGTATGAACATCTTTGGTTCATTTGAAGCACTCCACATGCGATCAATTCTCCTAATGCTGAAATAATTTTAATTGAATTTACTATACAATTTAAATGAAAGCTTTGAAATCAAACATTTACATCACCTATAACACTCTTAACCTACATTCTTATTAAGTTTAACTAAATGTACAACATATACAATTAGAATGAAAAGCTTTTAAATGATTTTTTTACTTCACATATCATCATCTCAATCTACATGCATATTGACTTGAACTAAATGTATTGCTCATCAATGGATAATATGTCATCTTTTATATAGACTTTTACTCATTTTTCATATTTTGCAAACTATGATTTTGGTTCATTATCTATAAATGAAAAAAAAACTTTTATCTTTAATATGGCATATTTATGGTCCTGAGGCCATCTTTGGATGTATTGTTGTATCTAAAGTAAAGAATAATTTTGTACTAGAAATTTGCTAAAAAGGATTTTTCTCATACACTCAAAATAACTCTTTTTGTAGTGTTTCAAAAATTTTGTTATAGGACATACATTCTCAAATTCTTATAAACAAGAACCTAAAATGTAACATCTCGAGGTGTGCACAAGCTTCTTGCTCGGTACATGATTCATTCGTACCAGTCCATGCTACTAAAACAAATGAGTCAAGGATGAGCACTTCAACTAATTTAATGATAATTTTAAGATTCATGAGCTAAAACACTTTGAGAAAAAGGATTAGCATAATAATAGAGTAGATATATTTCTAGCTAAATAGCGAAAAGTAGATCAAGTGTTCAAAAGAACTTATATTTTTGTGAACTTCCAGAAAAGTATGACAATAATGAATCATTCATATAACAAACAAATATATCAATGAACTAAAATGTCTTGGTTATGAAAAACTTAAGAAAGAATGATCTAATGACAACTAGCATTAACTTAAAAATAAAATATTGAAGAAACTTCATAGATTTGATAGTATATGAAGGGCATAACTCATATTTCATCATGCTTTAATGTTTTAATTAAATTACTTACTAAAAGATAATGCTGATCTACCTTAGAGTATATAACTTTTGTTTGCAAAATTTTGACCCATAGTAAAGTGATTTCATTTAAACTTTAAATATATCATGCTTAAAATATTTCTTAAAGTTTTATTTATATCGACTTTGCAACAATTTATGAGATGAAATCAAGCCTTATCTTTGGATGTTATGTGTTTTTTTCGTACTATCACTTGATTAATGCTATAATAATTTTTTTCCAAGGTTAAACTTTGAAAATTCAAAGAAAATTCTTTGGACTTTTATCATGATAAATGTGCAATAATTTTTATGTAGAAATAATTTTATTTTTTTTGTTTGTTGCACTAATGCCAAATGATGTGTGTATCATGCCTTGAAGAAGAAAACTAATTCAAAATTAGAAAAAATGTTAAGTAATGTTATGAGACAATATTAAGAACACATGTAATTGTAATTCATAAAAATTGAACTCAAACGTTAAACTTTAAATTTTGTTATAGCTATGGGTAAACCTAGAAATAAAAAGAAACTTTTGATCATAACATTGAAGAGAATGATCAAAATCTTGGTTTGTCACTCATATTGAGGTTCATGATTTTATGTTCTTCATGTGAACCTTAATGTATCAAAAAAAGTTAGGGAGAATAATTTATAGCACCTGGTGAGCCTTTAAGGACAATTTTAGAGAGGGATCTAAACTTAAGACATCATTTCATTTGATGCAAGATGGTGTTTAGGGTTAAGAGAACACTTGGATATTACCTTAAGAAAGGTCTCAATCTTAACTACTTTAAGGGTAAGAGAAAGACCTCACATTATAATGCTCTTAGTCCACAAGCTAGAAACCCTAAATAATGATATAGGGTTTAGGGTGACCTAAGAAACATCAAACAAAAAAGCTAATGTCATGGGTAAGCATAATGGGCATTGAGAATTGCTAATGAGTCCCATATTAAACAAAGATTTATGAAGAATTACTTTGATGATAACTTGACAAAAGTTATAAGTATATGTTGCATTTGGTAGATAATTACTTAACCTTAAGGAATAAGCTCAAATGC
This sequence comes from Vanilla planifolia, assembly GCA_023846275.1. Taxonomy (NCBI): domain Eukaryota; kingdom Viridiplantae; phylum Streptophyta; class Magnoliopsida; order Asparagales; family Orchidaceae; genus Vanilla; species Vanilla planifolia. The sequence goes on along the minus strand of JAIUJO010000028.1, from coordinate 716,570 downwards.
ACTCCTATAAAATGTTAAAGAGATTAAGTAAGGATTTGAGAGACTAGTTAGGGATAATGGCCAATAATAGAGGAGGGATCTTAGAAGCTATGGAAATCATAGTGTGTACAATTATGTCTGTGTGTGGATGTGTGTGCTTGTATATGTGTGCAAGGGGTTGTGTGTGCAAGTGTGCATGTGTGCATGCACTCATGTGTCTATGTACGCATGCATGGTTGCACTTGAATGCATGTGTGCATGAGCATGTGGCATGTGTGTATGCTTTCACAATTGTTGTTGTGTTTGTATTTGTGCGGGTGCATGTGTGTGTGAATTTGGGCATGAGTGTGTGTGGGTATGTGTGTGTGTGCATGTTTATAGACATGCACATATGTTTTTGTGTATGTATGTGTGTACACGAGTGTGAAAGCATATGTGTGTTTTTGTGCGTGTGTGTTACGTGTTTGCATTTGTGCATGTTTGAATGTATGTGTGTGGGCATGTGCCAACATTTTTGCTCAGTGTTATGTGCTTGCATGTGTGCATTTCTACTTATTTGTGTCTATACATATGTGTGCTTGTGCATGTGCACATGAGTTCATATGTGCATATGCGTGTGTGCCGTTTTTGGTGTAAGTGTGTGTGTGTCTGTCTAACTATGTGCATCTGTGTGTAAACATTTGTGACTTGTGCATTCTTGAGTGTGTGTGTGTGTGTGCATGAGTGCATATGTATATTTGTGCACATGTTTGTGTGTGTTTCTTTATGTGTTCATGCTATGTGTGGCAACGCATTTGTGTTTGTTCATGGGTGTATGCATGTGTGTGTGTGTGCATGGATGTTTGTGCATGTGTTTGTGAATGTTTGGAAGTGTGAGTTTGAGTTTTGTATGTATGTGCATGTGCATATTTGCATATGTGTGTGTGCATGAGCACATGTTTTATTGTGTTTTTTGAGTTAGTGTATGTACATTTTTGTGCTTATTTGTGTGCCTGTGTGTGAGTATCTATATGCATGTGTGTATGTGTGTGCATAAGTGTGTTTGTGTGATGTATGTTTGTGTTCATGTGTGTATGCAAGCATGTGTCAATGCATCTATGTGTGCTTGAAAATAAGTGAGTGTGGGTGTGTATGTGCATTTTTGTGTGTGTGTTTGTGTGCATGTTCATGCACATGCACATGTGGTTGTGTGTGAGTGTGTGTATGTGTGTTTCTAAGTGTTCGTGTACAGGTGCTTGTGCATCTACATCCATGAGTGCATGTGTCTGTGTGTGTGAGTGTGCATGTGAGTGTGTGTGTGTGTGTGTGTGTATGCAAATATGAAAGTGTGTGTGCATGGGTGTGCTTATATTTTTGCATGCATGTCTATGTACATGTGTGTGGATGAGGATGTGTCTATCTGTACTACTGTGAGCATAGGTATAAGTGTGTGTATACATGTTCAAGAGAGTGTACATATGTGGGTGCACACATGGGTGTTCATGTGTGTATATGTCTGCATGCATGCAATTTTGTGTGTGTGTGTGTGCACCTATACATCTTTGTGTGTTCTTGTGTTTGTGTGCATGCATGTGTGTTTGCATATGTATGCATGTGTGTGTGTGCATACACATGTGTGTTTTTGTGTACATGTGTGTACTTGTGTTTGTGTATTGTACTGTATGCATGGTTGAATGTGTGTTTTTGTGTGTGTGTGTGTGCATATGAGTCTTTACATGTGTGCATGTGAGCATGTTTTTGTGTTTGCGTTCTTGTGTGTATGGGTGTGTTCTTGTGTTTGTGTGCACTAATGCGTGTGTGCTTGTGTGTGTGCACTTGTGTACATCTGTGTTCATGTGTGTGTGCATGTATGTTTTCATGCAATCAAATGTGTGCAAATGCATGTTTGTTTGTGTTTTATGTCTATTTATAAGTGTGAATATTCATGTGTATGTCTTTGTGAGAATCTGTGTGTACAAATGGATGCATGTGTGCATGTTCATTAATACATATATGTATGTCTACATTCGTGTGCATCTGTGTGTGTCTATGTATGTTCATGTGAGTATGTGTCTATGTGTGCATGCATATGTATGTTTGTGCATACCTATGTATATGCTTCTATTTGTGCTTGTGGATATATGTGATTATGTGTGCATGTTCATGTTAGGGGGTGTGAGTGTGTGTGCATGTTTGTGCATAAGTGAATGCATGCATGCATCTGTGTGCATGTGTTTGTGCACATGTTTGTGCATGTGTGTGGATGTATATACTTATGCATATGCAAGTGTTTGTGTGCTTGTATGTGTGTGTGTATGTGTTTTTACATGTGTGTGTGCATTTGTGCATGTTTACATGAGCATGCATAAGTGCCTATGTGTGAGTGCTTATATCTAGGTGTGGGTGTGTGCATGCATATGTGTATGTGTGCATATGCATATGTGTGCATACGTGTGTGTGATTTTGTGTGTATGAGTGCATGTGTGTGCATGCATGTGCATGTGCTTTTGCATGTGTATGTGTGTGTGCTTGTGTTTATGTGTGTGTATATGCATGCATGAAGGTGTTTTTGTGTGAGTGTGTGTGCCATGTGTGTTGGCATGTGTGTGTGTCAATCTTTATTTATGTTTGTATCTTTTTGTGTATTTATTTTGGTGTTTTTTTGCATGTTTGTGCAAGAGTGTGCATCTGTCTGAGTGTTCATGTATTTCTATGTGTGTGTATGTGTGTTGATGTGCATCTATATATGTGTATGTAGCTATATATATGTGTGCATATGTATGTTGATATGTGTGTGCATGCATGCTTATGTGTATAGGCATGTGTGTTTGTGAACACATGTGGCTTTGCATGTGTGCATGTGTGTATTTATGTGTGCAAGTGTCTCCTTGTGCATGGGTGTGTATGTGTGTGTGCTTGTCAATGGTCATGTGTGTGTGCATATGTGTGTGTCTACGTGTGTCTCTATGTGTGTTCACATGTATGTGTGTGAGCATGCATATGTGTGTATATGCATGTGCTTTCAATAGCGTGTGCATGTGTACGTGCACAATGCATTTACTTGTTCGTGTTTGTGTGTATATTTTTTTATCTATGTATGTGTGTACATTTGTATGCATGTGCGCATGTTTGTGTGTGTTTGTATTCGTGATGTTGTGTTTGTTCATGTCTACATGTGCAATCATGTTTGTGCATGTGTTCTTGGGTGTGTGTAGGTGCATACATATGTGCTTGTGTACATGCATTCTTGTAAATGTGTGTGTTCTTGCATATGTGCATGCATGTGTCTGTTTGCTTGTGCATATGTGTCTATCTTTATGTATGCATGTATGTTTTTATGTTCATGTGTGTGCATGTGAGTGTATATATGTGCATGTGTGCTTGTGTGTCTATGTCTACATATGGGTGCATACATGCATATATATATTATGCATGTGTGTGTACTTATATGTGTATGTGGGTTTGGATGTCTATAAGTACATGTGTATGTGTGCATGTGTGTATGCTTGAGTGTCTTTATGTGTGTGTACTTTTGTGTGTTTGTGCACGTGTGTATATTATGAGTGTATATATGTGTGTTTGTGTGGTTATATGTGTATGTACTTATGTATATGTGGCTATTTGCATGCATGCATGTATGTGTGTATGTGTGTGCATCTATGTATATGCGTGTGTGCATGTCTGTGTGTGTGTGCCAGTGTGTGTAGGTTTAGTGTATGTGTACATGTGTGTGTGCATGTGTTGGTGGTAGTGTGCTTGTTGGTGAGTGTTTATATGGTTGCATACATGCATGCATATGTGTGTGCAAACACACACATGCATGTGTGAGTGATTGTGTTAGTGTGTGTGTGTGCAGGTATGTGTTTCTCTCTGTGTACTACTATGTGTATATACTCATGCTTCTACACATAAGCACATGTGTGTGTCTACAAATGAACATTTGTGTATGTTGGTGTTTGTACATGTTTATGTGTGTGTGTACATATGTCCATACATGTGTGTGAGTCTATGTGTGTGTGTGTGTGTGTGCATATGTGTGTATGTGCGTGCCTATTTGTGCTTATGCATGTGTATGCATGAATGCATGTATACCTGTGTGCATATGTGTGTGCATCATGCATGAATTCATTTATATGTGCATGTGCATGAGCATGTGGGTGTGCACATGTGTGTGTGTGTGTGACATATGCTCATGTGCATGTGTGTTTTTGCATGTGTTTGTATGTGTGTGTGTATCTATGGGTGTGTGTTCTTGTGGGTGTATGCAAGCAAGTGTGTGTGTGTGCATGCGAAAGTGTATGTGCATGCATGTGTCTTTGTGTGTGTGTGTGCAGCCATGCATGTGTGTATGTTTTTATGTCTGCATGCATGTGCATGTGTGTATGTTGCAATCGATGTGTTTATACATGTGTCCATGTGAATGTGTGGGGGAATGTGCTTGTACACTTAAGTGTGTGTATCTGTTTGTATACATGTGCATACATGTATGTTCACATGTGATTGCATGTATGTGTATACATGTATGTAAGTGTGTGTGAGTGCTTGTGTGTGTGGGTATGTGTGGCTATGTGTGCACATGTGTGCCTGTGTGTGTGTGTGCTTGTCTGTCATGTTTAGATATGGGTTGGTGTGTTTCCACATGTATGTGTATGCATATTTGCACATAGATGTATGTGTTTGTATGTGTGTGTGTGTATGCATGCATGCATGTTTCTATGTGTGGGCATGTATGTGTGCATGTGTATGTGTGTGCATGTACTTGTGTGCAAGCATGTACTTGTGTGCGAGCATGTGTGTGTGTATTCATGCCTATACGTGTGCGCATGTGTTGGTGTTTCTATGCATGTGTATCCATGTTTGTGTGTGTGTGTGCATGTCTATGCCTGATTATGTACATGTCTGTGTGTGTGTTTCTATGTGTGTGTGTATGCAAATTTATGCATGTACATGCATGTATGCATGTACATGCATGTATGCATGTGTGTGTGCATCCACTCATGTGTGTGTCCCTATGTGTGCATGCACTCGTTCCTATGTTCCTATGTATATGTGTGTGTATATTTTTATTTGTACATCTATTTTTGCAAGTGTGTGTGTGTGTGTTTGTGTTTGTTTGTGTGGATGAGTATGTTAATGCACACGTCTATGTTTGCTTGTGTATCCATGGGCATGTTTGTGTGTATTTGCATTTGTGTGAATGCATCGTTGTGCATGGGTGTGTGTGTACGGATGTGTGTACGTGCATGTTGGTACATATGTATGTGCATGCATGTAAGCATTAGTGTGCGCTCATGCATGAGTGTGTATGTGCATGTGTGTTCATGTGTTTGTGCTTGTGTATGTGCATGCATGTGCATGTCTTTATGTGTGCATGTGTGTCAATGTGTATGCATGTTTGTCTTCTTATGCATTTGCATCAATGTCTATGAGTTTGGTCAAGCATGTATTTTTGTGTGTTCATGTGCATGTTTTTTTGTGTGTGTGTACTTGTGTGCATTTGTGGATGTGTGCATGCATGTGTTCTTATGTGTGTGTTTGTGTGTATATATTTATGTCTATGCATTTATGTCTATGAGTTTGTTTGTGTGTTTATGTTTGCGTGTGTGAGCATGTGTGTTTTTAATGTAGATCTATCTTTTGTGTGTATCTATGCACATGTGTTTGTGCATATTTGTGTTTGTGTGAATCTGTTTGTGTGGATGTATGTGTATAGGTGTGCGTGTGTGTGTACGTTCATGTTTGTGTATGTCTGGTGGTGTGTATATGTGTGCATGCATGTAAGCATTAGTGTGTGTACATGCATGAGTATGCATACATGTGTGTGTGTGTGTGTGTATTTGTCTATGCATGTCTACGTGTCTTTGTGTGTGCATGCATGGCAGTATGTATATGAGTGCATCTGTGTGTGTGCATATTTGTGTGTACGTGTGTGTGTGTCCTTGAGCATGCATGTGTGTGCATTTTTTCTATTTAATATGTATGTGCCAAGTGTGTGCATGTGTGTGTATGTGAGTGTCTGGTGTATCCATGTGCTTGTGTTTGTGCATGCCTATGTTTATGCACACATTTGTGAATATGTGTATGTGTGTGCATGTGAGCTTGAGTGCCTTTGAGTGCAAGTGATTGCATGTGTGTGTTTGGGCATGCATTTGTGTGGATTTGTGTATGAGTTTTTATGCTCTTATGTGCATATGTGTTTGTTTGTGCATGCACATTTATGCATAAGTTCTGTTTGTTTGTTACATGCATGTGTATGTATGTGTGTACATGTGTGTGTATATGTGCATTTATGCTTGTGTATGTGTGCACATTCATTTGTATGTGTGTTTTCATTCATATGTGTGTTCATGCATCTTAGTGTGTGTGTGTGTGTGTCAGTGCTAATGTGTGTGTTCGTGCATTTGTTCATGTGTTCAAGCATGTCTATGTGTAGGTGAGTATGTGCTTATTTGTGTGCATGTATGTGGGAGTTAGTGTACATGCGATTGCATATGTGTTCATACATGTGTGTATGTAAGTGTTCATGTGTGCATACATGGGCCTGTTTGCATGTGCATGTGAGAGTGCAAGCATGTGCACATATGTGTGCACCTAGACGTATGCAAGTGAGCATGTGCATGTGAATGTCTGTGTTTACGCTCATCTGTGCACGATAGTGTGTGAATTTACATATGCATATGCATGCATGCATAGGAATGTGTCTATGCATGTGTCTGTATACGTACGTGAGTGCACGTGTGTATTTGCATGTGCATATGTGTGTGTTCTTGTGTGTCTATTCTTGAGGGCATGCATGTATTTGTGAGTATGTGAGTGCGAGTGTGCATAAGTGCGTGTTGTGCTTCTATGCATATGAGTGTTTGTGCATTTGTGCATGAGTATGTGTTTTTCTTTGCATACATATGCATGTGTGTATGTGTTTCTATGCATGTATGTATAGGAGTGTGTTTGTGCATACGTATATGTTTGTGCATGCCTACATGTGTATTTGAGTGTGTGAGTGCATTGGCCATAGGTTTGTGTGCATGTGTTTTTGTGTGTTCACACCGATGTGTCCATGTGTATGTGTTCATATCTGCATGTTTTCCTATGCATGTCAATATCTGTGAGTATGTGCATATGCATGTATGTGTTTGTGTGTATGTGTATGTGTATATGTGTGTGCTTGCATTCCTACATGTGCATGCACATGCATGTGTGTATTCATTGGTGTGTGTATATGTGCATGCATGTAGGCATGCATGTGTGTGTGTACATGTGTGTTTGCATGTGTGTGCATATGAGCAGGTGTGTGCATATGAGTAGGTGTGTGCATGTGAGCAGGTGTGTGCATATGAGCAGGTGTGTGCAAGCATGTGTGTGTGTGGATATGCATGTATGCATGCATGCTTGTGTGTAGTGTGTGTGTGTGTGCTTGTGTGTGCATGTGCATGTGTGGGTTTGGGTGTGTTCCTACATGTGTGTGTGTGTGTGCATGTGTTTATTCTTGTTTGTGTTTGCATGTGTCAATGTGCATGCACATTCTTGTGTGAGTGCCTAAGTGTGTGCATAGGTGGGTGCATGTGTGCGTGCATGTCTATGTGCAACTATTTGTGTGTATGTGTACATGTGTGTATCAGTGTCTATGTGCATGTGCTTTTGTGATTGCATATACCTGTGCATACGTGTGGGTATATTAGTATATTTGCATGTGTCTAAGTGGAGTTGTGTTTTTTTGTGAGTGTGTGTGCATTGTGCAGGCATGCATGTTTCTATACATGCATGTGTGTCTTTGTTTGCATGCATGCATGTGCATCCATCTGCCATTATGTGTGTCTGTGCATGTATGCATATGTTTCTATGCATATAGCAATGTGTATAGGTAAGTGTGTGTGTGTGTGTGTAAGTGTTTGTGAGCATGCGTGTGTGTGTGTGTATGTGTATGTGTATATGTGTGTATGTGTGTGTGGATTTGTGCATAAGTGTGCGTGTACATGTGTATCTATGCATCTGAGCATATGTGAGTGCATGCACTCATGTGTATGTGTGTGTTTGTGCATGCATGTCTATGTACACATGAATGCATAAAGCATACTTTTGTATGAGTGTGTGTGTCTGTACATATGGGTGCATGCATGTATGTGTTAGATCATGCTTTTCTTGTGAGTTTGTATGTATGTATGAGTGCTTGTGCTCATGTGTATGTCTATGTGTGTGTGTGTGTGCAAGCTTCCATATATGTTTGCGCATCTCTAGGTATGCATGCACGTGTGAAGGCATGATTTTGTTTAAGTGTGTATGCATGTGTGAGTGCATGCGCTCATGTGTATGTGTGTGCGTGTGTGCTGCTGTGTGTGTTTGTGTATGTGTGCATGTCAACAAGCGAGGTCATGCTCTTTTCTGAGTGTGTATGTGTGTGCATATGAGTGCATGTGTGTTCGCGTGCATGCATGTATGTGTATGCTTGTGTGCAATGGTTAGTGTATATGTGTGTGCTTTTGTGTGTGTGTAATTTTTTGTGTGTGCAAGTGTTTTTGTGCATGTGCATGTGTGTTTGTGTTCATGCACATGTGTGAATATGTGTGTGTGCATGCATGTGCATGTCCATAAGTGTGTGTACATGCATGTGTTAGTGTGTGCATGTGTATATGTGTGTATGTGAATGTGTGTGTGCATGTGTGTGATCATGTGTGATTGTATATATGTGTGTGTGTGCATGTATGGATTGTGCTTGCACATGTATGTATATTGTCATGTACATTTGTGTGCCAGTGTGTGCCTATGTGTGTGCATACATGTGGGTGTGTTCGAATGCATGCATGTGTGGGTGTGTGCATGTGTGTGCGAGTGTGTCTGCATGTATTTATGCTAGAGTATATGTGTGTGTGTGTGTTCATGTAGGTGCATAAGTGTGTGAGCACACATGTGTGCGTGTGTTGATTTTTGCACTTCTTTATGAGTGAGTGTGCGCTTGTATGTGTTTGTGCATGTGTGTCTATATATGAGCATACATATACATGTGTGTCTTTGAATACACAAATGTTTATGTATGTCTGTGTTCAACTTTATGTTTATGCATGTGTAGGTGTGCATGTATGTGTATGTGTGCTTGTGTGCATGAGTGTGCCAATGTGCATCCATGTGTGTCCTTAGGCATGCACATTTTAGTGTGTGCATGTGCATGTGTGTGTGTGCATTTTTGTGCATGTGTATGTGTGTGCATATGCATTTTTGTTTGTGTGCACGATGGTACATACATGTGTGTCCTTGTGCATGTGCATGGGTGTGTGTATGCATGTGTGTACATCTGTGTGTGGGTGTACATGGGTGCATATATTTGTGTACATATGAGGATGTGTCTCTGTGTGGGCATATGTGCATGTTTTCATGTGTGTGTTAGTGTATGTCCATTTGTTTGTATACTTGTGTGCACTTGTGTGCACGTGTATGTTCCCACACATGTCTATGCTTGTGAGTGTGTGTGTTGTGCATAGGTGTGTATACGTGTGTGTATATCTATGTGTGCATGTGCCTACATTTGTGTGCACGAGTGAGTGCATGCATGTGTGTGTGTGTGTGTGCAAGTATGCATGTGTGTATACACACATCTAAGCATGTGTGTTATTGCATATGCATATGTGTTTATGTGTGTGTATTTTTGTGTGCATGTGTGTGTGTTTATTAACAAGTGTGCACATTCTTATGTGACATGTGTCTGTGCATTTGTGATTGCATACATTCTTATGTGTACATGTGTGTCTATTATTGTGTGCATGAGTTCTTACATATGTTAGTGTGTACTTGTGCATGTAAATACGTGCATGAGTTTGCATGTGCATGTGTACGTCAGTGTATGCATGAATGTGTAGGGGATTGTGTGGGTGTCCATGTACAAGTGTATCTATCAATGTGTGCATGTGTGTGTGTATATGTGTATGCATTTCTACATGCTTAAAGTTGAGTGTGTGTGTTATACTTGCAAGTGTGTATGCATGCATGTGCATAGATCTATCTATGTGTGTGTAAGGGTACACTTGTGTGCATGTGTCTTTAAGTGTCCATGTACGTGCATGTGATTGTGTATATGTTTATGTGTGATTGTGTGCCTAGGTATGCATGCATGTGTGTGCATATATGTTTTCATGTGTATGTGTGTCAGTGTGTATGCATATGTTTGTATGCACGTGCATGTGTGTGTGCATGCAGGCACACATGTGTGAATATGTGTGTTTATGCGCTTGTGAACATTCAAAAAAAGCATGTGTGTGTGTGTGTCTATTCATGCATGTGTATTTATGAATAATTGTGTGTGTGTCTATGTGTGTGTGAGTGTTTCCTTTTATGTATGAGAGTGCATGCATGAATTTATTTGCATGCCCATGTGTTTATATGTGTAAGCATCTATGTGTGTGAATATGTGTATGTTTTTGTGTGTGTATGTCTATGCATGTGCGTTGTGTCTCTACATGCATATGTGAATTTGTGCAAGTGTGCATGTCTATGTGCATGAGTGTTGTTGTGTGTTTATGTGTGTATGTGTGTGTGGCTATATGTTTATGGTCATGTTTGTGTGTGTGCCTATGTATAGATGAATGCCCATGTGTGTGTGTGTGTGAGTTCTTGTGTGGGTCCATGCAAGCATGTTGGTATACAACTATGTGTGTGTGTGGATGTCTACATATGTGTATGTGTGCATGTGCGGGTGTGTATGCATGTCTATGTGCCTATTTGTGCATGTGTTTGTGTGCAAATGTATGTTTCTCTATCTATATGACCATATGTGTATGCATGTGTGTGTGGGTGTGCAAGAGTGTGAGCTTGCATGCATATGTGTGTCCATGTCAATGTGTAAATGTCCATCCTTGTGTAAGTTCAAGCATGTTTCATGTACATGTGTGTCTGCATGCATGTGTGTGTGTGTGTGTGTGTGCATGTGTGTGTAAATGTGTGTTTGCATGTGTTTGCATCATTAGGCATTTATCTATTCCTTTGTGTTCATGCATGTGTGTGTGCTTGTGTGTGTGTGTATGCATATATGTGTGTGCATGACTGCATGTATGTGTGTGTGTGCATGTATGTGTGTACATGTGTGTATGTATGGTTATGTGTGCTCTTGTGTGTATGAGTCAGTGTGTTTGTGTTTCTTTGCATGTGTGTCTGTATATGTGTATTTGCATGTGTTCATGTGTGTGTGAATGTGAGGGAGTGAGTCCATGCTTTCGTGTGCAGTTGTGCTCATATGCGCACATGTTCGTGTGCACATGTTTTTGGATATGTGTGTGTTTGCACGTGTGTATGCATGTGTTTGTGTGTCAATGAGTGCGTGCTTGTGTGCATGTGCATGTGCGAGTGAGTGAGTGCCTATCTTTATCTATGAGTGTGTGCACTCATCAGAGTATGTGTGTGTGTGTGTATGGGTGTGTTTGTATGTGCATGTTTGTCTATGTGTCTTTGTGTGTGTTTGTGCATTTGTGCATGTATGCAAGTGTGAGTGCGTACATGTGTGTATTCATCTATGCATGTGTGTGAATATATGTGCATGCATGTGTGTTTGTATGTGCATGTGCGTGCTTGTACAAATGATTATTTGTGTCTCTATGTATGCGAATTTGTGTGTGCATGCATCAGTGCGGATGTGTGCTTATATGCAAGTGTGTATGTGTGTGCATGTGTACATGCATGTGTTAGTGCTTATTTTTGTACATGTGTATGCCTGTGTATGTGTATGAGATTTTATATATATGCATGTGCATGAATATGAGTATGCATGTGTGTGCTTGTGCATTTGCATGTGTGTGCATGGGGATGTGTGTGTGTTTGTATTTGTGCATCCCTGAGTGTGCATAGGTGCACATGTGTGTTTGCACAAGTGTGTGTGCTTGCATGTTTATGTCTATGTGCATGTAGGCATGTGTCTATGCAAGCGGGTATGTGTGTCATTATGCATGTTTATATGTGTGTATGCATGTATGTTTCTGTGTGCATGTGTAGTGTGTGGAGGAGGGGTTTATGCACATGTGTTTGTGTGTATGGGTGTGTATTTGCTTGTGCTTGTGTGTACATGTGCATGTATGTGTGTGTTTTTGCATGTGCATGACTAGGTTTGTGCATGCATGTTAGCACGTGTGTGCCTGTGCATGTGTGCATTTATGTATGTGTGTTTGTGTGTGTTATTATGCAAGTGTGCTTGGGTTTGTTTGTGTGTATGCATGCATATGTGTTTGTGTAAGTGTATTTGTGTGATTATACATGTGTGCATCCATGCGCATGCATGTGTATGAGTTTGTGTGGATGGGTGTGGGCATATTTGTGTGTGTGTGTCTATGCATGTGTTTGTGTATATTCTTGTTTGTGTGTATGTGTATACATGTGTACATGTGTGCGTGTGAGGTAAGTACTCTAACATAGATATTATATCGATATTTTTGGTGTAGTTTCATTTGTTAAAATTAAAACTTTACATGTCTTGTAGATACTCTAGCATTGATATTACATGCATACATCTGATGTAGTAATACTTGTTGAAATTAAGACATTACATGTGATGTAGGCACTCTAACATGGATAATATATGCATATGTTTGATATAAAGTTATTTATTGAAATTAAGATATTGCAAATGACGTAGTGTTTTTTATCTTATAGGCACTAGAACATAAATATTATATGAGTATTTTTATATAGTGTTATTTATTAAATTGAAGGTATTACATGTGCTATAGATACTCTAGTATGAATATTACATGTGAATGTCTATCACAATACTAATTGTTAAATTTAAAATTTTGTATGAGATGTAGGCACTCTAGCATTAATATTATATATGTATGTCTTATGTTGTGCTAATTTGTACAAATTTAGACTTTAGATGAGAATTATGTACTCTAACATGGATATTGTTTGCATATGTTTGCTATAGTATTGATATGTTAAAATTAAGACGTCACATGTGTATTTTATACAGAGCATGTGATTTTAATTTATTGATGCTATTTAATAAGCCAATGCATAAATACTATGAAAACTAAGAATTTAATATGTGAAAGTAAATTAAAGAAATGGCAATTGATGATGTATTAAATGACATGAATGAACAATGACTTCTTAAAAATTAATGTATTGTTTTTTATGACTAGTGGCCATATAGGCCATAAGCATGAGATATTACCATCATAAGGTGGTTTGTGATCATATAGGTCACAAGGTTCAGATATTATCACTATATGGAGGCTAGTGACGATGCGGGTCACAAGATCGAGATATTAGTACTATGAGGTGACTAGTGATCATGCAGGTCACAATATTGAGACATTACCATCATGAAGTCACTAGTGGCCATGTGAGCCATAATATGGAGATTTTATCACTGTGGGGTTGTTAGTGCCATTCTAGATTGGACAAAGTGGAAAGACCTCTGGGGAACTTCTTTGTGAGTTGATTCCCCGATCCCCTCATTCAATCCAATCAAGATCCCCAGAGGGGGCCCCCAATTGATTTCAATTTTCTATATGAAATTATGATTTATACCTATTTTGATAGTCTTTTGGTTGTCAACCGCCAGACTCAACCCAGAGAATTCCTAATTACCTAACAATTCAAATCAATGGAAACATCTGTCCCACCGGATGTGGAAGGGAGAATTGGAGGTCTCCACAATCAAGACCCAATAACCCAAGAATATCGTCACACTTCAATAGTATACCGAGTACATAAAAAATATGATAAAATTGAGCATGATTATGCATGAGAATATAATATGATAAATCAATAAAAGAAGTTTTCATCCTTATTAAGCAAACAAAAATATGATTAGCATGTAAGGTTACTTCATGAAGTGAAAATAAGCATTGACAAGTAAGAGCACATTTAGAATAAGATATTTGGCTATGTGTGCTTGTTATTTCTTTTTGTGTTATCTCTTTTATGATTATAACATGGTTTTCTTTGATAACATAACATATTTCCTCTTTACATTCATATTAACTTTCATAAATATTATGCTTCATGTTTTTTATTAGACCTTACATATGGTTGTCCCAAATTATTCTTTATTTTATATATTTATTTACTCTTAGAGATAGTCTATTAAGCTAGTGATGGTTGGCTTAGTCATTTTTTAGCAAAACTTTTTAGGTATGATGGAGCCTCAAGAAAAAATAATTGTCATAAGAATAGGCTATAAGAAAGGAATGAATTGAAACTACAATATTTTTTGCTACAAGTTTTGTATAAAATAATTTATTAATAATGTGAAACAATCTACATTGTACTTATATGTGAAAACTAATATAACAATATAAGAAACTTTGAAACCTTTGACACATGGATGTTATGATAGTTTCTCTTATTTAAAGTTGTTGGAATTAAATATTTACAGTTAATAGTTGTAGATATGAAATATTATCATATTATAGTTATAAATCTTGTATTATTTTACTTGTAAATTTAGAATGCGAACAAAATTTAGAGGCAATTTTTTTTGTTTGAATTCTAAATTTTTGGAGAAATAATTGAATAATTGAAAAAAAAATAAGGGATGTCATACTTATGATATCAGAGATGATTTAATTAAAAAGGGTTAGAGCACAATTTAATGAGCAAATAAATTGAGATGAAATATCAAAAAAATGAAGAAGATGGGTCACCACATTATTGGTATTAGAGTAGTTAAATTCTGGGTATCACTACTTGAATTACATTTTCCTAAATAATTAAAATGTATGTATTAGAAACTACTGTTTTAGTAAAATTGTCTATATACAAGTGGTGAAAATAAAAAATATTTCATAGGATATAGAAATGAATAGGATGCCTTTTAAATCCCAATTGATTACGATAAAACTATTAGAATTTGATATTATCATTAAGATTGATTTGTTAATGTTCCATCAAGTCATTATTGACTATCAAGAGAAGAAATTAAAGATTCACATGATAGATGGTATTAATTTTTTTTATTTTTGTAAATAAAAAGGTACCCATAATATTCGTTTTGAAGGTTAAAAGATTTTTAAGAATTTGTTATGAGTGTTATCTAGTATCAATATAACAATTTGACAAAACTTAACTACAACTATAAGAAATTGTAGTGGCATATCAATATCTACATGTATTTCTTAAATATTTAGCTAGAATCTCACCTAATAGAGATGTTAAAGTTATGACTACATTGGTATCGAAAGTGGAACCAATCTCAAAAAAACCTTAAAGAATAACACTACTTGAATTACATGAATTAAAAATATAATTACTAAATCATATTAATAAAGGTTTTATCAAACTTAGTGTATCCTCTTGGAGTGAATCAATATTATTTACGAAAAAAGATAAAAGCTTAAGAATGTGCATGATTATAAAGAATTGAGCAAGATCACCATCAAAAATAAATATTATTTACCTAAAATAGATGAATTGTATGATTGATTGTAAGGAGCTAAAGTATTTGAAAGTTTTGTTTGAAATCTAGTTATCATTAATTAAAAAATTAGATAGGAAGATATCTTAAAAACTAATTTTAAAAATAGCTATAACATTTTAAATTTCTTGCATTATCTTTTAGATTAAGAAATGCTTGAGCAACTTTTCTTGATTTGATGAACATAGTGTTCAGCTAAAGGTTGGATCTTTTTGTTATTATTTTTATTGATCATATCTTAATCTATTCTATAGATGATGTAGAACATAAAAGACACTTGCATCTAGTGTTACATAGCATATCTATAACACTAATTATATGTGAGAACACTAATTATATGTAAAGTTTCCAAAATATAAATTTTGGTTATATAGCCTATCTGTGTTGAGGCATATAATTAGTGTATATGGAATCTCTATGGATTTCAAAAAGTAGCAGCTATTATCGAATGTCCTAGACCTAACAATGTAACTGAAGTTTGACATTTATAAGGTTTTTTTGTGTATTATAAAAATTTAAAAAAAGAGTTTATAATATTACAATACCATTAATAAGATTAATTCAAAAGATAGTGACTTTTGAGTAGAATTTACACTATGAAAAAGGGTTTTGAACTTGAAAAAAAAGTTAACTTCAGTACCTATTTTAACATTATTTAAAAGTGAAAAAAAATTTAGATATATACATATGTTTCTTTATAAGAACTTGGGTCTATATTAATGTAGAATAACAGTGTTATAGCATATGCCTCTAGGCATCTATGACATCATGAAAGAAATTATCTTATATATGATCTTGAGCTTGACATAATTATTTTTGCTTTAAAGATTTGGACACATTATGGTGAGAAAGAATATCTATTTACTAATCACCAAAGTTTGAGGTATATTTTCATCCAAAAAGAGTTAAATTTAAGACAACAAAGGTGGCTAAAACTACTTAAAGACTAACATGGAGATTATTTTCACCGAAGTAAAGAAAATGTTGCAATTGATGCATTACGCTAAATGGCCGGTCCCCATAGCATGATATCAAGTTTGGAAAAAGCACAAGTAATTGTTGAAAAGACTAGCTCAATTAAAATGTAATATAAATGGTTGTTAGAAGGAACTTTATCAATTAACTATTATAATAGAGTAATTGTAAGATTTGAAAGCTCCTTACGATGATGATGAAGACATCCAACAAATCCAAGCCAAGATTATTAAAGGAAAAGAATCAAATTTTAATTTAAATGGAGTTTTGTTTTATAAGAATAGAATATGTATTCCTATAATAGGTATATAAAAAACTTTATTAAAAGAGGCACATAATATAAGATATGTGGTACATCCAAAAATCATAAAAACATATGACTTAAAATAGATATTTTGGTGGAATAACATAATAGAAGATGTTTATGATTTTTATGAGTAAGTGCATGATATGTCGACAGGTGGAAGGGGACCATTAGAGACCAAGTGAGATGTTGCAAGCTTTTCATATTCTAATCTAAAAAGAGGAAGTAGTATAAATGGATTTTGTAGTTAGGTTGCCAAAAACCAACCAAAGATATGATGTTGTATGGGTCATTATTAATAGATTAACAAAATCAACCCATTTTTACCTATCACAACTTCTTATTTAGCTAAAAGGTTAAAATTAATTTATTTTGATTAAATTATAAAATTACATAGAGTATTCAAGACAATTACATCTGATTAAGATTTTAATTTCACTTTGCATTTCTAAAAAAGGGTACATGAAGCATTTAATACTCAATTATGATTTAACAAATCTTTTCATCCTCGAATAGATGGACACACTTAAGAACTATAAAGATTTCAGAGGATATGTTAAAACTAAGTATATTAGATTTTGGTGAAAGCTAGGATACTCATCTAGTATTCACTAAATTCACTAACAATAATAGTTATCAATCAAGCATCAAAATGGTGCCATATGAGACACTATATGATACAAAATATCAATCACCCATGTGTTGATATCAAGTAAGTGATAAAGCTTAATAAGGGTAAGTATTGAAAGATGACCCAACTCAAAAAACCCCAATTATTTATGAAAGAATATAGAAAGCACAAGATCATCAAAAGAAGTATTTTGACATAAAACATAAAAAGGTGGAGTTTCAAGAAGAAGATCATATATTCTTAAAGCGAGTCTACTGAAGGGTGTAACTGAACTTAAAAAGGTAAGAAGTTGAAGGGAAGGTATATTAGACCTTCTAGATACCAAAAAGAGTTGGGGATGTTGAATATAGAATAGCATTACCTCCAACATTAGTAGACATGCATAATGTCTTTCATACTTTAACAAAGAAAATGCATTATTGATCCATCTCATGTAATGCAATGTGATACAAATACCATAAAATTGCAACCAAATCGATGTTATGAAGAGAATCCTATAAGGATCTTAGCTAACGAGATTAAATATTTAAGAAAGAAAACAATTCTTATGGTTAAAACATAATGGCAAAATAAAAATTAATGTGAAGCTACCAGGGAACTCTATGATGAGATAAGAAAGAAGTATCTCGAGCTATTTTAAATTTTGAGGATGAAAGTCTAACAAGGAAGGGACACTTTGTAACATCTTTGATTAGAGAATATGATACAAATTGTAATGTCTCATAAAACATACAAAAATGTTATAAAATAAAATACTCTAAAATATAAAAAAGAATATTGAATTGAATAGAGCTTATCAAAATAAGTCCAACTATGTTTTTGGAGTTCATTTATAATTTTTAAGAATTATTAAAGTTAAGACGTACAAATACACACACACACACACACAGATATATATATATATATATGTATGTATATATTAAGTTTTTTATTTTTCTTAAATTTGAAATTTCTTTTTCCTTCTACCAACCTTGTGCTCGATGCATACTCTAGAAAAGGAGATTTTCATGCGCCTAGCCGAGAGCTTCATCAAACTCACTTCATTGAAGGTGAATGTTATAGGATCATTGAACATAAATGAAAATCAAGGAGTTTGGTGTTGTGGCAAGAATTTGTGAGTTTTGAAACCACCATTCACATTTCATTTTACTTTTGAGTTCTTTACTTTTTGGTAATGTAAGCTAAAATTTGGTTTTCATTAAGATCTTATTTGTCCATTTGGTTGATAGTGTATAAAATTGTTTGACTTTCACAAGTTAGGGTCTCAATAAAATCGAAAATCAAGAATGGTGGCAAGAAAGAGGTCATATTTACAATTTATAAACTTAGTTATGTAATTCTATATTTATTGTTTGATAATTGTTTAATTGATATAAGACTTTGTAAATTTTGTAAAGAAAATTACAATTGATAAGAAAAAATTCACAAAAAATTTTTAACAGCAACAAAATTATTCAAATAATAACAAAAATTATGAGATAGACACTCTAACATAGATATTAGGTACATAAGTTTGTTATAGCATTATTTGTTAAAATTAAGATATTACATGTGATGTAGGTACTTTATATTATGTGTAGTTTGATGTAGTGTTATTTGTTAAAATTAAAGCATTTCATGTGATATAAGCACTCCAACATAGATATTATATGCATATGTTTAATATAGTATTATTTGTTAAAATTAAGCATTACATGTGATATAAGTACTCTAACTTGGATATTGTATGTATATATTTGATGTACTATTATTTGTTGAAATTAAGATATTGCATGTGATGTAACACTTTGACATTGATATTATATGTGCATATTTGTTGTAATGTTATTTATTTAAATTAAGATATTGTATGTGATGTAGAACACTCTAACATAGGAATTATATGCACATGTTTGATATAATACTTTTCATTAAATTTAAGATAATGTATGTGATGTAGATACTCTAATACGACTATTATATGCATATGTTTGATGTAGTATTATTTGTTAAAATTAAGACATTGCATGTGATGTAGGAACTCTAGCATGAGTATTACATACGAATGTTTATTGTAATACTAATTATTAAAGTTACAACCTTGCTTGAGATGTAGAAACTACAACATAAATATTATATGAATATATTTAATGTAGTATTGATTTGTTGAAATTAAGATCTTGCAAAAGAACTAGATACTCTAATATGGATATTATATGCATACGTTCGATGTAGCATTGATTTGTTAAAATTAAGTTATTAGATGGGAGCTGTGTGGAGACGGAGCACTGGCGACGCTGAGCTTGTGAGGGTGCCTGAAGACGGAGTGCTGGTGGCAGAAATTGGAGGATAGGTGATTGGAGCACTAGAGACCAGAGGACGGGCCAGCGACGGGTTGAGGGGTTGGCCCAAGACTGAAGACTAAAGAGAGCCATTTGGGAGCACACTACTTTACTCTCGTCTGGTGCACCCGCACGCTGGGTGGTGGGGAATTACTAGGGTCGAGTGCCTGTGGTGCACCTCATGCACTACCAGTCAATGTAAGGTACCTCACTACAGTACTTACAACCCTGGGTCTTTTGGGCATGTACATGTGCCCTGTTTCGTTGTGGAAGACAACACGGAGATGCAGCCACCTGGAAATTCAAAATTTCAATTCTATGGAAAGCTAGTTTTCGCGGTGATGCTAGGATAGGTTTAACAAGCAAGACTCTGTGCGATGTAGGATACCTCCCTTTTTGGTGGTGGTCTTCTTTGCGTGGGAACTACATGAATATATGGTTTTGGTGATACCTGCAGCCTTAATGGCAGAAGACAAACAGTATAGCAAGAACCAAGGGGAGGAAGAGCAACAAGAAAAATAGGACTTTTGAGAGCAAATCTTCAGAAAGAGAATGTTATCCTATCACAACAAATAAGATGGAGATGGGCACTGGGAGGAATGACCTAGCTTCTAGAGTATTAGCTGATAATGGCAAGGAAGGGCTCTTAATGCAAGAGGCAGAGCCATCAAATGATTCTACTACTTCTTCCTGTAGCACTGTGAACTCGGTGGACTCTGTTGCGAGTCTGAAGACTTTTGGGAAAAAGTGAAGGTGCGCTTGTTGATGCTTTCGAGCATCTAGTGCAGGGCACTGATGCATGAGGACATGATGATGCCTATGACGCGATGGCAAGAATAGCTGAGCTGGGAGGACAAAGTGAATATAGCTGAGGAGCATGGAGGATGCACATGATCGGAGGGGACTTTGTGTCCTGATCAAGGTGCTGTTGGGGGGTGGCATGTATTGCTCAACTGCAGGCTACGAGTAAGGAGGCACAACTGAATAGAGTCAGCTTCAAGGAGGCTTTAATTTCCAAGAACAACGTCACAAACGGACGTGTGACCTCCATTGTGCGACAGTCCATCGTCGATGCAAAGCATAGAGATACGGGCATGCCTGACAATGTTGACAATGATGATATTTTTATGTCCTCTAAAGCATGCTACAGACGCATCGAATTTCACAGGTTCAATTGGGTAAGACACGTGTATGGGAATACTCTCCCGTTTTTTGTTGTCGTAAGAGTGTTGCAGAAGCAATGGGGTCATTATAAGTACTTCAGAATTTTGGATTTTCCTTTGGGATGTTTCTGTCTACATTTTCAATCCATGTAAGATAGAAACAAAGTCTAGCTGGGTGACCCGTGGCAAGTTGCTGGCCAAGCCATGGGCCTGGACGTGTGGTCACATGACTTTTGGCCAAATGCCAAGACGGTGATGTGTGCACCAGTGTGGGTGTGATTTTCTTGCCTCCCCTTAATATACTGGGACATTAAAAAATTTTGAGAATTATAAAGTCATTTGAGGAGCCAATCTTGCTAGACGGGTGGACCACTGACATGCAAAGATCCACGTTTGCAAGAGTGTGCATCAGAATGGATCTATCGAAACCCTTAAAACCAGGCCTATGTCTAAGAGGGGAGTTTGGAAGATTTTACCGACCATTCAAATATGAGGGGCTGCCTCTGGTGTGTTTCATCTATCGGCATGTTGGCCACCTTGTGGGGCAATGTAGTGTGGGGTTGACTCGAGAGGCTGTGCCTCTGTGCACAACTGGGATGATGAGGAGTGGGGAAGAAGCTGGGATGCAAGATGAGGCACGTATAACTATTGTGGCTCGTGTAAGCAAGGAGCCTGGATGAGGACCGCTTAAGGTTGTAGTGGTGGACACACATGGCGGGTCTACCACAGAGGCAAAGTGCTCTAGTGTTCCGAGAGTGCTAGGTCAATAGCAGGAGTCCCACTCATGTGACTCAGAGGGGAACACAATGCAAGGGGTCCTGGGTCCATGGATGCTTGTTCAACCTTGATGCAGGAGGTAGGGCATAAATGCACGACGAAATTCACCTAGCAGGGCAAGTCATACATGCAGAACCTCGAAGCGACTTACTAGAGGTGGCGTAGATGCGAGAATGTATGACAGGGAGAGAAGTTTATCCGATGCTAGAGGGAGGGACTAAATAAGGAGAGCATGGAACCCAAAGGCCAGGGAGATTGGTGAGAAAGAATCACGTCCAAAAGCTCTGCTGAAAGAAGCAGAAATATGGCAGAATGTGTTGGACAGAATAAATAAGGGGAAGAGGCCAATGCTGGAGGAGGTATATGTTATGGAGGAAAATATACGTATTGATAGATCTCACACTGCTAAGATGTAAGAGGGCTACTCCTAGGCTACACTTCGTGAGGTGTAGGGGATATCGAGATGGACACTGGTGGCAACCTTCTGCTTCACCGTGGAGGAAGTGTAATGTTGTGGCTGTTAGCATGCCATACTACTATACATTTAATTTCAGGCAGGTGTAGAGATCGCTCAGCATATGCAGGAATGTGGGGTGTGTGTGCATTATTAAGGGTGCGATGTGCACTGAATGGCATGAAAACTTGAGGTGGTGGGATGGAGACAAAGCAGTCACATGCTGGCACTATGTGTGGTTGTGTACGTGCGTGACAGTGTGGAGCACTCACATAGGGTGGAGGAAACTACGATATATGATAAGCACGTGTTTTTGTGTGATAATGCTTACGTGCATTCAGACCCCTTCCTTCACTCATCTATGAAGGAAAATTGGAGCACATGTTGGAGCGATTATGCCTGTGCTGGCGTGGGTTCACTGCTCACGCCTCAGCAATGCGCACTTTCATGGTCACATGGGGAGTCCTACTCTACGATGGTGGCAACACTGGGGTTATCATAGCATACCTAGATGATGAGATTTGCTATTTGGAACATAAGGGGTATCTAGGATAAGAAGTCGAAGTGTTATTTATAAAGATTTGTATGTTATAGAAACATAGCTGATGTGGCCCTTATGGAGATGAAAGCTCAAAGGTTCTCGAGGAAGGATGTCGATTGGATTCTTAAAAGAGGGTGGAGCTTTACGGTGTAGCCTTCGGCTGGTAAATCAGTAGGAATTGTTTTGTTGTGGAAGAGCTGGGTTGACATCAATGTCACTGGCACCTACCTGCATGTCGTTGCCTTTGAGGTAAGGCTGAGAGGTGTGGTTAAGCTTAAATGCTATGTACTGTATGGCCCCAAAGAACAATATAAGCGACAGAAAGTCTGTGATGTCGTGAGGAAGGAGTCTAGCAGCGATGATCCTCTTGTTGTGATGGGAGACTTTAACCTCGTTATGGTGCAAAGTGAGAAACGGGGTGGGAAAAAATTTACTTATGGCAAAGGGCAGCAGGAGTTCATGGATATCATGAAGGAGCTGTAACTGGTGGACTTAGAGTTTATTGGCAATAACTTCACCTGGTGTAACGGGAAGAAGCGTGGCACTCTTATCCTGAAGAGACTTGATTGGGTGCTCATGAACACTGTGGGCCTACATGCATTCCTTGAGTGTTCTGTCATGCACCTTGGCTAGCTTGGGTCTGACCACTACCCTCTGCTTGTTGATTTAGGTGGTAGAACGTTATGGGGGGACAAGAGAAGGATTCAATTTGAGAGTGTCTGGTTGGACTTCCCTCAGTCAATCAGGGTTATGCATCAAGCATGGTGTAGGCCCGTGACGGGCAATCATATGGAGGAATTGTCGACAATGTTCCATCGCTCTCTGGTTGTGCTGCGAAAGTGGAGCAAAGCCGAAGTGGGAAACATCACTAACAACAATGCTGAGCTGGAGAGAAATATTAACGAGCTATAGATTGAGGAGTCTCATGAAGGGCTGGATGATAAGGAAAGCTCGTGCCTTAGTTGCATGATTTTGGCTTTCCATCGTGGCTGTGCTCACGAGGAAAGATGGTGGTTGTAGAGAGCAAAGCTACTTTGGGAGCAGTTGGGGGATCGCAATGCTCGTATTTTTCATGCGGTGGAGACTACGCATGCGCACAAGAACTAGATTGCTCAGCTGAAGGAGGCTAACGTTAACATGGAGAACACTTTTGAGAGGATCTATGCCATCATAAGGCCCTTCTTTGACGCAAAGTGGCATTGCATAGGGCGTGCACCACCACCGATGATGTTTGTGCCACACGCCAGCATCAGTGAAGACCATGCTAATCAGATGATTTGTAAGGTCACTTAGAAGGAAATCACTGTAGCTATCAGAGGCATTAGAAGGAACAAAGCTCCAGCATTGACGGGGTCAGTGTCGAGTTTATCCAAGGCTACTGGGCGATTACTCACAGAGACATCATTCGTGCAGTGCTCGCCTTCTTTGGGGAGTAGCGGATGTCGAATGAGTGAAAGGATACGCTGATTCTTCTGATTCTTAAGAGGCATAGTGCATGTAAACCAGAACATTTTTGGCCTATCAACCTCTATAATGCCATATGCAAAGTGGTTGCGAGAATTTTAGTTGAGAGAGTTAAGCTGGTGATGCCTTCTATCATCTCGTGCGAATAAGGAGCCTTTGTCCCTAGACGCAGCATTTCGGACAATGTATTCATCGCATAAGAAATAGCCTCCATAATGCACTCCTGCACTGCCAAGGCAGGGCTCATGGTAGTTAAAATTAACATGAAGCAAGCACATGACAACGTAAAATGGGATTTTGTGCTCGGGATGTTTAAGCTTATGGTCTTTCCTCCTCTATGGTGCCACTGGATTGAAGCCTGCATCACTTATCCAAGATTCGGGGTCCTAATTAACGGTGCTCGACTTCCCTGGATGGAGGCATAGTGTGGGCTCCGGCAGGTTTGCCCTCTCTCGCCTTACCTGTATGTTATCATGACAGAATATCTCTCCTTGCTGGTGCGTGAATATGAGATGAGGTAATTGCTCAGGTTTCAGTGTGGATAGAATGCGCCACTGATCTCGCATTTGCCGTATGCGGACGATGTCCATCTATATGAGTCAGCAACGTGCAAGGCCGCACGCGCGGTGCACAGAATCATGAAGGACTTCAGCATTACTATGGGGTTGCATGTGAACTACTCTAAGTCCAAGGTTTATTTAAGCAGAGTTATGGGCAGAAAGAAAATGAAAATTGTTGCGATGAAACTATGGAGCAGGGCCAGAACCTTAGTTATCTTGGGGTTCCTATTGTGGTGAATCGTCTGAAAAAGATTGACTTCAACTTTCTGATTCAGAAGATGGAAGTTTATTTTGCTAATTGGTAGATTTGCCCACTTTGGCTCGCTGGTAGAGCTGCAATGGTAACTTCTGTTCCCAACGCCATCCTGAGCTACATTCTGTGCCACTACATTGTGCTGAAGGGGGTCATAGACGAGATCGAGAAGAGGATTAGAAATTTCCTGAGGTGTGGGGCTAGCAGCTCGCAAACAATTCACTATGCGTCTTGAGATAGTGTCACCCTAACAAAGGCTGTGGGTGGACTCGGGCTATGGGACCTGCATATTTGGCAATGCATTCTACAAATGAAGCATTCCAACCTTCTACTAAGCCACTAGTCTCTAGGTGGATATTATGAGATAGAAATATAATGTGGCACATACCACTTTGAAGGCACCTTGGGGCACTTCTCATGCATGTAGGCTGGTGTTGAAGGCTATGTCGAGCGTTGTGTCCAATTTTGTGCAAAGAATCGGCGATTGGAAGAGAGCAAGGTTTTTGGAAGACAATTGAATTAGATTCTTTCCTATTTGCAGCTGGCCTACATTCATTAATATGAACAGGGTGTGGCTTGTGAGCATGGCTGAGTGCATTACAGTGGCTGGTGTATGGGATGAGGGTAAAGTACATGCATGGGCTGGTGATCTCCTGTTCGATAGGGTGAGGCACCTTCCCTAGGCCCAGATGTTTGGTCAGCACACTCTGCTTCAATTGCACACAGAGACTGTGAAGGTTGATAACGGGAGGTTCTACATGTACCTGAGATGCAAAGCAGACAACGACACCAGGAGGAGAATGAAGCAGGGCGTTGAACAAATGTATATGGAAACTGAGAGTGCTATCGAGGATGCGCATCTTCCATGGCACATGGTGGGGGATCATCTTCTTACGACTATTTGGATGGCACGGAGAGGTCTGGTAGAGTGTAGTGGGTGCACATGGAGGTGTAATATGGAGGAATCTATGCAGCATTTTACATGGGATTGCCGACGTGCGTAGGAGCTCTAGGTTGACTATCAGGCATGCGAGGCCATGCCCACGCTTAGGCTTGCTTAGGGAGTGGGTGCTGGGCTGGCATTTCTGCAATGGTTTCTGGATTTCATGGGTTCATCGGGGGCGAGACATGGCGAAGGAGCGATGCATGCTGCTACTTTGGCTACCATTATGTTCTACATATGGGAGAGATGGAACACTAAGAGTCAAAAAGATTTCATGGTCAACTGCTGCATTATGATGCGCAAGGTAAACAATTAGATTATTGCAGCAACAAAGCATTGCATCTTTTACTCATCCATGTCTAGCGGGAACCCATGTAGCTCCTCTAAACTCCTTGTAGCCCATATTTGGGTTCCCCCTACTAGATGGATAAAAGTGAATTGTGACGATGCTATTAAGGAGGATGTCATTGGGCTTGGCCTGGTGGTGAGGGACTACATGGGCAAGCCTTTACTGTTGGTTGGAAAAGAGTTGTCTCATAGGTGGGGACAGCTTTGGAGGTTCAAGCAATGCTTGAAGCTCTTGATTTGTTAAGGGACACCCTCTGCCAGTATCACTCAGTTGAGATTCAAACGAATTTGATGTCGATGCTACAGGAGGTGCACATGCTGATCTCGCACCCGCCTGTGGTAGGTTCCTTTGCTGAGTCTATTAAGCATGTACGAAGCTTGCATGCACTTAGATTCTAGCACATTCACAGAGAGGGGAATGCGCCAGCTGACTTGGTTGCACATGTTGCCTATTGCACTTATTTTGTGTGGGGGTTAGGGGTGCCCCTTCCCAAGCCCCTCCTTAAACTTATATTGTCACACTTCATGTTTAATCCTTTGTGAGGATCATTCATTTTTTACTTTTTGTAGGGCTTATGCCGCCTTTTGAATCAAAAAAATTAAGTTGTTATATGTATATATTATACAGAGCATGCAATTTTTATGTACTGATGTCAGCTGATGATCTAATGTACAAATACTATAAAAAATAAGTTATTTACTATTGAAAATAAATTAAGCAAATGATAGTTTATATGTATATATTATATAAAGCATGCAATTTTATGTACTGATGTCAGCTGATGATCTAATGTACAAATACTATAAAAAATAAGTTATTTTCTATTGAAAATAAATTAAGCAAATGATAGTTTATGATATATTAAATGACATAAATGAATAGTGACTTCTTAAAAATTGATATGTGCTAATCTTTGTAGTTAGTGGCAATCCAGGCTACAAGATTAAAATATTACTATTGTGAGGTGGCTAGTGACTATACGAGTCACAAGATTAACATACTACCAACATGATATGGCTAGTGAACATATGGGCCGCAAGATTGAGATTTCTCGTAAAGATATGCACATCAAAAATATGGCAAAACTAGGTATTGTTTTATATGAGATTATAATATGATAAATCAATAAGTGAGATGTTTATTGTAACTAAATAAACCATAATAGAGTTAACATTTAAGGTTTACTTAGTTAATTAAGGATAAGCATCGATAAGTAATGCCACATTAAGAATAAGAGATTTAGCTGCATGTTCTTGTTATTTATTTTAATAATTATAACATAGTTTTTTAATAACATAACATATTTTCTCTTTCATTCATGTTGACTTACATCCTTACATGCTATAATTGATATTTATGATTAGACCTTACATATGGTAGAAAAAAAATAATACTTATTCTATATATTTATTTACTCTTAAAAATGGTCTACTATGCTAGTCATGATTGGCTTGACCCCTTTTTAGCACTAACACTTTAGGCACAATTGAATCCTAACAAAAAGAGGATTACCTATAAAAATAGCCTATAATAAAGAAAGAATTGAAATCATAAAGGTTTTTAGTGCAAGAGTTGTATTAAATAATTTATTAATCATGTGATACACTTATCATTTTATATAGTCATGAAAATTAATGAAATACCATAAGAAAATATGCAAACTATGCCATGTGGACAATATGATAGTTTTGCTTGTTTAATGTTATTGAATTTAGATGTTTACTGGAGTTGTGGATGTAAACTACATTATTTCATATTATAGATATAAACGTTATGTTCTTATACTAGTAAATTTCGAAAATAGAGAAAATCTAAAAGAGATTTTGTTATTTAAATTCTAACTTTTTAATGGATCAATTGAATATATGACATAAAAATAAGGGATGCCATATTTGTAGTATTAGAGATTATTTAACTAAAAAAATTAGAGCACAATCTAATGAGAAAACAAATTAAGTTGGAATTTGGAAAAAAATAAAAGACATTATAGTGCATGCATTTGTGTGTGTGTGTATGTGCATGTATGATTGTGAATGTGCGTGTGCATGTGTGTGCATGGGTGTGTGTGTAAACCTATGTATGTGTATGTGTGTGTGCATGTGTATGCCTGCATATATATGCATGTGAGAGCACGTGTGTGTGCATGTATGTGCATGTTTGTGTGAGTGTTCATGCATGTGTGTACATCCACATGTGTGTGTGTGTGTATGCATATAAATCTATGTGTGTGTGTGTAGATGCATCTTTGCATGTGTTTGTATGTTTAAGCTTGTGTATGTGTGCACATGTGTGTATGTGCATGCAATTACTATGGGTGTATAAGCATGCACATGTACATTTTTGTGCATTTATGCATGCCTACATGGGTATGCACATGAGCTTGCTTGAGAAAGCATATGTGCTTATGCATTTGTTTGTATGAATTGGTGTATATGTAGGTTTGTATATGTGAGTGTGTATGTGTACGTGTGCTTGTTTGCGTTTGCTTGTTCATGTGCATATATGTACACAATTGAGTGTGTGTGTGAGTGACCATGTGTGCACATGTATCTACATGTGTGTGTTTGTCTATGCATTTGAATGCATGTACATGTGTATGTGTGCACAGGAATATGCGTGTCTATGTGCATGCTTGTCTATAAGCCTTTGTGTATGCAAGTGTGTGTGCATATGACTTTGCATGTATGTGTTTGTGTGTGTCCATGTGTAGGTGCATGTCTATGTGTAGGTGTATGAGCATGTGTTCATGCAAGTTTGCATGTGTGTCCATGTGTGCATATGTGTATGTGTGTATATATGTGTGGATGTGTGTATATGTGTGTGCATATGCTCTTGTGTGTGTGGATGTGAGAATATTGTTGTGTGTCTCTATGCATGTATTCGTGTGTCTATTTCAATGTGTATTTGTGTATGGGTAGGTGTGTGCATACATATATAGTTGTGTTATGGTATGGGTGAGGGTGTGTGTGTGTGTGTGCATGCATGTGTGTGTGTGTGTGCATGCATGTGTGTATGTAAATCCATGTGTGTTATTATATTTATGTATGTGTGTGTAACTGTTTGTGAGTGTGTGTGTGTGTGTATGTACTTATGTAGATGCAGTATGTGTGGGAATATATTTTTTGCATTTGTGTGCACACCTAAGAGTGTGCATGTGTGTGTTTTCCTATGCATGTATGTATTTGTGTGCATGAGCATGCATGTGTGAATGTGTGTGGGTGGGTGCATGTGTGTGTGTTATTTGCATGCATGTGTGTGAATGTGGGTGGGTGTGAGTGTGTTTAGGTGTGCATGTTTGTCCATGTGAGTGCGTTTGAGTGTTATTTTTGTTTATTTGTGCATGTGTGTGTTCGTGTGTATGGGTTTGTTGGTGTGCATGTATGCACATGTGTGTGTGTGTGTTGGTTTGTGTGTGCATGTACATACATGGTTTTTTTATCTATGTGTGCTAGTGTTTGTCTTGAGGTTTATGCATGAGTGTGTGTGTGCATGCTCTTACATTCATGCATGTGTCTGATTGAATGTGCACACATGTATATGTGAGAGTGCGTGTAGGTGTCATTGTGTTCTTGAGTTTATGCATGTGGATATGTGTATGCATGAGTGTGTGCTTGTGTGTATGCATGTGCATGTGTGTGTGCACATAGGTACATGTGCTTATGCACATGCGCATGTATATCACTGTGCAAGTGTGTATGTGCATGTGCATGAGTGTTTGTATGTGTGCAAATTTATGATTGTGTGTGTCTATCTACATATCTTTGTGTGCATGAATGTGTGCACATGTGTGTATGTGTGAACATCTGTGTGCATGTGCATGAGATAGTGCATACATGTGTGTGTTTGTGTAAATATATGTGTATGTTCATCCATGTATATTTAGATTCATATTTTAGTTGAGTAGCATGGATGTTGCATTCGATCTCCTTATATTATGCTGAGTGGAATTCTCATATAGTTGATGTCATTTCTTCAAACTTTATACTTCAACTCATTTTAGACATTATATAATTTATCTTGATACTAAAAAATAATTTATTATTATTTTTTGGGGTTTTTCAATTTCACAATAATTCGAAATAAGGTCTGATCAAAACACGACAAACATCATTGTATTTGCTTTGACGTGCTCTATCGAACTAAATTCTCATCTTTATTTTTCAAAATACTTTATTTTAGAAAGTTTTGGAAATTTATATGGGATAACATAAATTGTACCTAATTTATTGATCAAGGATGTTATGCTCAATTGCCTAAGTACTTTGAAATGTAACTTTCTTGTATATTTTATCTTATTTCTCCAAATGTTTCTCTTTCAATTGGTTATTTTACTATGTAACTCTAAATCTTGTCTCATGTAAGTATACATTGACTTCATTTTTTTATGTTACTTTTCTTAAATTTATGTCATTTCAAGTTCAATATATATTTATTTATTATTAAAATAATAATTTATTATTATGTTAGCTTATTTAACTTAGTAGTTTGTAGCAATTCCAATTGAGATGAACAAAACCTTGCTATACACATCTTTAGCTCTATCCAATTTTTTTTATCTTTTTAAAGATTTTATTATTATTGGTTTTGCTCACTATACAAATCATTTCAATTGGTACCTCATTTATCGATCAAGGCTGTCAAACTTGATTTGCATGGTGTCATAGATAGCAATTTTCCAAAACAATTTGTCTCATTTATACGAAATTGTTTATTTAATTTCATCATATTATTATCTAACTTAAAAATCTCTTTGATTAGGTTATATTACATTATTCATTTATCACATTTCAATTATGATAAATATTTTTTTAAAATTAAAATAATACGTTGTTATTAGTTAAGCTAATTTTTGTTCGTAATTCATTATAATTTAAAAAAGGTCAAATATAACTGAAACAGATATCGTTCCACACATCTCAATGAGTACTATCCATTTAGAAATTAACTTTAAAATTTTTAAAAATTTTATTTTCAAAATGTTTTGTATGCTTTATTAGACATTTTTATTTATATCTTATTTAATAAAGAAGGATGTTCCATTAGATCCCTTCTTATGTGACCTTTACATCACCTTTTACTTTTATTATATTTTCATAATTTAACTTATTTCAGCTCTAATATATATTTAATTAATATTAAAAGCATAATTTATTATTACTTGTGCTTTATTTTTTTTTCATAATTCAAAGTAATTTCAAATGTTATTTGATCAAGTCAAAACAAAGGTTTACAGACTCATTTTGATGAGCTCTGTCTAATTAAATTTTATTTTTAATATTTTAAATGTTTTTTTAGAGTTCTTATATGCTTTACTAGAGATTTCAATTCTTAACTAATTTCATGTTTGAGGATATTATGCTTGATAACCTTAAATTATGGAATGAAATGTTCTCATATAATCTATTCCATTTCTTAAAAAATTTAGCTTTGTTTTTCATGCATTTCTATATATCTCTGAATCTCTTCTTATGTGACCTTTACATCACTTTGATTTCGTTATATTACATTTATTCAATTTATCTTTCCTCAACATGGACATATATTTACATCATATTAAGATAATATTTTTTTTATAATTTATGTTTTTTTAATTTGGTAATTCATAAAAATATCAAAGGGGGTCTAATTGAGAAGAAAGAAATGTCATTATACTTATTTTTGTGACATATGTCTAATTAAATATTTTATTTTACATTATTAAATATTTTACTTTCTAAGGTCTTGGAATGTTTTATGAGACATTACTATTTGTACTAGATTTAATGACTAATGATGTTATACTTAATCTCATTTATATATAGGAATGCAACTTGTACAATTTATCTAATTTTCCTAATTTGTTTGGCTTTTGTTTGGTTAATGATGATGCTGCTCCAAATCTCTTTCAGTGTGCCCTGACATCTCCTTAATTTAATTATATAACATTGCATCAATTTATCTCATTTCAATTTCAATATATATTTGCTTTATGTTTAAAAAATTATTATTATTATTGCATATTACCATTGTAATTGATAGTAATTTTAAACGAGATTTGAATGAGACACTATAAACATCGTTCCATTTGTCTAGATGAACTCGGTCCAATAAAATATTTATTTTAATAATTTGATGCCTTTTATTTTTTAAAGTTTTTACGACTTTTTTAGTAACATTTATTTGTACAAAATTTGATGATTCATGATGTCACACTCAATCTCCTCATTAGAAGAGATTCCAACTACCCTATACAATTTATTAAAATTTAATAATAATTTATTATTATTTATGCATTTTTATTTTGTAATTAGAAGTAATTCCAAAGAGTTTTGATTAAGATGCAACAAAAATGATTGGATTCATCTAAAGAAGTAATATATATTAAATTAATTTTATATTTGTAATTATTTTCTCTTATGTCTTGGCATACTTTTTTAAACATTTTGATTCCCACCTAATATTTTGATTAAGAATGTAAAATATCTTAATGAGCTCTATCTAATTAAATATTTATTTTCAAATTTTAAAACATTTTATTTTCAAGGATTTTTAATAATTTATTAGATATTTTAAACTTTAGTTTACTTAACTATCGAGAATGTTATACTAATTTTCCTGGAATACAACTTTTGAGTTGAATGTTTCTCATTTTTTCAAATATTTTACTTTAATTTTGTGATATTACTCGAAAATTCTAATTTTTCTCTCATGTTACTGTTATATCTGTTAGATTTTGTTATATTATATTGCTTCAATTAATCTTATTTCAACTAAAATATATGTATTAACTTAATATAAAAATAATAATTTTTTATAATTTCTAGGTTTTTTTGGGTAATTAATTGTAGATCTAAATGAAGTTCGATCAACGTGATAGAATCGTTATTGGACTCTTATCGATGGGAAATATTCAGTTAAATATTCCTTTTTGAAAATATTTTTTTTCAATGGTTTTGTTATGTTTTATGATATATTTCAATTTATACCAAATTTTATTGTAAAGGATTTTACACTCGATCTTCTTAGTGTCTTGGAATGCAATGTTTTTATAAAATTTATATTATATTTTAAAATTTCTTCTTTTATTTAGTTATAGTTTTTTGTAACTCTAAATCTCTTCTCGTGTGAGATTTACATCATATTAATTTTGTTATATTGCATTGGTCCACTTTATCTAGTTTCAGCTTTAATATATATTCATAGAATATTAAAATATTTTTTATTTATGCTTATTTAGTTTTATAATTAGTAGTAATTCCAAATGAGGTTCGATCAAGAAGAAACAAATGTCACTAAAGTTATTCAACATGATCTATCCATTTAGACAAAGATTTCATTATTTTTAAATATTTTATCATCTATGATTTTAGCACGCTTTAACTAACACTTCAATTCATACGTGATTTGACGATTGAAGTTGTGCTCAAACATCTTAATATCTTTTAATGAAAGTTTCCTGAACCATTTACCTCATTTTTTAAAATGTTTTACTTTGATCTTTTGTATTATTGTGTAACTCTAAATCCCATATCATGTAATGTTTACACTATCTTTATTTATTTTAATTATATTTATTTAATTTATCTCATTCAAGTTTAATATAATAAGAATAATTTCTTATTATTTGTGCTTATTTTCTTTTATAATTTGTAATGATTCCAATTAAGGTCTAATCGAGAGAGAACAAATGTCATTGGACTAGTCTTGACAAGTTCTATCTAATTAAATATTTAATTATATATTTGTCAATATTTTTTTAAGGCTCTTCTCACAGATTATGAGTCATTTTTATATGATTTGATTATTGCACATGTTACACTTGATTACCATACTATCTTGAAATGTAACTTTTATATTATTTTATTCTTTCAAATTTTTTATTTTTATTTTTTACCATGGAAACCTTAAAATTCTCTCATAAAACTTTAAATCACTTTGAATTAGCAATATTAGAGTCTTTGAATATTTTTAAATTTCAATATACATAACATTAAAATTTTAATTATTTTTTATTTATGCAAATTATATTGATAATTCATACTAAAATTTTTTGAATGTGGTTAGATGAAGATGAAGTAAATAATATTTAACTCTGCTCATCATGCTCTATATAATTAAAAACTCATTTCAATGTTTTTAAAAGTTTTATTTTTTAAGATCTTCACCATTGTTTCACAAAACTTACGTCATCTTCACAAATTGTTTGCGTTGATTTTTTTTGTATAACTACTTAACTCTAAATCTCTTCCCATGTGACTTTTACATCACTTTTATTTAGTTATATAAATGGCTTCAATTTGTCTCACCATAGCCTTAAAATAAATGTACTTAACATAAACATAACAATTTATTATTAATTATTATTATTTAGTTAAATAATTAACAGGAATTATAAGTGTCGTCTAATCAAAATTGAACAATCATCGTTAGACCAGTCTTGATGAACGCATTAAAAATTAATATTATTTTAAAATTTTAAAATAATTTTATTTTTAAGATTTTTATAATATTCTAAGAAAAAGTTTTATTCGTACTTGATTCGATGATAATGGAGGTTACACTCGATCTCCTCAGTGTCTTCAATACTTCTTTATCATAAAATTGATCTTATTTCTTTAAGTGTTTCACTTTTGTTTGATTAGATTACATTGCTTAAATTTATTTAGTTTCAACTTTTATATACATTTTCTTTATATTAAACTATTAATTTATTATTTTCTTAATTTTATTTATATTTTTAATTCACATTAAATCCAAATGTGCTTTATCAAGATGATACAAACTTCGTTGTAATATTATCCAATTAAGCATTTATTTTTATATTTTTAAGTACTTATTTTGTAAGATTTTTTTATATTTTATGAGATATTTTTATCCATGCCTAGTTTGATAATAGATGATATTACACTCAATGAATATATATTTTATGTACAACATATCTCATTTAATTAGATGTTTTCATTTGATTTTATTATTTTACTTTGTTACTCTAAGTCTACTCTCACGTTAACTTCATAGTAACTTAATTTTGTTATTATTATTTACTACAATTTATCTTTTTTTAGCTTTAGTATATGTTTAATTAGTATTAAAATAATTATTTTTTTTTATTTGTACTTATTAATTGATAATTCATAGTAACTTTAATCAATGTCTCATTGAGATAAAATAAATGTCACAAGACTCATCTTAACAAACTCTATCAAATTAAAAATTTATTTATACTATTTAAACATTTTATTTTTAATTATTTTTATTTGTAACCAATTTGATTATTGAGGATGTTATTCTCAATTTTCTTAGTCTCATGGAATGCATCTTTGCCTTATAATTTTTTAATTTATTCGAATATTTTAATTTAAATTTTATTTATTGTTATGTAACTTTAAAACTTCTCTTATGTCATCTTTCCATTGTTTTAAATTGGTTACTTTTTATTCCTTCAATTTATCTCATTTCAATTTTAATATATCTTTACTTCTTACTAAAAATATATATTTTTATTATTTATGTTTATTTATTTTATTATTTTCTATTAGTTGGAAATTTGGCTCAATCGTGATGAAATAAATGATATTCGATTCATCTTAATGAGGTGCACCTAATTAAATATTTATTTTACATTTTTAAATATTTTATTAATAGTATTTGGCATGTTGAATCAAACATTTCAATTCTTATATGATTTGATGATCGAGGATGCCACATATGATCTCTTTACTTTCTTGTAGGGTGCTTTCCCTCATAGTTTATCTTATTTCTTATTTTTTGTTTTATTTGGTTAAATTAATATAGTACTATAAATCTCCTCTCACATGGGATTTATATTGCTTTGTATTTATTATATTACATTACTTCTTTTTTGTCTCATTTCATCTTCAAATTTTATTTGCATAAACTAAAATTAATTATTTTTATTATTACTTACTGTCTAATAAAATAATTTTTATTGATTCCAAAGAAGACCTTATCAAGATGAAAAAACATCGTTGGTCTCTTCTTAACAAGATACATCCAATTAACTATTCATTTCATATTTTTGAATGTTTTATTTTCTAAAGCTTTGTCATGTTTTGTGACACATTTGAATATCTACAAGATTTGATGATCGAGGATATTACCATCGATCTACTTAGTATATTGGATTAAAAATTTCTCAAACAATTTATATCATTTTTTCAATTTTTTCGCATTTATTTGGTTACATTACTATGTAACTCTAAATCTCTTCTTTTGTGAGCCTTATAGTGCCATGATTTATTTACAATTAATTGCTTCATTTTGAATTGTACTTTACTTGGTGATGGACAATGTTAAACTCGAACACCTTAATATCACAGAATGCAACTTTACTGTATATATTATCTCTTTTCTTAAAACTTTTTCTTTTATTTTGTTATGTTATTATGTAACTTTAAATATCTTATAGTGAGACCATTACATCTATTTGAATTAGTTAAATTATGTTGCTTAAATTTGTAACATTTAGCTATAATATATGTTTTCTTAACATTAAAATAATAATATAGTATCATATGTTCTTATTTAATTTGGTAAAATGTAGCAATTCTTAATTATTTCAGATCATGGAATGTTACTTTCCTAAACAAATTTTCAAATTTCTTCAATTTTATGCATTGCTTTAGATTTATTACTATGTAACTCTAAGTCTCATTAGTGTGACCATCACATCAATTTTATTTAGTTATATTAGTTTTCATCAATTTAAGAAATTTAAATATTGATATATATTTACTTAATACTAAAAAATTATTGTTAATTACACCAATTTTCTTCAATAGTTCATAGTAATTTAAAATGATGTTCAGTTAAGATGAAATAATCATTATTTGAGACATCAAAAAGAGATATATCTTTTTAAAAATTGATTTTGAAATTTCTTAAATTTTTTTTTCAATGGTTTTTATATTCTTTACTTGGCTTTCATATTCATGATTTACTTGATGATGTCGTAGTAACACTTTATCTCTTGACTAACATGGAATCCAACCTTCAGTTACAATTGATCTCATTTATATAAACATTTTGCTTTGTTTTTGATATGTTAAATTACTTTAATCTATCTCATTTTTAACTTTAAGAAAAAGAAAGAAGAAGACAAAAGAAAGAAGAAGAATGCGAGAAGGAAGAAGGAAGATGGAAGAAGAAAGATTGAAGGACGAAGAAGGAAGAAGGAAGATGGAAGGAGTAAAAAAGATGGAAAAAGGAAGAAGGAATATGAAATAAGAAAGAAAAAAGGAAAAATAATGAAGATGAAGAAGAACACAAAGGATATTAGAAGAAGAGGAAGAAGTAAAAGAAGAAGAAAAATAAGAGGAGGAAGTAATAGAAGAAGATGAAGAAGAAGAAGAAAAAAAAGAAGAAGTAGACAAGAAGAAAAAGATGAGAAAAAAGAAAATGAATAAGAAGAAGAAGAGAAGAAGTAGAAGCACAAGAACAAGAAGAAGAAGAAGAAGTAGAGGAAGGAGAAAAAATAAAAAGAGGAAGAAGAAGAAGAAGAAGAATAAGTAGAAGAAGAACGAGAAGGGAAGAAGAAGAAGAAGAAAAAGAAGAAGAAGAAGAGAAGGAGAAGATGAAGAAGAAGAAGATGAAAAAGAGGAGGAAGAAAGGGAAGAAGAAGAAGTGAAAGAAGAAGAAAAAGGGTAAGAAGAAGAAGAAGAAGAAGAAGAAAGGGCAAAAGATGTTGAAGAAGAAGAAGAAAAGAAAGAAGAAGAAAGAAAAAAGAAAAAACAAAGAAGAAAGAAGATTTAAGAAGGAAGAAGGAAGACAGAAGAAGATGAGGACGAAGAAGAGGAAGAAGAAGAAGAAGAAGAAGACGACGAAGAAGAGGAACAGGAAGAAGAAGTGGAAGAGGAGGCAGAAGAAGATAAGGGGAAGGAGAAGAAGAAAAAGAAGAAGAGCAAGAAGAAGATGAAGAAGAATAAGAAGAAGAAGAAGAAGAGAAAGACTAGGTAGAAGAAGAAGAAGAAGAAGAAGTGGAAGAAGAAGAGGAGGAGGAGGAATAAGAAGAAGAAGACAAAAAACAAGAAGAAGAGGAAATCAAAAGAGGAGAAGAAGAAGAAGAAGTCGAAGAAGTAGAGGAAAAGAGGAAGTAGAAGAAGAAGTATAAGAGGACAAAAACGAAAAAGTGGAAGAAGGAGAAGAACAAGAAGAAGAAGATGAAGATGAGGAAGAGAAAGAGGAAGTCGAAGAGGAAGTAGAAGAAGATAAGGGGACGGGGAAGAAAAAAAACAAGAGAAGGAAGAATAAGAGGAAGAAGAAGAAGAAGAAGAAGAAGAAGAAGAAGAAGAAGAAGAAGTAGAAAAAAAAGACGAAGAAGAAGATGAAGAAAAAGAAGAAGAAGGGGAAGAAGAGGATGAAGAAGAAGAAGAAGAAGAAGAAGAAGAATGAAGTGGAAGAAGATGAGGAAGAGAAAAAGAAGAAGAAGAATAAGACAAAGAAGAAGAAGAAGAAGAAGAAGAAGAAGACGATGAAGAAGAAGATGAAGATTATGATGAAGAAGAAGTAATAGTAGTGGAAGAAGTAGAAGACGAAGAAGATGAGATGGAAGAAGAAGAAGAAGAAGAAGAAAAAAGAAAGAAAGAAGAAGAAATAAAGAACAACAAATGAGATGGAATAATAAGAAAAAAAGAAGAAAGAAGAAGACAAACAAAGAAGAAGAATTAAAGAATAAAGAAGAAAAAGGAAAGAAGAAATGAAGAATGAAGAAGAGATAAGCAAGAAGGAAGAAGGAAGATGGAAGAAGCAAGATTAAAGGAGGAAGAAAGAAGGAAGGTTGAAGAAATAAGGATGAAGGAACAAGGAAGAAAAATAAGAAAGAAGAAAGAAAAAAGAATAAAGAAGAAAGAAGAAAGAAGAAGAAGATGAAGAAGAAGATGAAGAAGAAGTTGAAGAAGAAGAAGGAGAAAGAGAAGGAGAAAGAAAAATAGGAGAAAAATAAGGAGGTGTAGGAGAAGGTTATGGACAAGGAGAAAGAGAAGGAGAAGAAGAAGAAGAGAAAGATGCAGAGGAAGAAGAATAATTAGAAGAAGGAGAATAAGAAAAAGTAGAAGATGATGAAGAAGAAGAAAAGAATAAGTAGTAGTAGTAGTAGAAGAAGAAAGAGAAGAGGAAGAAGAAAGAGAAGATGAGAAAGAATAAGGATAGGAGGTGGAAGGAGAATATAAAGAAGAAGAAGAAGAAGAAAAGGAAGATGAAGTAGAAGAAGAAGAGTAAGAAGAAGAAGAAGAAGAAGAAGATAAAGATGAGAAAGAAGAAGAAGAACAGGAAGAAGTAGAAGAGGAAGAAGTTGAGGAAGAAGAGGAAGAAGAATAAGAGGAAGAAGAGGAAGAAGGAGAAGAAGAACAAGTGGTAGAAAAAGAAGAGTAAGAAGAAGAAGAGGAAAAAGAAGAAGTGCAAGATAAGGAATAAGATGAGGAGAAATAAGAAGAAGAAGTAAAAAAAGGAGAAAAGGAAAAAGAACAAGATTAAGGGAAGAAGAAGATGAAGAAGAAGTCAAAGAAGAAGAAGAAAAAGCATAAGAAGAAGAAGAAGAAGAAGATGAAGAGGATGAAGACGATGATGAAGAAGAATAAGAAGAGGAAGAAGATGATGAAGAGGAAGAAGAAGAAGAAGAAGAAGGAGAAGAAGAAGAAGAAGGAGAAGAAGACGAAGAAGAATGTGAGGAAAAAGAAGAAAAAGAAGAAGAAGAAGAAGAGGAAGATGAAGAATAGGAAGGAGAAGAAGAAGAAGAAGAAGATGAAGAAGAAAAGGAAGAAGAAGAAGAAGAAGACGAAGAAGATGAAGAAGAAGAGAAAGAAGAACAAGAAGGACAAGTAGAAGAAGAAGAAGAAAGGGAAGAAGAAGAAGAAGTGGAGGAGGAGGAAGAACAAGAAGAAGAAGAATAAGAAGTGAAAGTGGAGAAAGAAGAAGAAGAAGAAGAAAAAGATGAGGAAGAATATTAGGAAGAAAAAGAAGAAGACAAAGAAGAAAAGAAAGAAGAAGAGAATGAAGAAGAAGAGAAAGAAGTAGAAGAATACAT
Organism: Vanilla planifolia; assembly: GCA_023846275.1. Classification (NCBI taxonomy): domain Eukaryota; kingdom Viridiplantae; phylum Streptophyta; class Magnoliopsida; order Asparagales; family Orchidaceae; genus Vanilla; species Vanilla planifolia. Next base: position 676,463 of record JAIUJO010000028.1, on the reverse strand, counting down.
ATTATGGATTAGTGTGTGACGACATAGGTATTAAGAATTAGGTTTTAGGGATTGGGGATGAGGCGTTAGGGAGGGAGGGATTCAGGATTATAGATTAGGGATTAAGGACTAGATATTAGGGTTTAAGGAATAAGTATTTAGGATTAAGAATGAGGAGTTAGGGATTAGAGATTAGAGAATATGGATTTTTGAGTTGTGATTAAGAATTAAGGATTACAGATTAGAAGTTATCAATAAAGGGATTTTTTGTTAAGCATTAGGGATTAACGATTTGCATTCAGAGATTAGGGATTAAGATTTAGAGATTATGAATTAGGAATTAGAGATTAGAGATTTAGGATTATGAATTCAAAATAGGGATTAGAGATTAGGGATTAAGGATTAAATACTATAGAGATTAGGGATTAGGTATTAAAGATTATGGATCAAGGATTTGGCATTAGTGATTAATGATTTAGGATTAGGGTTTAAGGTTGAGCGATTAGGGATTAAGAATTCGAAATGAATTAAATATTAAATGTTAGGGAATGGTTATTAGGGATTAAGGATTTGACAATGAGGATTAGCAAACAGAGATTAAGGATTAGGAATTATAGATTAAGGATAAGAGAATAGGGAGAGGGGGATTACGTACTATAGATTAGGGATTACTGATTAAGGAGTGCAGGATTATAGATTATGGTTTTTGGATAATGATTAAGAAGTAGTAGAAGAAGAAGATAATGGAGAAGAAGAAATTGATGATGATGAAGAAAGAAGCAGAAAAAGAAAGAAAGAATGAGGAAAGAAATAAGAACAAAGTAAGAAGAAAAAAGAAAGAAGAAAGAAGAAAAAAGAAAAAAGAAAGAATAAGGAAGAAGGAAAAAGGAAGAAGAAAGAAGCAAGAAGGAAGAAGGAAGAACCAAGAAGGAAGAAGGAACAAGGGAGAAGGAAGGAAGAAGGAAAAATAGAGAAGAAAGAAGAAATAAGGAAGAAGAAATGAGAAAGAAGAAAGAAAAAAAAGAAGAAAGAGGAAGAAGTAAACAGAAAAAGAGAAGGAAAAGGAGAAAGAGGAGAATGAGAAGGAGGTGTAGGAAGATGAAGAAGAAAAAGAAGAACAAGAAGAACAAGAAGAAGAGAAGAAGAAGGACAAGAAGAAGAAGAAGAAGTAAAAGGAGAAGAAGATGAAGAAGATGCAGAAGAAGAAGAAATACAAGAAGATGTAGAGGAAGAAGAAAAAGAAGAAGGAGAAGAAGAGGAAGAAGAATAAGAAAAAGAAAAAGAAGGAGAAGCGGAAGAAGAAGAAAAACAGGAGGAAGAAGATGAAGAAGAAGAAGAACAAGAACAAGAAGAAAAGGAAGAAGAAGAAGAAGTTGAAGAGGAAGAATAAAAGAAGAAGAAGGATAAGAAGAAGGAGAAGAAGAAGAAGAAAAAGAAGAAGAAAAAGAGAAAAAACAGAAGAGCAAGAAAGATGAAGTAGAAGATGAAGAAGAAGAAGAAGAAGAAGAGGGGGAAGAAGAAGAAGAAGAAGAAGAAGAAAAACAAGAAGAAGAAGAGAAAGAAGAAGAAGAAGAGGAATAAGTAGAAGAAGAAAAAGAAGAAGAGGAAGAAGTAGAAGACAAAGATGAGGAAGAAGAAGAAGAACAAAAGGAAGAAGAAGAAAATAGGGAAAGAAGAAGAAGAAGAAGTAAAAGAGGAGGTGGAAGAAGAGAGAAATTATGGATTTGGGATTAGGGGATTAGGATTATGGATTAGAGATTAAGGTTTGATGGATTAAGGATTAGACATTAAAGATTAAAAGATTAATGATAAGCGATTAAGAATTAAGGGATTAATTATTAAGGATTAGGGATTAAAGATTCGAAATTTAAGATTAAGGATTAGAGATTAGAGAATAGGGAATAGGGATAGCGATTAGAAATAAGAGATGTAGAATTTAGGATAGAGATTAGGAATATGTGATTAGAGATAAGCGGAATAAAGATTAAGGATTGGGGAGGAAGAAGAAGGAGAAGGAGAAGTGTAAGAAAACGAAGAAGAAGGGGGAGGTTAAGAAGTGGAAGAAGAATGTGAAGAAAGAAGAAGAAGAAGAAGAAGAAGAAGGGGAAGATGAAGAGGAAAAAGAATAAGAAGAAGAAAAAGGAGAAGAGGAAGAAGAAGAAAAAGAGGAGGAAGAAGATGATGAAGAAGAAGAAGAAAAAGAACAAGAAGAAAAGGAAGAAGAAGAAGTAGTAGAAGAGGAAGAAGAAAGAAGAAGAAGGATAGGAAGAAGTAGAAGAAGAAGAAAAACACGTACAGGAGGAGGAAGAAGAAGAAGATGATGAAAAAGAACAAGAAGAAAAAGAAGAAAAAGAAAAAGAGAAAAAAGAAGAAGAGCAAGAAGAAGATGACACAGAAGATGAAGAAGAAGAAGAAGAGGGGGAAGAAGAACAAGAAAAAGAAGCAGAAGAAGAGAAAAATGAAGAAGAAGAGGAATAAGTAGAAGAAGAAAAAGAAGAAGGGGAAAATGAGGAAGAAGAGGAAGAAGTGGAAGACAAAGATAAGGAAGAAGAAGAAGAAGAACAAGAAGAAGTAAATGAGGAAGAAGAAGAAGTGAAAAATTAGAGATTTGGGATTAGGGATTAGAGATTAAGGTTTAAAAGATTAGCAATCAGACATTAAAGATTAAATGATTAATGATTAGGGATTAAGAATTAAGGGATTAATTATTAATGATTAGGGAATAAAGATTAGGGGTTTAAGATTAAGGATTAGAGATTAAAGAATAAGGATTAGGTATAGCAATTAAAGATTAGAAATAATAAGAAAGAAAAAGAAGAAGAAGAAGAAGAAGTTGATGAAAAAGAAGAAGAAGTAAAAGAAGAAGGTGGACAAGAAGAAGAAGAGGATTAAGAATAAGAAGAAGTTGAAGAAGTGGAAAAAGAAGAAGAGGAAGAAGAAGGAAAAAAAGAACAAGAGAAGAGGAAGAAGAAGAAGAGGAGAAAAGAACAGAAGAAGAAGAATAAGAAGAATTGAAGAAGTGGACGAAGAAGAAGAGGAAGAATAAGAACAAGATGAAGAAGTTGAACAAAAGATGAAGGAGAAGAAGAAGAAGAAGAAGAAGAAGACGATGAAGAAAAAGTAGAAGAAAGAGAGGAAGTCAAAGAAGAAGAAGAAGAACATGAAGTAGAAGAAGAAGAAGAAGTAGAAGAAGAAGAGGAAGAAGAAGGTGAAGAAGAAGACGAAAAAGATGAAGAAGAAGAAGGAGACTAAGAAGAAAAGGAAGAAGTAGAAGAAGAAGAAGAAGAAAAAGAAAAGGAGGAAGAAGAAGAAGAAGAAGAAGGTAAGGAAGAAGAAGCAGCAGAAGAGGGAAAAGAAGAATAAGAAGAGGAAGAACAAGATGAAGAGAATAGGGAAAATAAGAAGAAGAAGAAAAAGAAGAAGAAGAAGAAGAATAAGAAGTAGAAGAAGAAGAAGATGATGATGATGATGATGATGAAGATCAACATGAAGAAGAAGAATAATAAGAAGAACAAGAAGCGAAAGAGGAAAAAGAAGAAGAAGAAGATCATGATGATGATGATGAAGATGAATATGAAGAAGAGGAAGAATAGGAAGAAGAAGAAGCGAAAGTGGAAGAAGAAGAAGAAGAAGAAAAATAAAAGAAGAAAAGGATAAAGATGAAGAAGATGAAGAAGCATAAGAGGAAGAAGAAGAAGTAGAGGAGGAAGAAGAAGAAGAGGTAGAAAAAGATAGCTGAAGAAAGAAGAAAGAAGAATGAAGAAGAAAAAAGGAAGAAAGAAGAAAGAAGAAAGAAGAATGAAGAGGAAGAAGAAGAAGAAGAAGAAATAGAAGAAGAAGAAGAAGAAAAATATGGGAGAGAAGAATGAGAAGGAGGTGTTTGAGAAGGAGAGGAAGAAAGAGAAGAAGAAGAAGATAATGAGAAAGAAGATGGTGAAGAAGAACGAGAGGAGGAAGAAGAAGAAGTAGTAGTAGAAGATGGAGAAGAAGAGGAAGAAGAAGAAAAATAAGTAGTAAAAAAAGAAGAAGAATTAGAAGAAGAACAAGAAGAAGAAGAACAAGAACAAGAAGATAGGGAAAAATAAGAATAAGAAGAAGAAAAAGGGCAAGAAGAAGAAGAAGAAGAAGGGAAAGAAGAAGAAGAAGAAGAAAAAGAAGAAGAGAAAGAAGAAGAGGAAGTAGTAGTAGTAAAAGAAGAAGAGAAAGATTAGAAAGAAAAAGAAGAAGAGGAAGAAGATGAAGAAGAAGAAGGAGAGGAAGATGAGGAAAATGTGGAAGAAGAATACAAAGGAGATGAGGAAGAAAAAGAGGAAGAAGAAGAGCAAGATGAGGAATACGTAGAGGAACAAGAAGAAGAAGAAGTACAAAAAGAAGAATGAGAGGAGGAAAAAGAAGGAAAAAAGGAAAAAGAACTAGAAGAAGGAGTGGAAGAAGAAGAAGAAGAAGAAGAAGAAGAAAAAGAAGAAGTAGAAGAAGAAGAACAACAAGAAACTAGGGATTATGGATTAGGGTTTAAGGATTTTGAATTAGGGATAAGAGATTAGATATTAAGATTAGGAATTAAGGATAAGGATTGAAGATTAGAAACTAGGGATTAGAAACTATGGATTAAGGATTAGGGTTTAAGAATTAGAGATTAGGTATTAGGTATTAAATATTAAGGATTATGGATTAGGGGTTAAGGATTAGAGAGAAAGATGAAAGAGAAGGGCAAGAGTAAGAAGAAGAAGAAATAGAAGGTGAAAAAGTAGAAGAAAAAGAAGAAGAGAAAGAAGAATAGAAAGATGAAGAGGAAGATGAAGAAGAAGAAGAAGAAGAGGAAGATGCTGATGAAGAAGAAGAGTGGAAGAAGTAAAGAAGAAGAAGAAGAAGAAGAAGATGAAGAAGAATAAGAAGAAGATGGGGGGAGGAGAAGAAGAAGAAGAAAAAAAGAAAAAGAAAAAGTAAAGGAAGAAGAAGAAATAGAGGAAAAAAATTAGAAGAGGAATAAGAATAAGAATAAGAAGGAGGAGGTGGACGAGGAGGAGGAGAAAAAGAAGAATAAGAAGAATAAGAAGAAAAAGAACAAAAACAAGTAGAGGAAGGAGAATAGGAAGAAGAAGAGGAAGAAAATAATGAAGAAGAAGAACAAGAAGAGGACCAAGAAGAAGTAAAAGAAGAAGAAGAAGAAGAAGAAAAAGAAGAAGAAGAGGAGGAAGAGGAAGGCATAGAACAACAACAACAACAATAACAACAACAATAATAATAATAATAATAATAATAATAATAATAATAATAATAATAATAATAATAATAATAATAATAATAATAATAATAATAATAATAATAATAGGAAAAAGAAGAAGAAGAAGAAGAAGAAGAAGAAGAAGAGGAAGAGGAAGAGGAAGGGGAAGATGACGAAGAAGAAGAAGAAGAAGAAAAAGAAAAAGAAGAAGAAAGAGGAAAAGAGAAAGAAGAAGGAAGAAAGAAGATTAGCAAAGGAAGAAGAAGAAGGAAGAAGGAAGAAGGAAGGGGAAGAAGGAAGAAGGAACAAGGAAGAAATAAGGAGGAAGGAATAAGGAACATGGAAGATAGATGAAGGAAGAAGAAGAAGAAGAAGAAGAGGAAGAGGAAAAAGAAGAGGAAGAGGAAGAGGAAGAGGTAGAAGAAAACGAAGAGGGACAGGAAGAAGAAGGAGAAGAGGAAGAAGAAGATGAAAAAGACGAAGGAGAGGAAGAAGAAAAAGAAGAAAAAGAAGAAGAAGATGATGATGGTGATGATGATGAGGAAGAAGAAGAAAAAAGAAGAAAAAAGAAAAAAGAAGAGGAAGAAGTAGAAAAGGAATAAGGAGTAGATGAAGAGAATGAAGGAGTGGAAAAAGAAGATGAGGAAGAAGAAGAAGAAGAACAAGAAGAAGAAGAAAAAGACAACAGGAATAAGAAGAAGTCAATGAAGAAGAAGAAGAAGAAGAAGTAGAAGAAGACAAAGACAAAGAAGAAGAAATAAAAGAACATGAAGAACAAGAATAAGATGAAGAAGCAGAAAATGAAAAAGTAGAAGATGAGTGGAAGAAGAAGAAGAAGAAAAAGAAGATGAAGAAGTTGATGATGAAGAGGAAGTACAAGAAAAGAAGAAGAAGAAGAAGAAGAAGAAGAAGTGGAAGAAGAAGAAGAAGAAAAAGGAGAAGACGAAAAATAAGTAGTAGAAGAAGAAGAAGAAATAGAGGTGGAAGAAGAACATGATGAAGAAGTAGAAGTACAAGAAGAAGAAGAAGAAGAAGAAGAAGAGTAAGGAAATTAAGAACATGAAGAAGAGAAGAAGAAGAAGAAGAAGAAGAAGTGGAAGAAGAAGAAGAAGTAGAAGAAGTAGAAGAAGAATAAGTAGAGGAAGAAGAAGAAGTGGAAGAACAAAAAGAAGAAGAAAAGAAAAAAAATAAGAGAAGGAAAAGATGATGAAGAAGAAGAAGTAGAAGTGGAAAAAGAAGAAGAAGAAAAGGAAGAAGAAGAAAGGCAAGAAGAAGATGATGAAAAAGAGAAAGAAGAAGAAGAAGAAGACGAAGAAGAAGAAGAAGAAGAAGAAGAAAAAGAAGTAGAATGCAGAAGAGTAATTGAAGAAAAAAGAAGTAATTGAGAAGGTGGAAGAAGGAAGAATGAAGAAGGAAGAAAGAAAAAGGTAAAAGGAAGAAGATGAAGAAGAAAAAGAAGAAGAAGAAGAAGAAGGAGAAGAAGAAGAAGAAGAAGAGGAAGAGGAAGAAGACAAAGAAGAGGAACAGGAAGAGGATGAGAAGGAGGTAGAAGTGCAATAGGAGGGATTAGAAGAAGAAGAAAAGGAAGAAGACAATAAATAAGAAGAAGAAGAAGAAGAAGAAGAAGAAGAAAAAGATGATGAGGATAAATAAGGTGAAGAAGAAGAAGAAAATGAAGAGGAAAAAGAAAAAGAAGATGTAAAAGAAGAAGTAGAAGAAGAAGAAGTAGAAGAAGAAGAGAAAGAGAAGAAGAAGAAGAAGAATGCAAAGAAGAAGAAAAAGAAGAAGAAGAAGGAGATGACGAAACCAAAGAAGAAGAAAAGGAAGAAGAAGTCAAAGAAGTAGAAGAAAAGACGATGAAGAAGAAGATGACAAAGAAGAACAAATAGAAGATGAAGAAGTAGAAGAGAAGAAGAAGGAAAAGAAGTAGTAGTAGCAGAAGGAGAAGACGATGAAGATAGAAGAAGGAAAAAGAAAGAAAGTGGAAATTAGGAGGAATAAGAAGAAAGATTAAGAACGAAGAAGAAAGAAGAAAGAAGAAAAAAGAAAGAAGAAAGAAAAAGAAAGGGAAATGAAAGAAGAAAGAAGATGGAAGAAGGAAGAAGCAAGAAGCAAGAAGCAAGAAGGAAGATGGAAGAAGCAAGATTGATGAAGGAAGAAGGAAGATGGATGGAGGAAGGAATATGGAAGAAGGAAGAAGAAATAAGAAAGAAGAAAGTAAAAGAAGAAAGCAGAGAGAAGAAAGAAGTAGAAGAAAAAGTGGAAGAAGAAGAAGAAGGAGAAGGGGAAAGGAAAGGAGCAAGAAGAGAACAAGTAGGGGAAGGAAAAGAAGAAGAAAAAGAAGACGGACAAGAAGAAGAAGAACACGAGAAAGAAGGAGAGGAAGAAGAATAAGAGGAAGAAGGAGAAGAATAGGAGTAGAAGAGGATGTAGAGAAGAAGAAGAATAATAAGAAGAATAAGGAGAAGTAGAAGAAGAAGAAGAAGAAGGCAAAGAAGAAGAAGTAGAAGAAGAAGATGAAGAAAAGGAAGAATAAGAATAAGAAGAAGGATAAGGGGAAGAAGAAGAATAAGAAGAAGAAAAAAATATGAGGAAGAAAGAATTGAAGAGGAAGACAAAGAAGAAGGAGAGGAAGACAAGGAAGAAGAGAAAGAAGAACAAGAAGAGGAGGAGGAAGAAGAAGAAGAAGAATAAAATGATAAGATACTATAGGAGGAGGAAGAAAAAGAAGAAGTACAAAAAGAAGAAAGAAAGGAGGATATAGAAGGAAAAGAGGAAAAAGCATAACAAAAAGGATGGGAAGAACAAGAAGAGGAAGAATCAGAAAAAGGTTGGGGAAGAAGAAGAAGAAGAAGAAGAAGAAGAAGAAGAAGAAGAAGAGAAGAAGAAGAAGAGGAAGTAGAAGAAGAAGAAAAAAAAGGAGAAGAAGCGAAAGAAGATGAGGAAAAGAAGAAGAAGAAGAAGAAGAATAGCAAGGAAAAGAAGAAGAAGAAGGAACGAAGAAGAAGACAAAGAAGAAGGACAAGAGGAAGAAGAACAAGAAGGAGAAGAAGAAGAAGAGGAAGAAGGGGATGAAGAAGTAGAAGAGCAAGGAGAGGAAAAGGAAGAAGAAGTAGAAGAATAAGAGAAAGAGGAGGAAGAAGAAGAAGAAAAAGAAGAGAAAGATGGAGAATATGAAGAAGAACAAGAAGAAGACAAGGAAGAAGATGAAGAAGAAGAATAGAAAGAAGAAGAAGTGAAAGAAGAAGAGGAAGAAGAAGAAGAAGAAGACAGATTATGGACTAGTGTGTGACAACTTAGGGATTAAGAATTAGGTATTAAGGATTTAGGATTAGGCATTAGGGTGTGAGGGATTCAAGATTATGGATTAGTGAATAAGGATTTGAGATTAGGGTTTAGTAAATAATGATTTAAGATTAAGAATTAAGAATTAGGGATTATGGATTAGTTATTAGGGTTAGGGTTTAGGGATTAGGGATTAGGAATTGGGATTAAGAATTAGGGATTCCATATTAGATTAGGGATTACATATTAGGAGTTATTGATTAATGGATTAAGGATTACGTATTAGGGATTAAGGATTAGGTATTAGGGTTTAAAGATTGGGGTTTAGGGTTTATGAATTAGGATTTAGAGATTAGAGATTTAGGATTAGGAATTTAGAACAAGGATAAGAGATTAGGGATTAGAGATTAAGCATTAGGAATTGGAGATTACAGATAAAATATGAAAGATTAGGCATTAAAGATTAGACATTAGGGATTAAAGATTTGGAATTAGGGTTTAAGGCTAAGGGATTAGTTATTAAGGATTATGGATGGTTTAAAGGTTAAATATTAAGGATTAGTTATTCATGATTAGGGATTTGATGTTGGGGATTAACGATTAGGGATTAGAGATTAGAGAGAGAGGGATTAGCTATTATAAATTATGGATTACGGATGGAGTGCAAGATTAGGGATAATTGTTTTGGGATAAAGGAGAAGAAGAAGAAGATAGAGAAGAAGAGGAAGATGGAGAAGAAGAAGAAGAAAAAGAAGAAGAAAAAGAAGAAGAAAAAGAAAGGAAGAAAGAAGGAAGAAGAAGAAAGAATTGAGAAGGAAGAAGGAAAATAGAAGAAAGTAGAAGAAAGAAGAAAGAAGAAAGAAGAAAAAAGAAAAAAAAGAAAGAAGGAAGAAGGAATAAGGAAGAAGAAAGAAGTGAGAAGCAAGAAGGATGAAGATAGAAGCAAGAAGAAAGAAGGAAGAAGGAAGAAGAAAGTAGGAAGAAGAAAGAAGGAAGAAGATATAAGAAAGAAGAAAGAAAAAAAAGAAAGAAGAAAGAAGAAAGAAGAAGAAGAAGAAGAAGAAGAAGGAGAAGGAGAAGGAGAAGATGAAGAAGAAGAAGAAGAAGAAGAAGATGAAGATGCAGAAGAAGTAGAAGTAGAAGAAGAAGAAGAAGAAAGAGAAGAAAAGGAAGAAGAAGATGAGGAAAAAGAAGAAGGATAAGAAGAAGAAAAAAATAAGAAGAGGAAGAAGAGGAGGGGGATGGTGAAGAAGAAGAAGATGAAGAAGGACGAAGAGGAGAAGATGATGATGAAGAAGAAGAAGAAGATGAAGATGAAGAAGTAGAAGTAAAAGTAGTAGTAGAAGAAGAAGAAGAAGAAGAAAGAGTAGAACTAGAAAAAGAAGAAGAACAAGAAGAAGAGATAAAAGAAGAAAAAAAGAAGAAGCAAAAGAAGAAGAAGAAGAGGAAGAAGAGGAGGAGGAAGAAGAAGAAGAACAAGAAAAAGAAGAAGAAAAAGAAGAAGAGGACAAGGAAGAAGGAAAAGAAGAAGAGAAAGAAGGAGCAGGGAAACAGAAGAAGACAGATTATAGAGTAGTGGACGACGACTGAAAGAATATAAATTAGGGCTTGGATATTAGGCGTTAGGAATGGAAGGAATTTGATTTATGGATTAGGGATTAAGGATTAGGAATTAGGATTTAGGGATTAGGGATTCATAAATAAGAATTAAGAATTAGGGTTAGGGTTTAGGGATTACTGATTAGGTAATAGGGCTTTAGGAAAAAGGAATAGGAATTAGGTATTAGGGACTAGATTAGGGATTCAAGATTAGAGAATCGAAATAAGGGATTAAGGATTAAGTATTATGCATGAGGGATTAAGGATTAAGGTTTTGGGATTATGAATTAGGGATTAGAGATTAGAGATTTAGGATTATAAATTAAAGACAACGATTAGAGATTAGATATTAGGGATTATGGATCAAGGAATATGGATTACGGATTAAAGATGAGGAATTAGGTATTAAAGATTAGGAATTACCAATTAGGGATTAAGGACTAGGGAGAAAGAAGAAGAAGGACATGAGAAAGAAGAAGAAGAAAATGAAGGCAAAGTAGTAGTAGTAGAAGAAGAAGAAGAGGAAGAGGAAAGGGACGATGAAGAGGAAGAAGAAGAAGAAAAAGAAGAAGATGAAGAAGAAGAAGAACAAGAACAAGAAGAAGAGAAGAAGAAGAAGAAGAAGAATAAGAGAAAGGAGGAGGAGAAGATGAAGTAGAAGAAGAAGAAATAAAAGAAGAAGGAGAAGAAGGAGGAGAAGAAGAGAAAATAGAAGAAAAAGAAATAGAAGAGGAAGAATAATAAGAACAAGAGTGAGAAGAATAATAAGAACAAGAAAAAGAAGAAGAAAAAGAAGAAAAATAAAGTAGAAGAAGAAGAGGAAGAAGAACACGAAGAAAAAGAAGAAGAAGAAGAAGACGATGAAGAAGAAGAAAAAGAAGAAGAAGAGGAAGAGAAAAAAGAAGAAGGCGAAGAAGAACAAGTAGAATAATAATAACCATAGTAATAATAATAATAAGAAGAAGAGGAAAAAGAAGAAGAAGAAGAAGAAGAAGAAGAGGAGGAAGAAGAAGAAGAAGAGGAGGAAGAAGAAGAAGAAGAGGAAGAAAAATAAAGAAGTGGAAGATGAGGAAGAAGAAGAAAAAGAAGAAAAAAGTGGAAAGAAGAAGAAACAAGAAAGATGAAAGAAGAAAGGAGAAGGAAGAAAGGAGATAGGAGAAGGAGGAAAGACAACGAAGAAGGAAGAAGGAAGATGGTAGAAACAAGGAGGAAGGAATAAGGAAGATGGAAGATAGAAGAAGGAAGAAGAAGAAGAAGAAGAAGAAGAAGAAAAAGAGGAAGGAGAAAAGGAAGAGGAAGAGAAAGAGGACGAGGTAGAAGAAGATGAAGAGGAAGGGGAAGAAGAAGGGGAAAGGGAAGAAGAAGAAGTAGAAGAAGATGAGGAAGAAGAAAAAAAAGAAGAAGAAAATGAGAAAGAAGAAAAAGAAGAAGAGGAAGAAGAAAAGAAAAAGAAGAACAAGAAGTAGGTGAGGAATAAGAAGTTGATGAAGATTATGAAGAAGAAGAAGAAGCGAAAAATGAAGACATGGATGAAGAAGAAGAAGAAAAAGAAGAAGAAGAAAAGGAGAAGACTAGGTGGAAGAAGACAAAAAAGAAGAAGACGAGGAAGGAAAGGAAATAGAAGACGAAGAAGAAGAAGAAGAAGAGGAAGAATATTACACCATTGTGTTTGATGAGACAAGTATAAATGTTTGTATTTTATTTAGGCTTAATTTTAAGTAAAAGTGTTAATATTTAATTAAATCAAGCAATGTATTTCACATGTCTAAAATAGTGGTCTCTAAGGACCTTGAAGCCATGGCATCCTTCAAGAAAATTTGAGACATGTACTAGAATTTTCATATTTGAGTTTTTATTAATTTTTCTTGAAATTTAGATATCTAATTTTTGAGATTACGAGGCACACTAGTAGTATTAATATTTAAAAATGTTATAAAATTAATAATTATTGAATTTTTATTTTTGGGCCAAGTTTTATTGACAAAAAGTATAGACATTGGTATTTTATTTTTTTAAATTATTTAAGAATTATTTTTCATAAATTTCTTTTCATAGTCATTTAGAAAACTTATAATACTACGATAATATAAACTTATTTTGGTACATTTATATTTAAAATTTTAGCACAAAAATTCTTCCAATCAACCTTAAAACAGCTTAAGTCTCAGGAAAATTCATTTTAGCACTGGGCGGGCCGACCCGTCACGCAATTAGCCCGTCCAGGTCTTTTAGAAATAGAAAAAAAAAATTCGTTGACCCAAATAGGCTAGCCAAGACCGCCCAAATCCCGTCGAGAGGAGCACCGCGAGGTCAAGCTACAGCGGTGGTCAACGGTCAAATGAACAGTGCTTGGCTAAGCCAAGCCCGCCCAAAGCCCACAGAGAGGAGCTCGGCTAGGTCAAACTACAGCGACGGTCAACGGTCGATGAACAGTGCATGGTCAAGTCAACCCGACCAGGTGATGAAATCCTGGTCAAGGAAGGGGGAGCCAACCCCAAAGAGGCTCGAGTTTGATAGGAAGCGAATTAGTTTTAAAGAGCAATGGCAATGATTTTTCTGCGACGTGGGACTAAATTCCAACCTTACTATCAAAGAAATCAGAAGAACAAGCACGATGGGATGGCTGAGATCATTCAGCCTAAAATGACATGTGGAAGAATCAAACCCAGGCTACGCAGATAGGCGCCAGAATGCGAAACCACTGAGGAAAACTGTTTTAATTTGAATTATGTCAGAACACAATTTATTAATACATACAAGACAGCGTGCGTAGAATCCAACTGCTCAGATCAAGCCCACTCAGATCGAACGGACGGGATTAATCTCAAATGGTAAATTTTAGATTCAATCCATGCCGTCCGTGTTTTGGGCCCGAATCGGACGGTAGCTGTTTTTCGTCCGTTACCCAAATGGCTAGTTGATTTTAAGAGCCGTTGGGAGTGATTTTTTGAGCTCAATTTTAAGCTCTATAAATAGGAAAGAATTAAGATTTATTGAGTTTACCTTTTGCTAAATTCTTCCAAAGATTTCAGATCTCAAATACGAGCAATCACAAGCAATAAATGTAATACATTCATAATTTATAGAAATGGAAGAAGAAAAGCAATAAAGAGAGGAATAGGCCACGAACGTTTTTTGAGTGTGGTCAAAACGGTCATATTATACCGGAATGTCCAAAACTCAAAGACAAGCATATGAAGGAGGGAGAAAAGAAGAAGAAGAAGAAGAGCTTGAAGAAAAAGAAAGCATTTCAAGCTACATGGAGTGCCTCTGAAGTTTCATACATTTCAAGCTCAAGAAGAGGAGAAGAAGGAATGATTTGCATTATGGCAAACGAGGCATCCTCATCATCTTCAAGTGAAGAAGAAGAAGAAAATGAGGTAACCTCTTGGACAAGAGATACTCTTGAAAATAATTACATTGAAATTATGAATGTATTAACTTCCTTAATGAGTGCACATAAGAAATTAAAAAGGAGCTACAAAGAAAAGGTTGAATTGCTTGATTTTGTCATGAAAGAAGATGAAAAGAAAAAATTAGAAAATCAACATATATGTGAAGAAAAGGAATCTCTTATTATTAAAAATACTTCTTTGAAGCATGATATTTCAGTTTTAAAAGAAAAATTACAATCTTTTGAGCATGCTAGAGTAAATAAAACTACACATGTTTCAAATGCCTATTATCATTCACATGCTTTCAATTTCAAAAAACCTGGATATTTGAGCATGCCTAGGCCATCAAACATTGTTTGTTTTTATTGTTGTAAACCTGGACACACTATGAAAGATTTCTTCTTTAGAAGAAATATGTATACACAAACATAAAATGTTAGATGGATTGTTAAAAAGGAGAACATGCAAGTACCATTTAGGGTTCAACCCAAGTTTTCTTGGGTTTCTAAGAGCATGACTTAGAAGACTAGTAGAAAATGTCTCCAAAATATTTAGAGACATTCTAGGATAGGTCTAGTATATTTATAAAACGTAAATTGATGATTTCATGGTATACTTTCTAATTTAAATTTTACACCTCATACAGTCAAAACCAAGGAGAAAATCGAAATCCACATCTTGGGTATTGGATAATGGATGCTCAAGACACATGACTGGAGACAAAAGTAAATTCAAATCATTGAGATTAGGTCCAAATAGCAAGGTGACCCTAGGAGACAACACAAAGAAAAGAATAGTTGGAATTGGAGATGTAGGTACGACAAACTTTACCCTTTCAAATGTATTTTTAGTAGAAGGCTTAGAATTTAATTTGATTAGTATTAGTCAACTTTGTGATAATGGATTTGATATTGTTTTTAATACAAAAGCTTGCAAAATTATGAAAAATAATGTTGAACTACTTATAGGTAAAAGAAAATGTGATACATATGTAATTAGTTTTGGACAACTAGAAGTTAGTGGTTTGGAATGCCTAGTAACCCAATCTAATGAGAATTCATTATGGCATAAAAGATTAGGCCATGTGGGATACTCCACCTTGAAGAAGATTTCAAAATTAGATGTAGTTAGAGGCCTTCCAAAACCAAGCAAGTCAAATTGGGAGTTGTGTGAATCTTGCCAAAAGGGAAAACAAGTTAAATCCTCTTTCAAATCTCAAAATAAATTAACAACTAGTAGACCTTTAGAAAAAATCTACTTAGATCTTTTTAGTCCAATACAACCTTTGTGTTTAGGAGGAAAACAATACAGATTATTTATAGTTGATGATTTTTCTAGATATACTAGGGTGTTTTTTCTTAGACATAAAAATGAAGCCTTTGAGAACTTTGAAGATTTGATTAAAGAGTTAGAAAGACAACATAGTCTAAAATTAATTTGTATGTAAAGTGATAATGGGAGTGAATTTAAGAATGAATATTTTAGTGAGTTTTGTAAAGAGAAAGGAATCAAACATCAATTCACATGCCCATATACACCACAAAAAAATGGCATTGCAGAAAAAAAGAATAGAACATTAGTTGAGATGGGTAGAACCATGTTAGCCGAATATAACTTACACAAATACTTTTGGGCCGAAGCTATTAGCACGGCGTGTTACATCATAAATAGGGTTAATTTGAGACCAAAGTTGAAGAAAACTCCTTATGAATTACTAAGGAAGAAGAAACCAAATCTTAGTTATTTTTATGTTTTTGGTTGTAAGTGCACTATTCTTAAAAATGAGAGAGCAAACTTAGGAAAGTTTGATGAGAAGGCAAGTGTAGGAATCTTTTTAGGGTATTCATCAATTAGAAAAGCATATAGAGTTTTTAATCAAGAATCACATAAAATAGAGGAGACAATACATGTTATGTTTCATGAGACAATTCAACTAGTTTGTGAAAAGCATTTAGAAGATGAAATAGAATTAGTAAAGAATCTAGATTTAAATAAAGAAGAAATAGAAAATCTAGAAATAGAAAAAGAAAAAGAAAATAATCTATCTAAAGGTTGGAAATTTGCAACCTCACATCCAAAGGATTTGATTATAGGAGATGTGAACAAGGAGTGAAGACTAGAGCTTCAATTAAAGATATAGATCATAGTGCCTTTGTGTCATTTTTTGAACCCAGTTCTATAGAAGAAGCCCTTGTGGATGATTATTGGGTTCAAGCTATGAATGAAGAGTTAGACCAATTTGAAAGAAATCAAGTATGGGAATTAGTACCAAGACCTAGTGGTCAACAAGTAATTGGTACTAGATGGGTCAATAAAAATAAATTAGATGAAAATGGTGTAATAATTAGGAATAAGGCTAGACCTATTGCTAAGGGATATAGTCAAATAGAAGGTATTGATTTTGAGGATTCATTTGCACCCTTAGCTAGCTTGGAAGCAATTAGATTACTTTTAGCATATTCATGTTATTTGAATTTTAGATTGTTTCAAATGGATGTAAAAAGTGCTTTCTTAAATGGAATAATAGAAGAGGATGTGTTTGTAGAACAACCACCAGGTTTTGAAAATCATACACAAGATAATTATGTCTACAAGCTTAAGAAAGCTCTTTAGGGCCTTAAGCAAGCTCCACGTGCGTGGTACCATAGGTTGAGTAATTATCTAGTAGAAAGTGGCTTTAGAAAGGGTAAATCAGATACTACATTATTTCTAAAGCCTTTAGGAGATGATTTATTAATTGTTTAGATTTATGTTGATGGTATTATTTTTGGTAGTACAAAAGAAGAAATGTGTAGAGAATTTGGAGATCTTATGACTAAGGAATTTGAAATGAGCATGATGGGTGAGCTAACGTTTTTCTTAGGATTGCAAATAAGACAACTAAAAGATGGTATTTTTATTTCTCAAACAAAATATTTGAAAGAAATGTTTAAGAAATATGGTTATGAAAATATGAAACCTAGAAAAATTCTCATTAATCAATCTAGTCAATTAGACCTAGATGTACAAGGGAAAACCATAGACCAAAAACTTTATAGAGGACTTATAGGATCTTTATTATACCTTACAGCTAGTAGGCCCGACATTCTATTTAGTGTTGGATTATGTGCTAGGTTCCAAGCAAACCCAAAGGAAAGTCACTTAAAAGCTGTTAAAGCAATCTTCAAATATTTGAAGGGAACTATGACTCTAGGATTATGGTATCCTAGAAATGACATTTCTTCTGAACTCATTGGCTATATAGATTCAGATTTTGGAGGATCTAAAGTGGGTAGGAAGAGTACATCAGGGACATGTCAATTCTTAGGACATTGTCTTGTTTCATGGTCAAGCAAAAAACAAAATTATATAGCCTTGTCAACAACAGAAGTCGAATATGTTGCAACTGGAAGTTGTGTTGCTCAAGTACTATGGTTAAGACAACAACTTCAAGACTATGGTTTAGAAGTTGCACATATACCTATTAGAATTGACAATACTAGTGCATTAGCATTAGCCAAGAATCAAGTTCATCATTCTAGGACTAAGCACATAGATGTTAGATATCACTTTATTAGAGACCAAGTGGCCCAAGGATTAGTAGAATTAGAGTATGTTCCTACTAAGCTTGAATTGGCTGACATTTTTACCAAACCCTTACCATCGGAGCAATTTCAAACATGGAGGGAACAATTAGGAATTTTAGACATTGCTTAGGGTTAACTCCCATTTGATGATGTCAAAGGGGGAGAATAGTTAGGAGTTAGGGGGAGCATAAAGATAGGGGTAGCATGATAATTATTAATCTCCTCATTAAGATTTCTCTTCTTAAAAGTTTACTTTAATTCATTTTATCATTTTTTATAGATTTAAAACATTTATGTCTTGTCATCATCAAAAGTGGGAGATTGCTAGACCCTTGTGTTTGATGAGTCAAGCATAAATGTTTATATTTTATTCAGGCTTGATTTTAAGTAAAATTATTAATATTTAATTAAATCAAGCCATGTATTTCACATGTCTAAAATAGTGGTCTACAAGGACCTTGAAAGCATGGCATACTTCAAGAAAATTTGAGACATGTACTAGAATTTTCATATTTGAGTTTTTATTAATTTTCCTTAAAATTAAAATATCTAATTTTTTAGATTATGAGGCACACTAGTAGTATTAACATTTAAAAATGTTATAAAATTAATAATTATTGAATTTTGATTTTTGGGCCAAGCTTTATTGACAAAAAGTATAGACATTGGTATTTGATTTTTTAAAATTATTTATGAATTATTTTTCATAAATTTCTTTTCATAGTCATTTAGAAAACTTATAATACTATGATAATATAAACTTATTTTGGTACATTTATATTTAATTTTTTAGCACAAAAATTCTTTTGATCAACCTTAAAACAACTCAAGTCTCGGGAAAATTCATTGTAGCACTGGGCGGGCCGACCTGTCACGCAATTAGCCCGCCCAGGTCTTTTAGAAATTAAAAAAAAAAATTCCTTGACCCAAAAAGGCTAGCCAAGACCGCCCAAATCCCGTCGAGAGGAGCACCGCGAGGTCAAGCTACAGCGGTGGTCAACGGTCAAATGAACAGTGCTTGGCTAAGCCAAGCCCGCCCAAAGCCCACAGAGAGGAGCTCGGCTAGGTCAAACTACAGCGACGATCAACGGTCGATGAACAGTGCATGGTCAAGTCAACCCGATTAGGTGATGAAATCCTGGTCAAGGAAGGGGGAGCCAACCCCAAAGAGGCTCGAGTTTGATAGGAAGCGAATTAGTTTTAAAGAGCAATGGCAATGATTTTTCTGCGACGTGGGACTAAATTCCAACCTTACTATCAAAGAAATCAGAAGAACAAGCATGATGGGATGGCTGAGATCATTCAGCCTAAAATGACATGTGGAAGAATCAAACCCAGGCTACGCAGATAGGCGCCAGGATGCGAAACCACTGAGGAAAACTGTTTTAATTTGAATTATGTCAGAACACATTTTATTAATACATACAAGACAGCGTGCGTAGAATCCAACTGCTCAGATCTAGCCCGCCCAGATCGAACGGACGGGATTTATCTCAAACGGTAAATTTGAGATTCAATCCATGCCGTCCGTGTTTTGGGCCCGAATCGGACGGTAGATGTTTTTCGTCCGTTACCCAAATGGCTAGTTGATTTTAAGAGCCGTTTGGAGTGATTTTTTGAGCTCAATTTTAAGCTCTATAAATAGGAAAGAATTAAGATTTATTGAGTTTACCTTTTGCTAAATTCTTTCAAAGATTTCAGATCTCAAATACGAGCAATCACAAGCAAAAACGATGCCTTCAAGCTCAAAAGGAAAAGTACAACAAGGCACTTGAAATTAGAGGTTCATGATTAAATTTTTCACATTTCTATCCTTCTAATTTTTCAATTGTGTGTGCCTCCCTTTTCTCTTATTTCTGCTAAGTTCTTTTTACCAATCGTTGTATTTTTCGTTTTGGGGTAAGTGCATCTTGGCAGTAGTGCTAAAGCTCCGGGTTTGAGTTGAGCCTGGACAAAAACTCAAGTAGGTTCGGGATTAGCCGTAGTTAAAATCCCAAGTAGGTTTGAGGTGAACCATACGAAAAACCTCACTTGTAATTGGTGCATTTAGTGGAGTTTTTTCCCAACACCAGTAGGGGGTGGACGTGGACTCGGTTTTGAGTCGAACCACCTAAAAAATTTTGTATTCAAATTTCTTTATTCGTGCTTAAAACTTTGAAGTTTTTTAATTTCGAAAGTTAAAAAATTTTTATATACACAATTCACCCCCCCTCCTGTGGGATTTCCTTAGCACGAAACATTTCAATTTGTATCAGAGCTAGGAACCCCAAATTACGTGAATAACATCACGTGGGAGATCCTCTTGTGCTAAGTGAAGGCTTTCACACAATTTTTTTTGTTATTTTGTATTGCTTCCTCTTTGGCCGAAATGAGTGCAACCTTATGTGAAGGTTTTTCTTCAAATTGGCCTCCATTATTTAAAGGAGAATTTTATTTATATTGGAAAAATCATTTTAGAATTTTCATTCAATCTATTGATTTGGAATTGTGGGAAGTCATGACGAAGCCTTGTGAACTTCCTAAAGATTCTTCTACTGATGAAGTCAAGCCCTTTAGTGAGCTTCACGTTCAGCACAAAAGATTGGCTCAATTAAATGCTAGGGCGTTGAACTATCTTCATTGTGGAATTTCTCCTAGTGAGTTTACGTAAACTTTGAATTTGCATACGGCTTTTGAGGTATGAAAAAAACTCGAAGTAACTTATGAGGGTACCTCACAAGTGAAAGAAACTAAGATCAATATCCTCACCCATGACTACGAACTTTTTAGAATGAATCCCAATGAAAGTATTAAGAGCATGTTTTTGAGATTTAATGATATTACAAATGGATTGGCAAATCTTGGGAGGGCATTCTCAAATGGTGACCTTGTTAGGAAAATTTTGAGAATCCTTCAAAAGGAATTTGATCCACTTGGAACGACTATTAAAGCCGCTAAGGATCTTAGCAAATTTTCATTGGATGAACTCCCTTAGGGAACTTCTTACCGCCGAAATAGAAATATCAAGGAGACTTACAGAAGAGGTTTCTACAAGCAAGTTAAAGTATGAAAGAAGAAAGGAAGAACCAATGGCTTTCTAAGCCACCAAAAGCAATTCGGATTCCACTTCCACCTCCTCCACAGATTTAGAGGATAAGGTAAGTTTCCATGTTAATGGTTTAGCTAAAAATTTTGCAAAGAGCTTTCTTAATAAGAAATGGAAGAAGAAAAGCAATAAAGAGAGGAAGAGGCCACGAACGTTTTTTGAGTGTGGTCAAACCGATCATATTAAACCGGAATGTCCAAAACTCAAAGACAAGCATATGAAGGAGGGAGAAAAGAAGAAGAAGAAGAAGAGCTTGAAGAAAAAGAAAGCATTTCAAGCTACATGGAGTGCCTCTGAAGTTTCATACATTTCAAGCTCAAGAAGAGGAGAAGAAGGAATGATTTGCTTTATGGCAAATGAGGCATCCTCATCATCTTCAAGTGAAGAAGAAGAAGAAAATGAGGAAGCTCTTGGACAAGTGATACTCTTGAAAATAATTACATTGAAATTATGAATGCATTAACTTCCTTAATGAGTGCACATAAGAAATTAAAAAGGAGCTACAAAGAAAAGGTTGGATTACTTGATTTTGTCATGAAAGAAGATGAAAAGAAAAAATTAGAAAATCAACATATATGTGAAGAAAAGGCATCTCTTATTATTGAAAATACTTCTTTGAAGCATGATATTTTAGTTTTAAAAGAAAAAATATAATCTTTTTAGCATGCTAGAGTAAATAAAACTACACATGTTTCAAATGCCTATTATCATTCACATGTTTTCAATTTCAAAAAACCTAGATTTTTGAGCATGCCTAGGCCATCAAACATTGTTTGTTTTTATTGTTGTAAACCTGGACACACTATGAAAGATTTCTTCTTTAGAAGAAATATATATACACAAACATAAAATGTTAGATGGATTGTTAAAAAGGAGAACATGCAAGTACCATTTAGGGTTCAACCAAAGTTTTCTTGGGTTTCTAAGAGCATGACTTAGAAGACTAGTAGAAAATGTCTCCAAAATTTTTGGAGACATTCTAAGATAGGTCTAGGATATTTAGAAAACTTAAATTCATGATTTCATAGTATACTTTCTAATTTAAATTTTACACCTCATACAGTCAAAACCAAGGAGAAAATCGAAATCCACATCTTGGGTATTGGATAATGGATGCTCAAGACACATGACTAGAGACAAAAGTAAATTCAAATCATTAAGATCGTGTCCAAATAATAAGGTGACCCTAGGAGAAAAAACAAAGAAAAGAATAATTGGAATTGGAGATGTAGGTACGACAAACTTTACCCTTTCAAATGTATTTTTAGTAGAAGGCTTAGAATTTAATTTGATTAGTATTAGTCAACTTTGTGATAATGAATTTGATATTGTTTTTAATACAAAAGCTTGCAAAATCATGAAAAATAATGTTGAACTACTTATAGGTAAAAGAAAATGTGATACATATGTAATTAGTTTTGGACAACTAGAAGCTAGTGGTTTGGAATGCCTAGTAACCCAATCTAATGAGAATTCATTATGGCATAAAAGATTAGGCCATGTGGGATACTCCACCTTGAAGAAGATTTCAAATTAGATGTAGTTTGAGGCCTTCCAAAACCAAGCAAGTCAAATTGGGAGTTGTGTGAATCTTGCCAAAAGGGAAAACAAGTTAAATCCTCTTTCGAATCTCAAAATGAATTAAAAACTAGTAGACCTTTAGAAAAAGTCTACTTAGATCTTTTTGGTCCAATACAACCTTTGAGTTTAGGAGGAAAGCAATACAGATTTGTTATAGTTGATGATTTTTCTAGATATACTAGGGTGTTTTTTCTTAGACATAAAAATGTAGCCTTTGAGAACTTTGAAGATTTGATTAAAGAGTTAGAAAGACAACATAGTCTAAAATTAATTTGTATGTAAAGTGATAATAGGAGTGAATTTAAGAATGAATATTTTAGTGAGTTTTGTAAAGAGAAAGGAATCAAACATCAATTCACATGCCCATATACACCACAATAAAATGGCATTGTAGAAAAAAAGAATAGAACATCCGAATATAACTTACACAAATACTTTTGGGCCGAAGCTATTAGCACGGTGTTTTACATCATAAATAGGGTTAATTTGATACCAAAGTTGAAGAAAACTCCTTATGAATTACTAAGGAAGAAGAAACCAAATCTTTGTTATTTTCATGTTTTTGGTTGTAAGTGCACTATTCTTAAAAATGAGAGAGCAGACTTAGGAAAGTTTGATGAGAAGGCAAGTGTAGGAATCTTTTAAGGGTATTCATCAATTAGAAAAGCATATAGAGTTTTTAATCAAGAATCACATAAAATAGAGGAAACAATGCATGTTGTGTTTGATGAGACAATTCAACTAGTTTATGAAAAGAATTTAGAAGATGAGGTAGAATTCGTAAAGAATCTAGATTTAAATAAAGAAGAAATAGAAAATCTAAAAACAGAAAAAGAAAAAGAAAAAGAAAATAATCTATCTAAAGGTTGGAAATTTGCAACCTCACATCCAAAGGATTTGATTATAGGAGATGTGAAACAAGGAGTGAAGACTAGAGCTGCAATTAGAGATATAGATCATAGTGCCTTTGTGTCTTTTTTTGAACCCAGTTCTATAGAAGAAGCCCTTGTGGATGATTATTGGGTTCAAGCTATGAATGAAGAGTTAGACCAATTTGAAAGAAATCAAGTTTGGGAATTAGTACCAAGACCTAGTGATCAACAAGTAATTGGTACTAGATGGGTCAATAAAAATAAATTAGATGAAAATGGTGTAATAATTAGGAATAAGGCTAGACTTGTCGCTAAGGGATATAGTCAAATAGAAGGTATTGATTTTGAGGATTCATTTGCACCCGTAGCTAGGTTAGAAGCAACTAGATTAATTCTAGAATTTTCAAGTTATAAGAATTTCATATTGTTTCAAATGGATGTAAAAAGTGCTTTCTTAAATGGAATAATAAAAGAGGATGTGTTTGTAGAACAACCACCAGGTTTTGAAAATCATACACAAGATAATTATGTCTACAAGGTTAAGAAAGCTCTTTAGGGCCTTAAGCAAGCTCCACGTGCGTGGTACCATAGGTTGAGTAATTATCTAGTAGAAAGTGGCTTTAGAAAGGGTAAATTAGATACTACATTATTTCTAAAGCCTTTAGGAGATGATTTATTAATTGTTCAGATTTATGTTGATGGTATTATTTTTGGTAATACAAAAGAAGAAATGTGTAGAGAATTTGGAGATCTTATGACTAAAGAATTTGAAATGAGCATGATGGGTGAGTTAACGTTTTTCTTAGCATTACAAATAAGGCAACTAAAAGATGGTATTTTTATTTCTCAAACAAAATATTTGAAAGAAATGTTTAAGAAATATGGTTATGAAAATATGAAACCTAGAAAAATTCCCATGAATCAATCTATTCAATTAGACCTAGATGAACAAGGGAAAACCATAGACCAAAAACTTTATAGAGGACTTATAGGGTCTTTATTATACGTTACATCTAGTAGGCCCGACATTCTATTTAGTGTTGGATTATGTGCTAGGTTCCAAGAAAACCCAAAGGAAAGTCACTTAAAAGCTGTTAAAGCAATCTTCAAATATTTGAAGGGAACTATGACTCTAGGATTATGGTATCCTAGAAATATCCTTTCTTCTGAACTCATTGGCTATACAGATTCAGATTTTGGAGAATCTAAAGTGGATAGGAAGAGCACATCAGGGACATGTCAATTCTTGGGACATTGTCTTATTTCATGGTCAAGCAAAAAACAAAATTGTATAGCCTTGTCAATAACAGAAGTCGAATATGTTGCAACTGGAAGTTGTGTTGCTCAAGTACTATGGTTAAGACAACAACTTCAAGACTATGGTTTAGAAGTCACACATATACCTATTAGAATTGATAATACTAGTGCATTAGCATTAGCCAAGAATCAAGTTCATCATTCTAGGACTAAGCACATAGATGTTAGATATCACTTTATTAGAGACCAAGTGGCCCAAGGATTAGTAGAATTAGAGTATGTTCCTACTAAGCTTGAATTGGCTGACATTTTTACCAAACCCTTACCATCGGAGCAATTTCAAACATGGAGGGAACAATTAGGAATTTTAGACATTGCTCAGGGTTAACTCCCTTTTGATGATGTCAAAGGGGGAGAATAGTTAGGAGTTAGGGGGAGCATAAAGATAGGGGTAGCATGATAATTATTAATCTCCTCATTAAGATTTCTCTTCTTAAAAGTTTACTTTAATTCATTTTATCATTTTTTATAGATTTAAAACATTTATGTCTTGTCATCATCAAAAGTGGGAGATTGTTACACCCTTGTGTTTGATGAGCCAAGCATAAATGTTTATATTTTATTCAGGCTTGATTTTAAGTAAAATTATTAATATTTAATTAAATCAAGCCATGTATTTCACATGTCTAAAATAGTGGCCTCTAAGGACCTTGAAGCCATGACATACTTCAAGAAAATTTGATACATGTACTAGAATTTTCATATTTGAGTTTTTATTAATTTTTTTTAAAATTGAGATTTCTAATTTTTGAGATTATGAGGCACACTAGTAGTATTAATATTTAAAAATGTTATAAAATTAATAATTATTGAATTTTGATTTTTGGGCCAAGCTGTATTGACAAAAAGTATAGACATTGGTATTTGATTTTTTAAAATTATTTAGGAATTATTTTTCATAAATTTCTTTTCATAGTCATTTAGAAAACTTATAATACTATGATAATATAAACTTATTTTAGTACACTTATATTTAAAATTTTAGCACAAAAATTCTTCCAATCAACCTTAAAACAGCTTAAGTCTCGGGAAAATTCATTATAGCACTGGGCGGCCCGACCCGTCAAGCAATCATCCCATCCAGGTCTTTTAGAAATTAAAAAAAAAATATTGGTTCACCCAAAAAGGCTAGCCAAGACCGCCCAAAGCCCGCCGAGAGGAGCACGTCGAGGTCAAGCTACAGCGGTGGTGAATGGTCAAATGAACAGTGCTTGGCTAAGCCAAGCCCGCCCAAAGCCCGCAGAGAGGAACTCGGCTAGGTCAAACTACAGCGACGATCAACGGTCGATGAACAGTGCATGGTCAAGTCAACCCGACCAGGTGATGAAATCCTGGTCAAGGAAGGGGGAGCCAACCCCAAAGAGGCTCGAGTTTGATACGAAGCGAATTAGTTTTAAAGTGCAATGACAACGATTTTTCTGTGATGTGGGACTAAATTCCAACCTTACTATCAAAGAAATCAGAAGAACAAGTGCGATCGGATTGCTGAGATCATTCACCCTAAAATGACATGCGGAAGAATCAAACCCAGGCTGCGCAGATAGGCGCAAGGACGTGAAACCACTGAGGAAAATTTTTTTAATTTGAATTATGTCAGAACACATTTTATTAATGCATACAAGACAGCGTACGCAGAATCCAACTGCTCAGATCAAGCCCGCCCAGATCGAATGGACGGGATTCATCTCAAACGATAAATTTGAGATTCAATCCATGTTGTCCGTGTTTTGGGCCCGAATCGAACGGTAGCTGTTTTTCGTCCGTTACCCAAATGACTAATTGATTTTAAGAGCCGTTGGGAGTGATTTTTTGAGCTCAATTTTAAGCTCTATAAATAGGAAAGAATTAAGATTTATTGAGTTTACCTTTTGCTAAATTCTTTCAAAGATTTCAGATCTCAAATTCGAGCAATCACAAGGAAAAACAGTGCCTTCAAGCTCAAAAGGAAAACTGCAACAAGGCACTTGAAATTAGAGGTTGATGATTCAATTTTTCACATTTCTATCCTTCTAATTTTTCAATTGTGTGTGCCTCCCTTTTCTCTTATTTCTCCTAAGTTCTTTTTGCCAATCATTGTATTTTTTGTTTTGGGGTAAGGGCATCTCGGCAGTAGTGCTAAAGCCTCAGGTTTGAGTTGAGCCCGGAGAAAAACTCAAGTATGCTCGTGATTAGCCGTAGTAAAAATCCCAAGTAGGTTTGAGGTGAACAGTACGAAAAACCTCACTTGTAATTGGTGCATTTAGTGTATTTTTTTCCCAACAACAGTAGGGGGTGGACGTGGACTCGGTTTTGAGTCGAACCGCCTAAAAACTTTTGTGTTCAAATTTCTTTATTCGTGCTTAAAACTTTTAAGTTTTTAATTTCGAAAGTTATAAAATTTTTAAATACACAATTCACGCCCCCCACCCCTCTTGTGGAATTTCCTTAGCACGAAACACTTCAAAGAAGAAGAAGAAGTAGTGGAAGAAGATGAAGAAGTAAAAGAAGAGAGGAAGAAGAAGAAGATGAAAAAGAAGAAGCAGAAGAAGAAGTAGAAAAGAAAGAAGAAGAAGAAGAAGAAGGAGAATGAGAAGAAGAGAAAGAAGAACAAGTAGAATAAGAGAGAAGAAGAAAGAGGAAAGAAAAAAAAGTAGGCAAAGAGAAGATGGAACAAAGAAGAAGGAAGAAGGACATAAGAAGAAGATGAAGATGAAAAAGAAGAAGAAGAAGAACAGAAGAAGAAGAAGAAAAGGAAGACGAAGAAGTGGAAGAGGAAGAAAGAGAGGAAGAGAAGAAGATAGAAGAAGATTAAGTGCAAGGGGAAGAAGAAGAAGAAGAGGAGTAGGATGATGAAGGAGAAGAGGTTGAAGAAGATGAAGAAGAAGTAGAAGAAGAAAATGAAGAAGAAGAAGTAGAAGAAGAAGAAGAAAAGAAGAAGATGAAAAGGAAAAAGAGGAATAAGAAGAAGATGGAGAAGGAAAAGAAGAAGAAGAAGAAGAAGAAGAAGAGGAGGAGCAAGAAGAAGGAGAAGAAGAAAAGGAGAAGAGAAGAAGTAGAAGACAGAAGAAGAAGAAGAAGATGAAGAAGAAGAACAAGAAAAAGAAGAAGATGAAAAGGAAACCGAAGCAGAAGAAGTGGAAGAAGAAGAAGAAGACGAAATCAAAGAACTAGAAGAAGAGATGAAGAAGAACAAGAACAAGAAGTAGACAAAGAAGAATAAGTAAAAGAAGAAGAAGAAACAAAAGAAGTAATAGAAGAAGAAAAAGAACAACATGAAAATGAAGTAGAAAAGGAAGAGGAGGAAGAAGGAGAGTAGTAAGAAGAATTGGAAGGAGAAGAAGAAATAGAAGAAAAAAGAAGGAAGAAGAAGAAGAAGAGGAAGAAGAAGAAGAAGAAGAAGAAAAATAAGTGGAAGATAAATAAGAACGAGATGAAGAAGAAGAAGAAGAGGAATAAAAAGAAAAAGAGGAAGAAGAAAAAGAAGACAAAGAATAAGAAGAGGAAGAGGAAGAGGAGGAGGAGGAAGAAAAAGAAGAAGAAGAAGAGGAAGATGAGATAGAATAGGAAGAAGGACAAGAAGAGGACAAGGTAGTAGAAAAAGGAAAGAGAAAGAACAAGAAGAGAAAGAAGAAGAAGAAGACAGATCATAGAGTACTGGGCGATGCCCTAATGTTTAGGAATTAGGTGTTAGGGATTGGGGATAATGTGTTAAGGACGAAGGGATTAAGATTTATCGATTTAGTATTATTTATAAAGGATTAGGGCTTAGGGATTAGGGATTTGCGATTAAGAATTAGGAATAAGTCTTAGCGTTTAGAGATTAAGGATTAGGTAAAAGGGTTTTGGGAAAAAATTAAGAATTAGATATTAGGGATTAGATTATGGATAGGGATTAGAAATAAGGGATTAAAAGATCAAGGATTTAGTATTAAGTATTAGGGATTAAGAATTAAGGTTTTGGGGATTATCTATTAGGGATTAGAGGATAGAGATTTTGGATTAGGAAATCAAGACAAGGATCAGGGATTAGAGATGAGAGATTATGGATTAAGGATAAGGGATTAAGAATTTGAGATTAGGGATTAGGTATGAGAGATTAGGGATTACGAATTAAGGATTAAGTATTAGGGAGAAAGAAGAAGGAGAAGGATAAGAGCAAGAAGAAGACAGAGAAAGCAGGTAAAGTAGTAGTAGAAGAAGAAGAAGAAGAGGAAGAAGAAGGGGAAGACGAAGAGGAAAAGAAGTAAAAGAAGAAGAAGAAGAAGAAGAAGAAGATGATGATGATGATGATGATGATGATGAAGGAAATAAGAAGTAGAAAAAGAAGATGAAGAATAATAATAAAAAGAAGAAGGAGAAGAAGATGAAGAAGAAGAAGAAGTAGAAGAAGAAGAAGAAAAAGAAGAATAAGAAGGAGAAGAAGGAGAAGAAGAACAAGAAATACAAGAAAAATAAATAAAAATGCAAGAAGAATAAGAACAAGAGGGAGAAGAAGAAGATGTAGAAGAAGAAGAAGATGAAAAAGAAGAAAAACTAGTAGAGGACGAAGAAGAACGAAAAGAAGAAGAAGACAAAGAAGAAGAAGAAGTGGAAAAAGAAGACAAAGAAGACAAACACGTAGAATAATAATAATAACAAGAGGAAAAAGAAGAAAAAGAAGAACCAGAAGAAGAAGAAGAAGAGGAAGTAAAAAATGAAGAAGAAGAATAAGATGAAGATGAGAAAGAAGAAGAAAAAGAAGAAGTAGAATGAAGAAGAAGGAAGAAAGATGAAAGAAGTAAGAAGAAGAAAGAAAGAAGATGGGTGAGGGAAGAAAGAAGAAGGAAGAATGAAGAAGGAAAAGGAAGAAGGAAGAAATAAGGAAAAAGGAATATCGAAGATGGAAAATAGAAGAAGCAAGAAGATGAAGAAGAAGAAGATGAAGAGGAAAAAGAAGAGGAAGAGAATGAGGAAGTGGTAGGAGAAGACGAAGAGGAAGGGGAAGAAGATGGGGAAAAGGAAGAAGAAGAAGAAAAGGAAGAAGAGGAAGAAGAGGAAGAAGAAGATGATGAGGAAGAAGTACAAGAAGAAGATTAAGAAGAAAAAGAAAAAGTAAAAGAAAAAGAAGAAGAAGTAGAAGAGGAATTAGAAGAAGTTGATGAAGAAGAGGAAATCGAAGAAGGAGAAGAAGTAGAAAAGAATTGGTGAAGGAAGAAGATGATGAAGAAGAAGATGAAGAGGTAGAAGTGAGGAAGCAGAAGAAGAAGAAGAAGTAGAAAAAGAAGAATGAGAATAAGAAGAAGAGGAAGAAATAAAAGAAGAAGAAGAAAAAGAGGAGGAAGTAGAAGATGAAGAAAAAGAAGAAGAAGAAGAAGAAGAAAAGAAAAAAATAAAAAGAAGAGAAGGAGAAGATGAAGAAGAAGAAGAAGAAGTTGAAGAAGAAGAAGAAAAAGAATAAGAAGAGGAAAAAGAAGAAGAAAAGGATGGAGAAGAAGTAGTAGTAGTCGTACTAGTAGTAGTACAAGAAGAAGAAGAAATAGAAGAGGAAGTAGAAGAAGAAGAGGAAAAAGAAGAAGAAGAAGAGAAGGAGAAGATGAAGAAGAAGTAGAAGATGAAGCAAAAGAAGAAAAAGAAAATGAAGAAGAGGAATAGAAAGAAGAAGAATAAGAAGAAGGGAAAGAAGAAGAAGAAGAAGAAGAAGAAGAAAAAGAAGAAGAAAAATAAAGAAGAAAGAAAGAAGAAAGAAAAAGAAGGAAGAGAGAAGATAGAAGAAAGAAGAAAGAAAAAGGAAGAAAGAAGACGATGAAGAAATAGAAGAAGATGATGATGAAGGAGTGGAGGAGGAAGAGGAGGTAGTTGAAGATAAGGAGAAGGGGAAGAAGAAGAAGAAGAAGAGGACGAAGACAATGATGAAGAAGAAGAAGAAGATGATGATGATGATGAAGAAGAAGAATAAAATGAAGAAGAAGAAGAAGAGATAGGGGAAGAAGAGGAGGGGGAAGAAGAATAATAAGACAAAGAATAGGAAGAGGAAGTAGAGGAGGAGGAGGAGGAAGAAGAAGAAGAAGAAGAAGAAGAAGAGAAAATATGAGGAAGAATAGGAAGAATAACAAGAAGAGGACAAGGCAGAAGAAAAAGGAAAAGAGAAAGAACAAGAAAAGAAAGAAGAAGAAGAAGAAGAAGTAGAAGAAGTAGAAGACAAATTATAGAGTAATGGGCGACGTCCTATAGATTAGGAGTTAGGTATTAGAATTGGGAATAACGAATTAGGGAGGGAGGGTTTGAATTTATTGATTAGGGATTAAGGATAAAGGATTAGTGTTTAGGGATTAGGGATTTTGGATTATGAATTAGGAATAAGGCTTAGGAGATTAAGGATTAAGGATTAGGTAATTTGGATTTGGCAAAAAATTAAGGAATTAGGTATTAGGGATTAAATTATGGATTAGGGATTGAAAATAAGGGATTAAAAGGTTAAGGATTTAGTATTAAGCATTAGGGATTAAGGATTATGGTTTTGGGATTATTTATTAGGGATTAGAGATTAGAGATTTTGGATTCAAAATTCAAGACATGGATTTGAGATTAGAGATTAGGGATTATGGATTAAGTATTAGGGATTAAGAATTAAAGATTAAGGATTAGAAATTAAGGATTAAGTATTAGGGAGAAAGAAGAAGGAGAAGGATAAAAGCAAGAAGAAGACGAAGAACAAGAAGGTGAAGTAGTGGTAGCAGAAGAAGAAGAAGAGGAAGAAGAAGGGGAAGACGAAGTGGAAAAAGAAGTAGAAGATGTAGAAGAAGAAGAAGAAGAAGTACACAAAGAAGAAAAGAAGAAGAAGAATAATAAGAAGAAGAGGAAAAAGAAGAAAAGGAAGAAGACGAAGATGTAGAATAATAATAGCAATAAAAATAATAAAAATGGGAAGAAGAAGAAGAAGAAGAAGAAGATGAGGAAGTAAAAAATGAAGAAGAAGAATATGATGAAGATGAGGAAGAAGAAGAAAAAGAAGTAGAAAGGCGAAGAAAGAAAAATGGTAAAGAAGTAGAAGAAGTAAGAAAGAAGATCGATGAAGGAAGAAAGAAGAAGGAAGAAGGAAAAGAAAGAAGGAAGAAATAGGGAAGAAGGAATAAGGAAGATGGAAGATAAAAGAAGGAAGAAGATGACGAAGAAAAAGAAGAACAAGAAGAACAAGTAGAGGAAGAGGAAAAGGAAGGGGAAGAGAAAGAGGAAGAGGCAGGAGAAGACGAAGAGGAAAGGGAAGAAGAAGGAGAAAAGGAAGAGGAAGAAGAAGAAGAGGAACAAGAGGAAGATGAAGATGAAGAAGATGATGAGGAAGAAGAAAAAGAGGAAGACGAAGAAGAAAAAGAAAAAGAAAAAGAAGAAGTAGAAGAGGAATGAGAACAAGTTGATGATGAAGAAGAAGAAGAAGTGGAAAAAGAAAACCAAGAAGAATAAGAAGTAGAAAAAGAAAAAAAAGAAGAATAACAGAAGAGGAAGGAGAAGAAGACAAAGTAGAAGAAGAAGAACAACAATAGGAAGAAGAGGGAATCCAAGAAGAAGAAGAAGAGGAGGAGGAAGAAGAAGAAGAAGAAGAGGAAGATGATGATGAAGTAGAAGAAGTGAGGAAGAAGAACAAGAAAAATATGAAGAAGAAGAAAAGAAAAAAAAGTAGTTGAAGAAGAAGAATGATGATAAGAAGAACAAAAAGAAATAAAAGAAGAAGAACAAGAAAAAGAAGAAGAAGAAGAAGAAGAATAAGAAAAGGAGGAAAAAGAGGAAGAGAAGAAGAAGGAGAGGAAGAAGAAGAAGAAGAAGAAGAAGAAAAAGAAAATTATGAACAGGAAGAAGAAGAAAAAAATGAAGAAGTAGTAGTAGCAGTAGTAGAAGAAGAAGAAGAAGAATGAGAAAAGGAAGTAGAAGTAGAAGAAAAAAAAGAAGAAAAGAAGAAGGAGAAGGTGATGGAGAAAAAGAAGATGAAGAAAAAGAAGAAGGAGAAAATGAAGAAGAGGAACAGCAAGAAGAAGAGGAAGGGAGAGAAGCAGAAGAAGAAGAAGAAGAAAAAGAAAGAAAAGAAAGAGGAAAGAAAAAAGAAGGAAGAGAGATGATGGAAGAAGGACGAAGATGACGACGTAGAAGAAGAAGAAGAAAGAGAGGAAGAGGAAAGGAGTTAGAAGAAGATGTGGGGAAGGGGAAGATGAAGAAAAAGAGGACGAAGATGAAGAAGAAGAAGAAGAAGATGATGATGATGAAGAAGAAGAACAAAATGAAGAAGGAGAAGAAGAAGATGAAGAAGAAGAAGAAGAAGAGGAAGAAGAAGAAGAGGAATAAGAAGAAGAAGAACAAGAAAAAGAAGAAGTAGAAGAAGAAGAGGTGGAGGAGGAAGAGGAAAAAGAAGAAGGAGAAGAAGATGACAAAGAAAATGATGAAGAAGAAGAAGATTATGATGAAGAGGAAACAAAAGAAGAAGAAATCAAAGATCAAGAAGAAGAGATTAAGAAGAAGAAAAAGAAGAAGAAGAAGAACAAGTAGTAGAAGAAGAAGTAATAGAATAAGAAGAAAAAGAAGAAGAAGAAAAAGAAGAACAAGCAAAGATGGAGGAGGAAGAAGAACCAGAAGTGGAAGAAGAAGAAGAAGAAAAAGAAGAAGAAGTGTAAGATGAAGAATAGGAAGGAGAAGTAGTAGAAGAGAAAAGGGAAGATGAACAAGAAGAAGAAGAGGAAGAAGAAGGAGAAGGAGAAGGCAAGAAGAAGAAGAAGAAGTAGAGGATGAAGAATAAGAAGGACTGGTAGACGAAGAAGAAGAGGAAGAAGAAGAAGAGGAGGGAGAAGAGGAGGAGGAAGAAGAAAAAGAATAGGAAGAATAAGAAAAGAAAGAGGTGCAGGGAGAAGAAGAAGTGAAAGTAGAAGAAGAAAAAGAGGAAGATGAAGAAGAATAGGAAGATGAAGAAGAAAAGGACAAGGAAGAAGGAAAGGAAGAAGAGAAAGAAGGAGAAGAGGAAGAAGAAGAAGATAGAAAGATTATAGAGTGTTAGGTGGTGGCTTAAAGATTAAGAATTAGATATTTGGGATTGGGGATTATGTTTTAGGGAGGGAGAGATTTAGATATATGGATAAGTGACTAAGGATTAGGGATTAAGATTTAGGATTAAGGATTAGTAATTAGGGTTAGGGTTTAGGGGTTAGAGATTAGGTTATAGGGATTTAGGAATAAGGATTTGAAATATTGTAATAGGGATCAAATTAGTGAATAAGAGGAAGAAGAAAAAGAAGAAGAGGACGAAGAAGTAGAAGAAGAAGGAGAAGCAGAAGAGGAATAAGAAGAAGAATGAAAAGAAGTAGTAAGAGAAGAAGAAGTGGAAGAAGAGGAATTGGAAGAAGAGGAGGAAGAAGAAGGAACTAGAGATTAAGGATTAGTGATTTGGGTCGAGATTTATAGATTAGGGATTATGTAACAAGTATTTGGGAATTAGGATTAAGATTTATGGATTTGGGATTAGATTAGCAATCACAAATTAGGAGTTATTGATTAAGGGATTAAGGGTTAAATATTAGGGATTGCAGATTAAGGATTGGGGTTTAGGGATTAAGAATTAGGAATTAAAGATTAAGAATTAGGTATTAAAGATTAAGGTTTATGGATTAGTCATTAGGGATTAAGGATTTTTGTTTAGGGTTTAAGGATTAGGGATTAAGGATTAAGGATTATCGATAAGGGATGGATTAAAGATTAATTATTAAGGATTAGTTAATTTGGATTAAGGATTTGCTAATGGGGATTAGCAATTAGAGGATTTGGGATTAGAGATTAAGGAGAGAGGGATTGGGATTATAGATTAGGTTTTATTGATAAAGGTATACAGGATTAAGGATTGTGATTTCAAAATAAAGAAAATGAAGGAGAAGAAGAAGATGGAGAAGAAGAAGAAGATGGAGAAGAAGAAGAAGAAGCAGACGATTATAATAGAAGAAGAAAAAGAAAGAAAGAAGGAGAAAGAAAGAAGAAGAAATAAGGAAGAAGAAAAAGGAAGAAGAAAGAAGAAGAAAGAAGAAAAAAGATAAAGAAAAGAAGAAAAAAGAAAGAAAGAAGAAGGAAGAAGGAAGAAGAAAGAAGCGAGAAGCCAGAAGGAAGAAGGAAGAAGGAAGAACAAGAAGCTAGAAGGAAGAAGGAACAAAGAAGAAGGAAGAAGGATGCAAGAAGGAAGAAGAAAGAAAGAAGGAAAAATATATAAGAAAGAAGAATGAGAAAAAGAAGAAAGAAGAAGAAGAAGAAGAAGAAGAAGAAGAAGAAGGAGAAGGAAAAGGATGAATAGGAGAACGAGAAGGAGGTGTAGGAGAAGGATAAAGAGAAGAAGAAGAAGAGAAAGAAATAGAGAAAGAAGAATAAGAGGAAGACGAGGAAGAAGAAAAAGAAGTAAATGAAGAACAAGAAGAAGAAGAATAAAAAGAGGTAAAAGAAGAAGAAGAAGAAGAAGAAGAAGAGGGGAGAAGAAGAAGAAGAAGAAGTGGAAAAAGAAGAATAGGAAGAAGAAGAAGGGGAAGAAGAAGAAAAACAAGAGGAGGAAGAAGAAGAAGAAGGAGAAAAAGAGGAGGAAGAAGAAGAAGAATAAGAAGAAGAAAAAGAAGAAGAAGAAGAAGGAGAAGAAGAAGAAGAAGAAGAAGAAGATAAAGATAGGGAAGAAAAAGAAGATGAAGAGGAATGAGAAGAAGAATAAGAATAATAAGAAGAATAAGAAATAGAAGAAGAAGAAGAAGAAAGGGAAGAAGAAGAAGATTAAAAAGAAGGAGAACAAGAAGAAGAAGAAGAAAAGAACAAGTAGGAGAAGAAGAAGAAAAACAAAAATAAGAAAAACAAGTAGAGGAAGGAGAGGAGGAAGAAGAGCAGGAAGAAGAAGAAGAAGAAGATGGAAGAAGAAGAAAAAGAAGAACAAGTAGAGGAAAAGGAAAAAGAAGAAGGAGAAGAAAAATAAGAAGAAGAAGAGGAAGCGAAGAAGAAGAAATAGAAGAAGAAGAAGAAGAAGAAGAAGATGAAGATTGAAAAGAAGGAGATGGAGAAGAAGAAGAAAAGAAACAGAAGTAGAAGAAAAAAGAACAAGAAGTAGAAGAAGAAGAACAAGAAAAAAAAGAAAAACAATTAGAGGAAGAAGAACATGAAGAAGAAGAAGAAGACGAAGAAGAAGAAGAAAAAGAAGAACGAGAAGAAGAAAAGGAAAAAGAAGAAGAGGAAGAAGAAGACAGAAGAGTAATAACAATAAGAAGAAAAAGAAGAAGAAGAGGAAAAATAAGGGGAAGAAGAAGAAGAAGAGGAAGATGAGGAAGAAGAAGAAAAATAAGAAGATATAAAAAGAAGAATAAAGAAGAAAGAAGAAAGACAATGGATGAAGGAAGAAAGAAGCAAAAAGGAAGAAGGAAAAGGAAGAAAGAAGAAGGGATAAGGAAGAAACAAGAAGGAAGAAGGAATAAGGAAGATGGAAGAAGGAAGATGATGAAGAAGAGGAAGAAGAAAAGGAAGAGGAAAGATAGAGGAAGAAGAAGAGAAAAGGTAGTAGAAGACAAAAAGGAAGGGGAAGAAAAGGGAGAAGAGGTAGAAGAAATGAAGAAGACAAAGAAAAAGAAGAAGAAGAAGAAGAAGATAAGGAAGAAGAAGTAGAAGAAAAAGAAAAAAAGAAGAAAAAGAAGAAGAATAAGAAGAAGAAGAAGAAGAAGGAGAAGAAGAAGAAAAGGAAAAAGAGGATGAGTAAGAAAAAGAAGAAGAATAAGAAGAAGAAGAAGAAGACGAAGACGAAGAAGAAGAAGAAGAAGTAGAAGAAGAAGAAGAAGAGAAGAGGAGGAAGAAGAAGACAAAGAAGGAGAAGAAGAAGTAGAAGAATAAGAGGAAAGAAGAAGACAAGGAGGAAGAAGAGGAAGAAGAAGAAGAAGAAAACGAAGAGGTAGAAAAAGAAGAGGAAGTAGAACAAAAAGAAGTACAAGAAGAAGTCGAAGTAGAAGAAGTAGAAAAAGATGAAGAAGAAGATGAAAGAGAATAAAAAGAAGAGGAAGAAGGAAAAAAAGAAGAAAAATATTAGGAAGAAGTAGAAGAAGATGAAGAAAAAGAAGAAAAATAGGAAGAGGATGCACAAGAAGAAGATGATGATGAATAAGAAAATGAAGAAGAAGAAGAACAATAAGAACAAAAAGGAGCAGCGGATGGTGAAGAAGAATGAGAAGAAGAAGAAGAAGAATAAGAATAAAAATAATAAGAAGAAGAAGGGTTAGGGAAGTAGAAGAAGAAGAAGGGTAAGTGAAGAAGAAGAAGAAGAAAAAAAAATGAAGGAGAAGATGATGATGATGAAGAAGAAGAAGAAAAAGAAGAAGAAGAAGAAAAGGAAGAAGATGGAGATAAAGAAAAGAATATGAAGAAGAAAAAGAGAAAAAGAAGAAGAGAAAAAAGAAGTGGAGAAGAAGTTGAAGAAGAAGAAGAAGAAAAGAAAGATGGAGAAAGAGGAAAGAAAAAAGAAGAAGAAAGAAAGAAGATGGAAGAAGATGAAGTGGAAGAGGAGACAGAAGATGATAAGGGGAAGGGGAAGAAGGAAAAGAAGAAGAGGAGGAAGAAGAAGAAGAAGAAGAAGGAGAAGAAGAAGAAGAAGAAGAGGAAGATGAGGAACAAGAAGAAGAAAAAGAAGAAGAAGAAGTAAAAGAAGAAAAAGTGGAAGAAGAAGAGGAAGAAGAAGAAGAAGAAGAAGACTAGAAGAAGATGAAGAAGACAAAAAAGAAGAAGAGGAGAAAGAAGAAGTCAAAGAAGTAGAGGAAAAGAAGAAGTATAAGGCAACAATGGAGAAGATATAGAGGAGGAGGAAAAAGAAGAAGAAGAAGACAAAAAAGACGAAGAGGAAGAGGAAGTGGAAGAGGGGGAAGAGGAAGATAAGGGCGAGGGAATTAAGAAAAAGTAGAAGAGGAGGAAGAAGAGGAAGAAGAAGTAGTAGCAGAAGAAGGAGAAGAAGTTGAAGAAGAAGAAGAAGAAGAAGGGGAAGTTGAGGAAGAAGAAGTAGAAGGAGAAGAAGAAGAAGAAGAAGAAGAAGAGGAAGAAGAAGAAGAGGAAGAAGATGAAGAAGAAGAAGACTAGAAGAATAAGAAGACAAAAAAGTAGAACCAGAATAGGAAATTTGAGAAGAAGGATTAGAAGAAGAAGACGAAGTCAAAGAAGTAGAGGAAAAGAAGTAAAAGAAGAAGAATAAGACGTAAAAAAAGAAGAAGTAGTGGAAGAAGAAGAAGAAGAAGAAGAAGAAGAAGAAGATGAAGATGTAGTTGTAGAAGAAGAAGAAGAAGAAAAAGAAAGAAGAAGACAAAAAAAAGAAGAAGAATGCGAGAAGGAAGAAGGAAGATGGAAGAAGCAAGATTGAATAAGGATGAAGAAAGAAGGAAGATGGAAGGAGTAAAGAAGATGGAAGAAGGAAGAAGGAATACGAAATAAGAAAGAAGAAAGGAAAAAGAACCAAGAAAAAGAAGAACATAAAGGATAAAAAGAAGTCGAAGAAGTAAAAGAAGAAGAACAATAGGAGGAAGTAATAGAAGAAGATGAAGAAGAAGAAGAAAAAGAAGAAGTGGTAGCACAAGAAGAAGAAGATGAGTAATAAGAAAAAGAAAAAGAAGAAGAAGAGAAGAAGTTGAAGAAGAAGAAGAAGAAGAAGAAAAAGAAGCAGAGGAAGGAGAGGAAGAATAAAAAGAGGAGGAAGAAGCAGAAAAAGAAGAAGAAGAAGTAGAAGCAGAACAAGAAGTGAAGAAGAAGAAGAAGAAGAAGTAGAAGAAGAACGAGAATGGAAGAAGAAGAAGAGAAGGAGAAGAAGAAGAAAAAGAAGAAGAAGAAGAAGAAGAAGAAGAAGAAAAGGAAGAAGAAGAAGCAAAAGAATAATAAGAAGAAGAAGGGTAAGAAGAAGAAGAAGAAGAAGAAGAAGAAGAAGAAGGGGAAGAAGATGCTGAAGAAGAAGAAGAAAAGAAAGAAGAAGAAAGAAAAACGAAAAAATGAAGAAGAAAGAAGAAGGAAAATGGAACCAGATGAAGAAGGGGAAGAAGAAGACGAAGTAGACGACAAAGAAGAAGAAGAGGAAGACGAAGTGGAAGGGGTGGTAGAAGAAGATAAGTGGAAGGAAAAGAAGAAAAAGAAGAAGAGGAAGAAGAAGATGATGAAGAAGAAGAAGAAGAAGTAGAAGAAGATGAAGAAGAAGAAGGAGATGAGGTAGAAGAAGAAGAAGACGAAGAAGAGGAAGAGGAAGATGAAGTGGAAGAGGAGGTAGAAGAAGATAAGTGGAAGGATAAGAAGAAAAAGAAGCAGAGGAAGAAGAAGATGAAGAAGAAGAAGAAGAAGAAGTAGAAGAAGATGAAGAAGAAGAAGGAGATGAGGTAGAAGAAGAAGAAGACGAAGAAGAAGAAGAAGAAGAAGTGGAAGAAGAAGACAAAGAAGGAGAAGAAGAAGAAGTCATCAAAGAGGTATAGGAAAAGAGGAAGTAAAAGAAGAAGTATAAGTCAACAAAAAAGAAAAAGTGGAAGAAGGAGAAGAAGAAGAAGAAGAAGACGAAGAAGAGGAAGAGCAAGAGGAAGTGGAAGAGGAGGTAGAAGAAGATAAGGGTAAAGGGAAGCAGAAAAAGATGAAGTAGAGGAAGAAGAAGATGAAGACGAAAAAGAAGAAGAAGAAGGGGAAGAAGAGAAAGAAGAAGAAGAACAAGAAGATGAAGTGGATGAAGAAGAGGACGAGGAAGATGAAGTAGAAGAAGAAGAGTAGGAGTAGAAGAAGAAGAAGAAGAAGACAAAGAAGAAGAGGAAACCGGAGAAGTAGGAGAAAAAGAAGAAGAAGTCGAAGAAGCAGATGAAAAGAAGAAGAAGAAGAAGAAGAATAAGATGGAAAAGAAGAAGAAGAAGAAGATGATAAAGAAGAAGAAGAAGATGAAGAAGAAGAAGAAGATGATGATGAAGAGGAAGAAGAAATAGTAGTAGAAGAAGTAGAAGACGAAGAAGATGACGAAGAAAGAAGAAGAAGAAGAAGAAGAATAAAGAAAGAAAAAAGAAGAGAGTAAGAAGAATAAATGAGAAGGAATAATAAGGAAACAGAAGAAAAAAGAAGACAAAACAAAGAAGATGAATATAAGAATAAAGAAGAAAAAGAAAAGAAGAAATAAGAAAGAAGAAGCAAGATTGAAGGAGGAAGGAAGAAGGAAGGTTGAAGAAATAAGAAAGAAGTAAAAAGAAAAATAAGAAAGAAGAAAGAAGAAAGAATAAAAAAGAAAGAAGATAGAAGGAAGAAGAAGAAGACGAAGAAGATGATGAAGAAGAAGGAGAAAGAAAAGGTGGAGGAGAATAGGAAGGAGGTGTAGCAGAAGGTTATGGACAAGGAGAAGGAGAAGGAGAAGAAGAACAAGAGAAAGATGGAGAGGAAGAAGAATAATAGGAAGTAGGAGAATTAGAGAAAGTAGAAGATGAAGAAGAAGAAGAAGAGAATAAGAAGTAGTAGTAGTAGAAGAAGAAGAAGAAGATGAGAAAGAATAAGAATAGGAAGTGGAAGGAGAATAACAAGAAGGAGAAGAAGTGAAAGACGAAGCAGAAGAAGAAGAGGAAGAAGACAAAGAAGAAAGAGATAAAGATGGGAAGGAAGAAGTAGAAGAGGAAGAAGAAGAAGAAGAAGAAGAAGAAGAAGAAGTTGAGGAAGAAGAGGAAGAAGAACAAAAGGAAGATAAGGAAGAAGGAGAAGAAGTAGAAGAGGTAGAAGAATAAGAGTAAGAAGAAGAAGAGGAAAAAGAGGAAGAGCAAGATGAGGAATAAAAGGAGGAGGAAGAAGAAGAAGTAAAAAAAGGAGAAGAGGAAAAAAAGGAAAAGTGGAAAAAGAACAAGATTAAGTAAGGGAAGAAGTAAATGAAGAAGTCAAAGAAGAAGAAGAAAAAGCAGAAGAAGAAGAAGAAGAAGAAGAAGAAGAAGAAGAAGAAGAAGAGGATGAAGAAGATGAAGATGATGATGAAGAAGAAGAATAAGAAGAAGAAGATGATGAAGAGGAAGAAGTAGAAGAAGTAGAAGAAGAAGAAGAACGAGAAGAAGAGGAAGAAGAATGTGAGGAAGAAGAAGAAGTAGAAAAAGAAAAAGAAGAGGAGGAGGAAGAAGAAGAAGAAGAAGAGGAAGACGAAAGAGAAGAAGAAGAAGAAGAAGAAGAAGAAGAGGAAGAAGAAGAATAGGAAGGAAAAGAAGAAGAAGAAGAAGAAGAAGATGATGATGATGATGAAGAAGAAAAGGTAGAAGAACAAGAAGAAGAGGAGGAAGAAGAAGAAGAAGATGATGATGAACAAGATGAAGAAGAAGAGAAGGAAGAAGAACAAGAAGGAGAAGTAGAAGAAGAAGAAAAAGAAGGGGAAGAAGAAGAAGTGGAAGAAGGGGAGGAGGAGAAATAAGAAGGATTAAAGATTAGTGATTAAGGATTAGACATTAGTAATTAAAGATTTTGGATTAGGGTTTAAGGTTGAGGGATTAGGGATTAAGAATTTAGAATTGATTAAATATTAAATGTTAGGGATTGGTTATTAGGGATTAAGGATTTGACAATGGGGATTAGCAAATAGAGATTAAGGATTTGGAATAATAGATTAAGCTTTGGAGAATTGGGAGAGTGGAACTACGGACTATAGATTAGAGATTACAGATTAAGGAGTGTAGGATTAGGGATAATGGTTTCGAGATAAAGATTAAGAATTAGAAGAAGAAGATGAGGATGTTGAAGAAAGAAGCAGAAAAATAAAGAAAGAAAGAAAGAAGAAAGAAGTAAGAAGAAAAAAGAAAGAAGAAAAAAGAAAAAAAGAAAAAAGAAGGAAGAAGGAAGAAAGAAAAAAGAAGAAGAAAGAAGCAGGAAGGAAAAAGGAAGAAGCAAGAAGGAAGAAGGAAGAAGGAAGGAAGAAGGAAGAAGAAAGAAGAAAGA
The DNA here is from genome assembly GCA_023846275.1 of Vanilla planifolia. NCBI lineage: Eukaryota > Viridiplantae > Streptophyta > Magnoliopsida > Asparagales > Orchidaceae > Vanilla > Vanilla planifolia. Next base: position 635,676 of record JAIUJO010000028.1, on the reverse strand, counting down.
AGAAAGAATGAAGAAGAAATAAGAAATAAGAAATAAAAAAGAAAAAAGAAGAAAGAAGATGAAGAAGCAGAAGAAGAAGGAGAAGAAGAAAGAGAAGGAAAAGGAGGAAGAGGAGAACAAGAAGTAGGTGTAGAAGTAGAAGGTGGAATTGGAGAAGAAGAAGGCAAAGAAGAGAAAGAACAAGAGGAAGAAGAGAAGGAAGAAGAAGAAGAAAAAGATGAAGATGAAGAAGAAGAAGTAGAAGAAGAAGAATAAGAGGAAGAAGAAGAATATAAAGAAGAAGATGAAGAAGAAGAAGAAGAAGAATAGGAAGAGGAAGAAGAAGAAGAAGAAGAGAAAGACGAGGAAGCAGAAGATGAAGAGGGAGAGGAAGAAGAACAACAAGAAGATGAGGAAGAAGAAGAAGAAGAAAAAGAAGAGCAAGAAGAAGAAGAGAAAGAAGAAGAAGAAGAAGAAGAGCAAGATGAGGAACAAGAGGAGGAAGAAGTTGAGGAAGAAGTGGAAGTAGAAGAAGAAGATTATGAGGAAGATCAAGATGAGGAGTTGGAAGAAGAAGAAGAAGTTTAAGAAGAGGAAGAAGAAAGGGACAAAAAAGAAGAAGAATAAGAAGGTGAAGAAGAGGAAGAAGAAGAGGAAGAAGAGGAAAAAGAAGAAAGAAGAAAGAAGAAGAAGAAGAAGAAGAAGAATAAAGAAAGAACAAAGTAAGAAGAAGAAAGAAGAAAAAAGAAGATGAAAGAAAAAAGTGAAAAAAAAAGAAAGAAGAAAGAAGAAAGAAGGAAAAAGAGAGAAAGAAGAAAAAAGGAAGAAGGAAGAAGGAAGGAGGAAAGAGGAAGGAAGAAGGAAGACAAAAGGAGAAATAAGAAAGGGGAAAGAAGAATGAAGATAACGAGGTAGTAGTAGTAGAAGAAGAAGAAGAAGAAGAATGAGAAGAAGAGGAGGAGGACGAGGAGGAGGGGGAGGAGGAGGAGGAAGAAGAAGTAGAAGTGAAAGATGAAGAAGTAGAAGAACAAGAAGAAGAAGAAGAAGAAGTGAAAAATGAAGTAGAAGAAGAAGAAGAAGAAGAAGAAGAGGAAGAGGAGGAGGAGGAAGAAGAAGAAGAAGAAGAGGAAGAAGATGAAGAAAAAGAAGAAGAAGAAGTTGAAGAAGAAGAAGAAGAAGATGAAGAAGAAGAAAAAGAAGAAGTAGCAGAAGAAGAAGAAGAAGAAGAGGAAAACGAGGATGAGGAGAAAGAAGAAGAGGAGGAAGAAGAAGAGAAGAAGAAAAAGAAGAACATGAAGAAGAAAAAGAAGAAGAAGAAAGAGAAAAAGAGGAAGAGGAAGAGGAAGAAGGAGAAGAGGAAGAAGAACAAGAGTAATAAGAGGAAAAAATGGAAGAAGGTGAAGAAGAAGAAGAGGCAAAAAAAGAGGAAGAGAAGAAGAGAAAGAAGAAGAAGAAAAGGAAGAAGTGGAAGAAGTAGAGGAAGAAGAAGAAGAAGAAGAAGAAGATTAAGAAGAAGAAAAAGAAGAAGAAGATTAAGAAGAAGAAGAAGAACAAGAAGAAAAAAAAGAATTACAAGAACAAGAATAAGAAGAAGAAGGAAAAGAAGAAGGAGAAGAAAAAGAAGAAGAAGAAAAAAAGAAGAAGAAGAGAAGTAGTAGTAGTAGAAGACGAAGAAGATGAAGTAGTAGTAGAAGAAGAAGAAGAAGAAGATAGGGAAGAAGAAGAAGAAGAAGGAAAAAAAGCAAAATTAAAGAGAACAAAGGTGAAGAGGATGAAGAAGAAGATGAAGAAAAAGAAGAAGAAGAAGAAGAAGATGAAGGAAAAGAAGAAGAAGAAAAAGTAAAGGAAAAAGAAGAGGAAAAAGTAGAAGTGGAAAAAGAAGATGAGGAAGAAGAAGAAGAAGAAGAAGAAAGAGAAAAAGAACCAAAGAAGATGAGGAAGAAGGTGAGGTAGAAGAAGGAGAGTAAGAAGTGGAAGAAGAATAACAAGAAAAAGAAGTCGAAGAAGAACAAGAAGAAAAGGAAGAAGACAAAGTAAAGGAAAAGAAGAGGAAGACAAAAAAGAAGAAGAAGAGGTAGTAGTAGTAGTAGTAGAAGAAGAAGAATAGGAAGAACAAGAAGAGGAAGTAGAAGAAGAAGAAAAAGGAGAGGAAGAAGAAGAAGAGGAAGAAGAGAAAGTAGAGGAAGAAGAAGAAGAATAATAAGAATAAGAAGAAGAAGAAGAAGAAGAGGAATTAGAGATCAAGGATTTAGGATTAGGATTAAGGATTAAGGGTTTTGGATTAGGATTAAAGAATTAGGTGATATGATTTAAGATTAGAACTTAGGGGTTAGTGATTAGAGTTAAAGGGATTAGGATTAAGATTAGATACTAGGATATAGGGTTTCAGGATTGGAGATTAGTGATTAAGGGTTAAGGTTTAGGGATTAGCGATTATGGATTATAGATTAAGGAATAAAGATTAGGGATTAGGTATTAGATAGTATTGTTTGGGAATTAGAGTTTAAGCATTAAAGGATAGGGATTAAGAACTAGAGATTAGAGATGGATTAGGGATTAAGGATTAGGCATTAGGGAGAAAGAAGAAGGAAGAAAGAAGAAAGAAGAAGAAGAAGAGGACAAAATAGAAGAGGAAAAGAAGAAGAAGAATAAAGAATAAAGAAGAAAAGAGGAAGAAGGAAGAGGGTAGAAGGAAGAAGGAAGGAGAAATGAGAAATTAGAAAGTTGAAAGAGGATAGAATAAAGAAGAAAGAAGAAAGAAGAAGAAGAAGGGGAGGGAAAAGGAGAAGGAGGATGAGAGGAATAAGGAAGAGAAGGAGAAGAAGGAGAAGGAGGAGATGACAAAGGTGATGGAGAGGAGAAGAAGGAGTAGAGGAAGGAGAAGGAGAAGTAGGAGAAGTCAAAGAAGAAGAAGAAGAAAAAGAAGAAGAAGAAATAAAAGAAGAAGAAGAAGAGGCAAAATAAGAACAAGAAAATAAGTAGAAGTAGAAGAAGAGGAAGAAGAGGAATGAGAAGATGGGGAGGAAGAAGAAGAAGAAGAAGAGAGAGAGGAAGAAGTAGAAGATGAGGAAGAGGAAGATGAGGAAGAAGAGGAAGAAGAAGAACAAGAAGAAATAAGGAAGAAGAAGAAGAAAATGATGGAGAAGAAGAGGAATTAGAAGTGAAAGAGGAAGAAGATGAAGAGGATTAAGAGATGGATTAGAGATTATGGATTAGAAGTTAGGGATTAAGGATTACGAATTAGGGATTAATTGTTCAGGATTAATGATTACAGAATAAGGATTAGCAATTAGGGATTAGAGTTTTGGGATTAAAAATTAGGGATTAAAAAGTTGGGATTAAGTAATAAGTAAAAGGGATTTGGGATTAATGATTTGGAATTAAGGATTAAGGATGAAGGGATTAATTCTTATGGATTATGGATTTAGGATTAAAAGGTTAATTTCCAAGGACTATAGATTAGTGATTTAGGATTAGAGATTACGGACTAGAGAATAGGGATTAAAGATTAAGGATAAGAGATTAATAATTAGGGACTTGGGATTCAAGATTAAGGATTAGAAATTTGGGATTGGCGATTGGAGATTAAATGACTATAATTAAGATTATGCTTTAGGGATTAGAGATTAAGGATTAAGGATTAGGTATTAAAGATTAAGAGTTAAAAATTAGGAAGGGAGGGAATAGAGTTTAGGCATTAGGGATAAAGGATTAGGGATTAGAGATTAGAGATTAGGAATTTGGGATTACATATTAGCATTCAGAGATTTGTTATTACGTATTAGGGAATAAGGTGTAGGGATAAAGATTAGGGGCTAGAGATTAGACATTAGGTTTAAGTATTAAGGACTAGGGATCAGGAAACAAAAGGAAGTAGAAGAAGAAGAGGAAGTGGAAGAAGATGATGAAGAAGAAGAAGTGCAAGAATAAGAATCAGAATAAGAAGAGGAAGAAGAAGAAGAAGAAGTGTAAGAACAAGAATCAGAATAAGAAGAGGAGGAAGAAGAAGAAGAAGTAGAAGAGGGGATGAAGGAATAGAAGAAGAAGAAGATGAAAGGGAAGAGGTAAAAGAAGAGGAAAATGTAGAAGAAGAAGAAGAAGTAGAAGAAGAAAAGGAATAAAAAAAGAAGAAGAGAAGAAGAAGAAGAAGCAGAAGAGGAAGAAAAAGAGGAGGAAGAAGAAGAGAAAAAGGGGAAGAACTAATGCAAGAAGAAGAAATGAAAGAAAAGAAGAGGAAAAGGAGGAAGAAGAAAAAGAAGAAGAAGAAGAAAAGGAAGAAGACGAAGAAGTAGAAGAGGAAGAAGAAGACAACAAAAGGGAAGAAGAAGAAGAAGAAGAAGGGTAAGAAGAAGAAGAGGAATAGGAAGAAGAAGGAGAACAAGAAGGAGAACTGGTAGAAGAAGTGGAAGAAGAGGAAGAAGAAGAAGAAGATGAAGAGGAAGAAAGTTCAGAAGATGAAGAAGAAGATGAATAGGAAGAGGAGGAAGAAGAACAAGTATAAGAAGAAGAAGAAGTAGATGAAGAACAAGAAGAAGAAAAATACAAACAAAGAATAAGAATAAGAAGACGAAAAAGAAGAAGAAGAAGAAGAAAAAGAAGAAGAAAAAGAAGGTGAAGTGGATGAAGAAGAAGGTGGAGGAGAATAAGAAGAGGAAGATGAAGAAGAAGAAGAGGAAAAAGAATTGGAAAAAGTAGAAGAAGAAGAAGTACAAGAGGAAGGAGAAGAAGAAGAAGAAGAAAAAGAGAAAGAAAAGAAGAAGAAAAAGAAAAAGAGAGGAAGAAGAAGGAGTAGACGAAGAAGAAGAAGAAGAAGAAGAAGAAGTGGTGGAAGATGAGAAAAGATAGCAAGAAGAAAAGTGGGAAAAAGAAGTGGAAGAAGAAGAAGAAGAAGGAGAAGAAGGAGTAGAAGAAGAAAAAGCAGGAGAAGTCAAAGAAGAAGAAGAACAAGATTAAGAGGAAGAGGAAGAAGAAGGAGAAGAAGAAGAAGGGAAAGATGAAGAAGAAGAAGAGGAAGAAGAAGAAGAAGAAGAAGATGAAGAGGAAGAGGAAGACGAAGAAGAAGAAGAACTAGTAGTAGGAGAAGAAAAAGAAGAATAAGCAAAAGAAGAAGCAGAGGAAGAAGAACAAGAAGGAGAATAGTGAGACAAAGAAGAGAAGAAGGTGAAGAACTAGAAGAAGATAAAGAAGAAAATGAAGAAGAAGAAGAAGATGATGATGATGAGGAGGAGGATTATGAAAAAGAAAAAGAAGAAAAGATGATGAAGTAGAAGATCAACAAGAAGAAGACAAGAAGAAGAAGAAGAAGAAGAAGAAGAAGAAATAGAAGAAGAAATAGAAGAAGAAAAAGAAGAGGAAGAAGAAAAACAAGAAGTTGAAGGAGAAGAAGAAGAAGAAGAAGGAGGAAGAAGAAATAAATGTGCAAAAAGAAGAAGGAGAAGAACAAGAAGAATAAGAAGAATAAAAAGATGAAGAAGAAGCAAAAGAACATGAAGAAGAAGGAGAGAAAGAAGTAGAGGAAGAAGAAAAGAAAGAAGAAGAAAAAGAAGAAGTCAATGAAGAAGAAGAACAAGAAGAAAAAGAAGAAGAAAAATAAGAAGTAGAAGAAGAAATAAAAGAAGAAGAGGAGGAGGAAGAAGAGGAAGATGAATAAGAGGAGGAAGAAGAAGAGAAAATAGAAGAAGAGGAAGGTGAGGAAGAAGAGAAAGAAGAAGAAGAACAAGAAAAGAAGAAAAAGGAGAAGAAGTTGAGGATAAAGAAGATGAGGAGGAAGAGGAAGAGGAAGAAGAAGAAGAAGAAGAAGAAGAAGAAAAGGAAGAAGAAGAAGAAGAAGAAGAAGAAGAGGAAGAAGAAGAAGAAGAAGGGGAAGATGAGAAAGAAGAAGAAGAAAATCAAGAAGTAGAAGAAGAGGAAGAAGATGAAGAAGAAGAAGAGGATGAAGGGATAGATTATGGACTAGGGTTTAAAGATTAGGGATTAAGAAGGAAGGGATTTGGGATTAGATGTTAGTGATTAAGGATTAGAGATTAAGGAATTGGATTAGTAACAAAGTGTTAGGGTTTAGGGATTAAAGAGTAGGGATTAAGTAAAAGTAATAAGCATTAGAGAATAAGGATTAGAAATTAGTGATGAATAGATTAATTATTAGGGAGTTAGGATTAGGGATTAATTACCAAGGATTATGGATTAAAGATTTAGGATTATGAATTATGAATTAGGGAATAAGAATTAGGGATTAAGGATTAGATATTAGTGACTAATGATTTGGGATTCAGGATTACGAATTAGAGTTTAAGGATTATAGATATAATGATTACAATTTGGAATAGGGTTTAAGAATTAGGGATTAGGTATCAAGGATTAGGGATTAAGGATTAGGGCTTAGTGACTAGAGATTAGGGATTAAGGATAAAAGATTAGTGATTAGGGATTAAATATTTAATATTAGGGATTATGGGTTAAGGATAGATTAGGGATTAGAGATTAAGGATCAAGAATTAAGAATTAGGGAATATGGATTAGACAGTAACGATTAGGGATTTGGGAGGGATGGATTAAGATACATAGATTTAGGGATGAGAGATTAGGGATTAGGGATTTGGGAGGATTAAGGATTACAAAGAAGAAGGAGGAGAAGAAGAAGAAGAAGAAGAAGTATTAAGGAGAAGAAAAAGATGATGATAAGGATGAAAAAGAAGAAAATGAAGAAGAAGTAGTTGAAGAAGATGAAGGAGACGAAGAAGAACAAGAAGAAAAAGATGAAAAAGAATAAGAAAAATTAGAAGAAGAAGAAGAAGAATAAGAAGAAGAAGAAGAAGAAGAAGAAGAAGAAAAAGAAAAAGAATAAGAAAAGAAGAAGAAGAAGAAGTGGAAGAAGAAGAGAATGAAGAGGAAGAAGAAGTATAAGAAGAAGTGAAAGAAGAAAAAGAAGAAGAGGATGAAGAATAAGAAGAAGAAGAAGAAAAAGAAGAAGAAGAAAAAGAAGAAGAATTAAAAATAATAATAAAAAGAAGAAGAGGAGGAATAAGAAAAAGAAGATAAGGAAGAAGAAGAAGAAGAAGAGGAAGAAGAAGAAGAAGAAAAAGATGAAGAAGCAAAAGAAAAAGGAGAAGAAAAAGAAGAGGAAGAAGGGGAAGAAGAGGAAGAAGATGAAGATGAAGATGATGAAGAGGAATAAGAAGATTAAGAAGAAGAAGAAAGAAAAAAGAAAGAAGAAGAATAAGAAGAAGTGGAGGAGGAGGAAGAAGAAGAAGAGCAAGAAGAAGAAGAGGAAGTCAAAGAAGAAGAAGAGGAAGAGGAAGAAGAAGAAGAGTAAGGTGAAGAAGAAAGAGAAAAAGATGAAGAAATAGAAGAGTAGGAAGAAGAAGAAGAAGAAAAGGAAGAAGAAGAGGAAGAAGTGATAGGTTAGGGATTAGGAATTAAGGTTCGGGATTATGGATTAGGCATTTGGGATTGAGGAAGAAAGGATTAGAGATAAGGGAATATAGATTAAAAATTAAGGAGGAAAGGATTACACATTAGAGATTATGTAGATTAAGGACTTGAAATTAGGGATTTGGGAGTTAAAAACTGTCGACTAGGGACTATGGTTTTAGGATTAGGCATTAGGGAAGAAATAATAGGGATTAAGGAATAATTAGTAGGGATTTAGGATTAAGGATTAATGATTAAAGATTATAGATTATGGATAAGGGATTAAGGTTGAGGGACTAATTATTAGGGATTAGAGGTTAGGGATTAAGATATAAGAGATTAATTATTAGGCATTTGGGGTTAGAGATTAGGGATTTAGGATTAAGGATTAGAGAGCAAAGACTTGGGATGTAAGATTTAGGATTATAGATTAAGGAATTAAGATTAAGATTAGAGACTATAGACTAGGGTTTATAGATTAGAGACTGGTGGTTAAAGATTAGAGATAAATGAATAGAGATTATAGATTAGGTATTGTGGACTGTAAATTAGGGTTTAAAGATTACGAATTAGGTATTAGAGATTAGAGTTTAAGGATAAGAGATTAGGGATGAGAGGTTAGGGATAAAAGATTAGAGATTAGAGATTTGGGATAGAATAGGGACTAAGGATTAGGGATTAGGGATTAGGGATTAGGGTTTAGGGATTAAGGATTAAGGAGAAGGAAGAAGGAAGAAGGTGGAAGAAAGATGAAGAAGGAAGAAAGATGAAAGAGAAGGAAAAAAGAAGAAGAAGAAGTGGAATTAAGTATTAGTGATTAGAGATTTTGGAGTTCGTAATTAGGGATTATGGTTTAGGGATTAGCGATTAAGGATTAGAAATTTAGGATTAGGGAGTAGAAGTTAGAGAATAAGTAATTGGATTAGGGATTAAGGATTAATGATTATAGATTATAGATTAGGGATTATAGATGAAGGGATTAATTAATAGGGATTAGAGATTAAGGATTAAGAATTAAAAGATTAATTATTAAGGACTAAGGATTAGAGATTAGGGACCTAGGTTTAAGGATTAAGGATTAGGGAACAAAGATTAGGTGTTAAGGGTTAGAGATTAAAGATTAAGGTTATAGGATTAAAGATTAGTGATTAGAGACTAAAGTTTAAAGATTAAGGGATTAAGATGAGAATTTAAAGACTTGGGATTATAAAAGGATTTGTAATTAGAGATTAGGGATTAAGGATTATGGATTAGGGGTTAGGGATTAGAGATTATAGATTAAGGATTAGGTATTAGAGAGTAGAATTTAAGAAGTAGAGATTAAGGATTAGAAGTTAAGGATTAAAGATTATAGATTATAGATTACAGATTAATTTCATATTATGAATTAAAGATTAAGGAGAACAAAGAAAGGAAAAGGAAGAAGAAGAAGAAGGAAGAAAGAAGAAAAAATGATGGAAGAAGGAAGAAAGAAGAAGAGGAAGAAGAATAAAGAAGAAAGATGAAAGATGAAGGAAGAAGGAAGAAGGAAGGTGGTAAGAAGAAGGAAGAAGGAAGAATGAAGAAGAAAAAAGAAAGAAGAAAGTAGAAAGAAGAAAGAAGAAAGAAGGAGGAGGAAGATGAGGAAGAAGAAGAAGAAGAAGAGGTTGAAGAAGAAGAAGAAGAAGTAGAAAAAGAAGAGGAGGAAGAAGAAGAAGAAGAAGAAAAAAAAAGGAAGAAGAAGATGAGGAAGAAGAGGAAGAAGAAGAAGAAGTACAAAATAAGAAAGAAGTAGAAGAAGAAGAGGAAGAGGAGGAAGAAGAAGAAGAAAAAAAAAGAGCAACAAAAAGTACAAGAAGAAGAAGAAGAGGATGAAGAGATTGATTAGGGATTAGGGTTTAGGGATTAAGGATTAAGGAGGGATTAGGGATGGGATTTTTGGGATTAAGGATTATGTATTAAGGATTAGAGATTAGGGAATATGGATTAGCAACTAGGTATTAGGGTTTGAGGATTAATGGTTAAGGATTAAAGAAATTTAGTAGGGATTAAAGATTAAGGATTACAGATGAAGTGATTATTGATTAAGGATTAAGGATTTAGGATTAAGGGATTAATTATAAAAGATTATGATGTAGGGATTTTGGATTATGTATTACAGATTATGGAAAAGGAATTATGAATTATAGATTACAGATTAGTGATTAGGGATTTGAGATTTAGGGTTAAGAGATTAAATGTTAGATTTTAATTGATTATAATTAAGAGAAGGGCCTTGGGGTTAATAATCAAGGATTATATATTAAGCATTGGAGATTAAGGATTAGAGATTAGGGATTAAGGATTAGGGATTAAAAATTAGGCATTAGGGATGAGAGATTATGGATTATAGATTAGGGATTAGGGATTAGAGATGGATTAAGAATATTAAATTAGGGATTAAGGATTATGGATTTGGGATTTAGGAGGGATGAATTAGAAATTATAGATTTAAGGATGATAGATTGAGGAGGAAGGGATTTAGAAGTAGGGATTAGAGAATAGGGCTGATGGATTATGAAGAAGAATGAGAAGAAGAAGAAGAAGAAGAAGAAAAACAATAATAAGGACAAGAAGAAGGCAAAGAAGAAGAAGAATAAGAAGAAGAAGATGAATAATAAGAGGAAGATGAGGAAGAAGAAGAAGAATAAGAACAAGAAGAAAATAAGAAAGAAGAAGAAGAAGAAGAAGAAGAAGAAAAACAAGTAGAAGAAGGAGAAAAGGAAGAAGAAAAAAAAGAAGAATAAGGAGAATTGAAAGAAGAAGAAGAAGATGAAGAAGAAGAAGCAAAAGAAGTAAAGGAAGATGAAGCAGAAGAAGGAGAAGATGATGATGATGAAGAAGAAGAGAGATAAGAGTTTGGGTATTTGGGATTAGGGATTAAGGATTAAGGGGATTAGAGAATAAGTAATAGAGAATAGAGATTAGGGATGAATAGATTAGTGATTAAGGACTAAAAATTAAGGTATTAATTATTAAGGATTAGGGATTGTATATTAAGAATTAGGATTAAGAATTAGGAATTAGAGAATAAAGATTAGGGATTAGGAATTAGAGATTAGATATTATTGATATATGATTCAGGATTAAAGATTAAAGATTAGAGATTAGAGATTAAGAGATTATGATTTGTAATAGAGATGAGGGATTAGAGATTAAAGATTAGAAATTAGTGATTAAGGATTATATATTAGGGATTTAGGATTAGAGATTATGAATAAGATTTATGTATTATAGTTTAGGGATTAAGAATTAGGTATTTGATTTTCGAGGAGGTGCTGATTCAATCCGCCATCTTGCTGCGGTGGCTGCGGTGGTGCTACGGAGGTGCTGAGGAGGTGCTGCGGAGGTGCTGGTGTCGCTGAAGGAGCTGAGGTGTTGAGAAGACAGTAACGCTGCGAAGGTGATGTGAACGTACAAAGGTGTGGGAGATTAGGAAGGCAGGAAGCTGGCTAGAGTGGTGGCTAGGAGGGCTGGTGTTGCTGAAGGAACCGAGGTGCTGAGAAGCGAAGGTGAGGAGGACCACGGCGGTGTGGTTGCTGTGCCACGGCAAGGAGAACAAGGGAGCACGTGAGGGATAAGTCCGTTTGGAAATACTGTAACCAGTCACGTGCGTGGTGAGTTCGGTCCTTTCCTAAGCAGCCGAGTCATATGGTGTGCTGGTACACGTTTAACGTGCATGTGATACTGCGGGAAACTGGAACAATCATTGTCTAGCTCGGTCGGTGAACACCTACAACCCTAACGATACCGGAATTCAAATGGCGGGCTCGAAGGGTATAAAGAGCGGCCGGAAAACAAGGCAGGTGGGAAGTAAGTCGCCAAAAAGGGAGTCTTGTGCTCGAACTCGCGCGGGAAAGGCGGCGGACTCAGACAGTAACACTGGGAGGGATATTGAGGCCAAAAAGGTCGCTGAGAAGGCTGATTCCTATGTATATGAAGCAGTGTCGTCGAAGAAGGATACTGCATCATCTTGCAGCCCTGTGGGGGCGCTTGAATTAGGGGTGGCCATAGCGGTACGTGATAAAGGGAAAGCAGTGCTGGAGGAGGCTGGGGGATATGGGTTACGACGACCAGATGTGCTGACTGAACTGGAGGGAGGTAGGAGACATCGTCAGGAGCAGGCTGAATGTTTGAAAGCGCAGGAATTAAAAACTACTGACCAGGATGCAAGGGGAAAGATGAACTGCGCGACTCACTTACTGGTTGGAGAGGACGTTGCGAGGACGAACAAAATTAGTTTCAAGGAGGCTTTAACAGCCAATAACAACATCTCCAGTGGCAGGGCTACCTCATTTGTGCGGATGGCTTCAATTGACGTAAAGGAAAGAGCGGCAAGTTTGCCGGAGCAGGGTGACAGTGAGGAGGTCGTCATGTCGTCAGAGGCGTGTTACAGAAGGATTGAATTCCACAAACATGACTTGGTCGGGCGAGTCTATGGAAACAACTTGCTTTTTTTCGTGATAGCCCGTGTCCTACATAAAAGATGGGGGCACTATCGTAGCTTCAAGGTGCTGGACTTAACGAATGGGTGTTTCTACCTTCATTTTGAGTCCATAAAGGATAGGAATGAGGTGTGGTTGGGAGGACCTTGGCAGGTGGCTGGCCAGGCAATGGGGCTGGACGTCTGGACGCATGAATTTCGTCCAAATGAGGAGATGGCAATCCACGCACCTGTTTGGATACGTCTTCCGGGACTACCGTTGATTTACTGGGATGTGGAAAACATCCTCCGCATTGCGAAGGCGGCGGGAGAGCCGTTCTTGCTGGATGGCTGGACTGCAGACACGCAGAGGTTTGCCTTTGCCAGAATTTGCGTTCGCATGAACCTCTCTAAGCCTCTAAAACCTGGAGTTTGGCTGAAGGGAGAGTTCGGGAGAGTTTATCAACCTTTGGAATATGAGGGATTGCCTCGAGTCTGTTTCTGCTGTGGGCATGTGGGGCACCTGGCGGAGCAATGTGGGTTGAGGAAGCCTAAGGTGGATGCAGAGGGGAATAAAGATACAGAGAAACTGGAATTGGCTCCATTATCTAAGGTGGCTACGACAACAGCTACAAAATATATATCAAAAGAACTCACGGAAGGAAAGGTGGCTGAGGGCAGAGTAGTGGAAAATACTGGGTATTGCGTAGGAAGCATACTCAGGGAGGGTATTGAGATTCCCAGGCGTCAAACGCAAGCGGAGAGGCCGGTGGAGGCCATCAAAAAGGGAACCCTTGGTCCGTGGATGCTCGTCGTTCCCAGACGAAGGAGGCAGGAAGCATGGGAGGCTAAACAGAATCGTAATACTCACCTAAGCAATCCCTCAAGAGGGAGGCCAGCAAAAAGCATGGGTTTAGGAAGGAATGGAAGATCGAGAATCACCTCCGCAGCCAGAGGAAGGGGATCATCAAGGAGGGCCTGGATGCCAAAGTCTCAGCGAGACAGGGATAGAGACCCATACAGTCACACACACGAGTCCAACCGGGAAGCGGTGAAGGCAATAACAGAGCAGGTGGAAGGTAACAAGAAGGAGGGTGTATGTAATGCTGATGATTGCATCCAAATATAGAAGTAGGAGAGTTCCTACACTGCGTTTCGTGGAGCGCAGACAGTTGGAGGCGAGTAATGGGAAGGCGAAGTCACGTTATCGCTGTGAGTGTTCTGTGCACCCACCTGTGGGGTGGAAAAAACAGGGGAACCTACTGGGTGATTTATGACAACAAGAGTAGTGATTTGGAACATCAGGGGCGTCCGAGACAGGAAGTCGAGGGGGTATTTGAGAAGAATTGTGCGTGGCAACAACGTTGCGATGGTCACGCTCATGGAAACTAAGGCGGAGAAGTTTCAGAGGAAGGATGCGGATTGGTTGGTTGGGGGGAAATGGAATTTTGCGGTGCAGCCCTCGGCAGGGATGTCTGCGGGCTTCATCTTATTGTGGAAGAACTGGCTGAACATAACTATCACGGTGTCCACATTGCATATGGTGGCTTTCCAAATGAATTGGGGGGGGGGGGTAGCAAGGAGATGCATTGCTATGTGATCTATGGCCCGAAGGATCAATGCAAGAGGCGGGAGGTCTGGGATGAGGTAAGGCTGTGCATATCGGGGAGGCTTCGTTCATAGTGGCTGGGGATTTCAACATCATAATGGCCCAAGAGGAGAAGAGAGGCGGAAGGAAATTTAAGCTGGGGAAGGAGCAGCAGGAACTCGCGGATATAATGCAGGATCTGCAGTTGACGGATGTGGGCTTCGTAGGGAACCCTTTCACTTGGTGAAACGGGAAGACTGGGGGTGCTCGCATTCTTGAGCGCCTCGACAAGGTTCTACTCAATTCTGTGGGCCTACGGGAATTTCCTGGGTGCGTCGTCACCCACCTCGGAAGGTTGGGCTCTGATCATTGCCCCCTGCTGTTCGATCTAGGATGCTGTCAAGCGAGTAAGCACACTTCTAGAATTCATTTTGAAAATGTATTGCTTGATTTCCCGCAGGCGATTGGTGTTGTTCATCATGCATGGGGTAGACGTGCGGAAGGTGATCAGATGGAGGCGCTGTCGGTTAAATTCCACCGCTCGTTGGTTGCGTTGCGCCGGTGGAGCAAAGAAGAATTGGGAAACATTGCAGACAACAACAGGAAGCTGGAGAGATGCATTAACGCTCTGCAGACAAAAGAATCATCGGTGGGTCTGCTGGAGGAGGAAAGTGCGCAGCTTGGGCATATGATTACGGCATTTCATCGCGGGTGTGCCCTGGAGGAGACATGGTGGTGGCAGCGGGCGAAGCTTCTTTGGGCACAGCTTGGGGATCGTAATACCACTTTCTTTCATGATGCTGCATCAGCCCGGGCACGTATCAATCGCATATCAATGCTGAAGGATGAGGATGGGAGGATGAAGGAAGCGCCGAAGGAGATTGGCAAAGCACTTTTGAAGTTCTTCCAGGAGAAGTGGAGCTGTGAGGAACGTGCGCCCCCGTTGCTGAATTTTGTGCCAAGTGCAACTGTGGACGAGGATATGGCTTCTCACCTATGCAGCAGAATCACTGAGGCGGAGATTACTGACGCTATCAGGGGAATTAGGAGGAACAAGGCGCCTGGAAACGATGGCATTACTGCTGAATTCATTCATGGTTATTGGAAGATTACGAGCAGGGATATCACTCGGGCTGTGCTGGCATTCTTTGATGCAAAGAAGATGCCTGAGAAATGGAAGGAGACCTTAGTGGTGCTGATACCCAAACAGAGGGGCGCATGTATGCCGACTCAATTTCGTCCTATAAGCTTGTGTAATACAATCTATAAGATTGTGGCACGAGTCTTGGTGGAGCGGCTCAAGCCCTTGATGCCTCACCTCATCTCGCGGGAGCAGGGCGCTTTCATTCTCGGTCGCTGCATTTCAGACAACATTTTTATTACGCAAGAAATGGCGGCACATATGCACTCCTGCTCTTCCAGGTATGGCCTCATGGCGGTTAAGATCGATATGATGCAAGCTTATGATAACATCAGGTGGGATTTCTTGATCAAGATGCTGAAAATTCTAAGGTTCCCTCCACTCTGGTGCGACTGGATCACTGCCTGCATCCAATCGCCTTCCTTTGGCGTGCTAGTCAACGGCGTCCGCCTGCCTTGGGTACAAGCTCATCGAGGGCTGAGACAGGGATGCCCTCTATCACCGTATTTATACGTAATTGCGTCGGAATTTCTTTCGGCACTAATGCATGAGTATGAGACCAAACAGCTCCTGGGATTCAGACCAGGGCAGCATGCACCCATGGTCTCCCACTTATTATATGCGGATGACGTCCTTATCTATGGCCATGCAACTCGCAAAGCCGCGCGTTCAATTCGCAGTGTCACTCAGTGTTTCAGTAAAGCTGTAGGACTGCTGATTAACTTCTCTAAATCTAGTGTTCACTTCAGCAGGAGGAGCAGCACGATAACGACAAAGAAGGTTGCTAAGAAGCTTCGCATGGTGCGTGGGAGTTCTCTAAATTATCTTGGAGTGCCAATTGGGGCTAAGAGGCTTAAGCTGGCTGATTTAAACTTCCTAATCCAGAGAATGGAGGCTTGCATTGCGGTTGGAGGATTCGTCCCCTATCCCTGGCTGGCAGAGTCTCTCTGGCCAATTCGGTGCTTAATGCTATCCCCACGTATATTCTTCGACATTGCACCGTGCCGGCGGGTGTCATTGAAGTGAGGGAGCGGCGCGTGAGGAATTTCCTGTGGAATGGTGCAAGCAATACTCACATGATCCATTACGCGCCTTGGAGCTGTGTTACGCTTCCAAGGAATGCGGGCAGCCTGGGGTTGAGGGACTTCCGTGTTTGGCAACATGTCTTGATGATGAAGCAGTGCAAGAGGGTGCTATGTCGTGAGGATAGCCCTTGGGTTGACATCTTCAGGAGGAAGTACGTGGGCAACCTGCTAACCTCAAAGATCCCATGGAATTTATCTCACTCTGGCAAGCTTGTTCTTGAGACGATGCCGACTGCGGTGGTGGAGTTCGTGTGGAGAATTGGAGACGGTAAGGAGGCGAAATTTGAGGAAGATAATTGGCTTGGCTTCCTCCCCATTTGCATTTGGCCGACGTTAATTAACATGAAGACTGGGTGGCCGGCGAGGGTGGTGGACTGTATCAATGAAGAGGGCGAGTGGGATGTCAGCAGCATTCGAATTTGGGCTAGTGATATGCTCATTGATAGAATTCTCCATCTTCCCAGGGCGCGGTCCTCTGCTCGTGATATGCTGATCCAGGTACACACGGAAACAGAGAAGATTGATAATGGCAAAATTTACTGTGACCTGAAATGCAGACAGGGCGTCGGCGCTCCCACAGCGAGCTGGTGGAGCTCTAATCAGATGCGGGGGTTGTGGAAGCTTAAAACTCTGCCGCGGGTGCGGCTGTTTCTCTGGCGGGTGGTGGGTGACTACCTCCCCATGGCGACGTGGCTTGCGTGGAGGGGCATGGCTGAGAACCGCCGCTGCGTGTGGGGCTGTGAGGCAGAGGAGACCGCGCACCATGTCTTCTGGAGCTGCCCGCAAGCCCAGGATCTTTGGCGAAACATCATTGTTCGTGACGCCGTCGTTGCTGTTAAGATGAATCCCGCTGATGTGGAGGTGGACGGCGCCGGCAGTGATTTCATCCGCCAATTTATGGCCTTCATTGGTTTGCCGGCGGCAAGGAACGGTGGCGGGGCAGTGCATGCCGCAACTGTGGCTACGTCCTTATACTATCTATGGGGAAGGAGGAATGCGAAGAGACACAGTGTCCCTACTGGCAACCTCGGCACATTACTTCGCAATATTAAGATCGAGATCGCTGCTGTAGCTGACCAGAGCAACATTCATGCATCCATGTCCCACGGGAACCTGTACAGTTCGCCTGAACTGTCTGTTACCCATTGTTGGGTTCCCCCTCCCACTGGATGGATTAAGGTGAACTGTGACGCTGCTTGTGGCTTACACTCTGCGGGCATTGGAGTGGTTGTGAGAGACCATATGGGGAAGCCTCTCCTGGCTATGGGTAGGAGGTTTGTCTCACAGGCTAGCGAGGCCATGGAGGTTCAGGTGATTCTGGAGGCCTTTCAACTACTACGGAGATCCTTGCCTCAGTACCGGGCTGTTGAGATGCAAACGGACTGCATGACGGCCATGTTAACAGTTCGGAAGCTTATTACCAGTGCTCCTGAGACTGGACCTCTTGCTGAGATCATTCGATGTGGTAGAGAACTGGACGCCCTCACTATAATGCATATATACCGGGAAGGAAATGAGCCTGTCGATTGGGTGGCACGGGCTGCTTGTTGTAATGACTTTGTGTGGGATACGAGGACTTCATACCCCAAGTCGCTTATTAAGTTCATGTTGCTAGATTTCATGTATGATCCTCCGTGAGGATCGCATCAACATGTAATTGTAGGGCTTATGCCCCTTTTGAATATCAAAAAAAAAAGAATTAGGTATTAGAGATTAGAGTTTAAGGATTAGAGTTTATTAAGGATTGAGGATCTAGGAATAGGGATTAAAGATTAGGAATTAAGGATTAAGGATTAGAAATTAAGGATTAAGGATTAGAGATTAGGGGATATGTGTTAGCAATTAAATATTAAGTAATTAGGATTAGGGATTATGAAAAAGGGATATAGGATTAGAGATTAAAGATTATAGATTACGGATTAACGATTAGGGATTATAGAGTAAGAATGGATTAAGGATTAAGGATTATGGGTTATAGATTAGAGATTAAGGATTAGGAATTTGGTATTAGTGATTAAAGTTTAATGATTTGAGATTAGGGATTATAGGGTAAAGCTTAGATATTGAACAATTAAAATTAGGAAAAGGGTTTAGGGATTAAGAATTAGGGATTAATGATTAGGGATTAGAGAATGAGGATTAAAGATTAGAGATTAGAGACAAGAGATTAGGGATTACAGATCAGGGATAAAGGATTTGGAATTAAAAATTATGCATTAACTATATGGATTAGAGATTGGGATGAGAGATTAGAAATTAAAGATTAAGGATTAGGGATTAAGGATTAGAGATTAGGGATTAAAGAATAAGGATTAAGGATTAGGGATTTTTGAGGGATGGATTACGAACTATAGGTTTAGGAATAAAAGTGTAGAGAGGAAGGGATTTAAGACTAAGGATTAGGGATTAAGGATTACGAAGAAGAAGAAGAAGAAGAAGAAGAAGAAGAAGAAGATGAATAAGAAGAACAAGGAGAAAAGAAGAAGAAGAAAAGGAAAAGGAGAAAAAGAATAAGAAGAAGACTGAAAAAGAAGAAGAAAAAGAAGAAAAAGATGAAGAAGAAGATTAAGAAGGAGAGGAAGAAGAAGAACCAGAAGAAAATGAAGAAAAAAAAACTGAAGAAGAAATAAGAGAAGACGAAGAAGAGGAAGGAGAAGAAGAAGAAAAGGAAGAAGAAAAAGAAGGCAAAGAAGAAGGAGAATTGTTTGAAGATGAAGAAGAAGAAGAAGAAGAAGAAGAAGAAGAAGAAAAGTAAAGGAAGATGAAGTGAAAGAAGAAGAAAAGGAAGAAGAAGATGGTGAAGAAGAAGAAATAGAAGAAGAATAAAAAGAAGAAGAAGATGGGGTAGAAGAAAGAGAAGGGGAAGAAGAAGAAGAAGAAATAAAAGTGGAAGAAGAAGGAGAAAAAGAAGTAGAGGAAGAAGAAGAGTAAGAAGAGGAAGAAGAAGAAGAAGAAGGACATGAAGAAAAAGAAGAAGAAGAAGAAGGGAAAAAAGAAGAAGAGGAAGAAGAATAAGATGGTTAAGAAGAAGAAGATGATGATGATGAAGAAGAAGGAGAAGAAGAAGTGGATGAAGAAAGGTAAGAAGAAGAAGAGAAGCAGAAGAAGAGGAAGGAGAAGAAGAAGAAGAAGAAGAAGTGGAAGATGAGGAAGAAGAGGAAAAAGAAGAGGACGATGATGACGAAGAAGAAGAGGAAGAGGAAAAAGAAGAAGAAAAAGAATGGGAAGAAGACGAAGAAGAAAAGAAGACGAAGAGGAAGAAGTGATCGATTAGGGTTTAGGGATCAGAGGTAAGGGATTAGAGATTTAGGTTAGGGATTTAGAAATGAAGGATTCTGCATTAAGTGTTATGGAATATGGGTTAAAGATTAAGGAGGGATTAGGGATTATGGATTTTGGAGTTCGCAATTAAGAGTTAGAGAGTGGGGATTAGGGAATAAGTAATAGATATTAGGGATTAGAGTTGAAGAGATTAATGATTAAGGATTATAGATTAAGAATTTAGCATTAAGAATTAACGATTAGTGAACAAAGATTAGGGAATAAGGATTATAGATTACAGATTAGGGAAGTAAGATTAAAGATTGGAGATTAAATATTAGATATTAGACATTCGAGATTAAGTGATTAGCATTATTATTCAGCATTAGGGATTAGAGATTAAAGATTAGGGATAAGTGATGAAGGATTAAGGATTAGGGATTAGCGATTATGGATTATTAATATAGTTTATCAATTATAGATTAGGGATTAAGGATTAGGTATTAGAGATTAGAGTGATTAAGGATTAGGTATTAGAGATTAGAGTTTAAGGATTAGAGATTAAGGATTAGAGGTTATTAGACATTAAGGATTAGGGATTAAGAAATGAGGATTAAGAATTTAAGATTTAGGATTAGAGATTAGGGATTATGGATTAGGAGATAGGGATTAGTTATTAAAGATTAAGAATTTGGGATTACAAATTAGGGATTTGGGATTTGAGATTATAGATTAAGGATTAAGGATTAGGGATTATGGAGTAAGGATGGATTAAGGATTGAGGATTATGGGTTATAAATTAGAGATAACTGATTTGGGATTAGGTACTAGAGATTAAAGTGTAACGATTAGAGACAAAGGATTAGAGATTATGGATTAGGGATTAAGGAGAAAGAAGAAGCAAGAGGGAAGAAGAAAAAAAGAAGAAGGAAGAAAGAAGAAGAAGGAAGAAAGAAAATGGAAGAAGGAAGAAAAAAGAAGAAGAAGAGGGAGAAGAAGAGGAAGAATAAAGAAGAAAGAAGAAAGAAGGAAGAAGGAAGAAGGAAAGAGGTAGGATGAAGCAAAAAGGAAGAAGGAAGAAGAAAGAAGAAAGTAGAATTAAGAAAGAAGAATGGAGGAAGAAGAAGAAGAAAAAGAAGAAGAGGAAAAGAACAACAAGAAGAAAACAAGGAGAAAAAGAAGAAGAAAAACAGGAGGAGGAATGAGAATGACAAGAAGAAGATGAAGAAGAAGTTGAAAATCAAGAAGAAAAAGAAGAAAATTAAGAAGAAGAAGCAAGAGGGAAGAAGAAAGAAAGAAGAAGGAAGAAAGAAAAAGAAGGAAGAAAGAAAATGGAAGAAGGAAGAAAGAAGAAGAAGAAGAGGGAGAAGAAGAGGAAGAATAAAGAAGAAAGAAAAAAGAAGGAAGGAGGAAGAAGGAAAGAGGTAGGATGAAGTAAAAAGGAAGAAGGAAGAAGAAAGAAGAAAGTAGAATTAAGAAAGAAGAAAGAAGAATGGAGGAAGAAGAAGAAGAAGAAAAAGAAGAAGAGAAAAAGAACAACAAGAAGAAAACAAGGAGAAAAAGAAGAAGAAAAACAGGAGGAGGAAGGAGAAGAACAAGAAGAAGATGAAGAAGAAGTTGAAAATCAAGAAGAAGAAAAAGAAGAAAATTAAGAAGAAGAAGCAAGAGGGAAGAAGAAAGAAAGAGGAAGAAAGAAGAAGGAAGAAAGAAAATGGAAGAAGGAAGAAAGAAGAAGAAGAAGAGGGAGAAGAAGAGGAAGAATAAAGAAGAAAGAAAAAAGAAGGAAGGAGGAAGAAGGAAAGAGGTAGGATGAAGTAAAAAGGAAGAAGGAAGAAGAAAGAAGAAAGTAGAATTAAGAAAGAAGAAAGAAGAATGGAGGAAGAAGAAGAAGAAGAAAAAGAAGAAGAGAAAAAGAACAACAAGAAGAAAACAAGGAGAAAAAGAAGAAGAAAAATAGGAGGAGGAAGGAGAAGGACAAGAAGAAGATGAAGAAGAAGTTGAAAATCAAGAAGAAGAAAAAGAAGAAAATTAAGAAGAAGAAGCAAGAGGGAAGAAGAAAGAAAGAGGAAGAAAGAAGAAAGAAGAAAGAAAATGGAAGAAGGAAGAAAGAAGAAGAAGAAGAGGGAGAAGAAGAGGAAGAATAAAGAAGAAAGAAGAAAGAAGGAAGAAGGAAGAAGGAAAGAGGTAGGATGAAGTAAAAAGGAAGAAAGAAGAAGAAAGAAGAAGAAAGAAGAAGGTAGAATTAAGAAAGAAGAAAGAAGAATGGAGGAAGAAGAAGAAGAAAAAGAAGAAGAGGAAAAGAACAACAAGAAGAAAAAAAGGAGAAAAAGAAGAAGAAAATGAGGAGGAAGGAGAAGGACAAGAAGAAGATGAAGAATAAGTTGAAAATCAAGAAGAAGAAAAAGAAGAAAATTAAGAAGAAGCAAGAGGGAAGAAGAAAGAAAGAAGAAGGAAGAAAGAAGAAGAAGGAAGAAAGAAAATGGAAGAAGGAAGAAAGAAGAAGAAGAAGAGGGAGAAGAAGAAGAAGAATAAAGAAGAAAGAAGAAAGAAGGAAGAAGGAAAGAGGTAGGATGAAGTAAAAAAGAAGAAGGAAGAAGAAAGAAGAAAGTAGAATTAAGAAAGAAGAAAGAAGAATGGAGGAAGAAGAAGAAGAAGAAAAAGAAGAAGGGGAAAAGAACAACAAGAAGAAAACAAGGAGAAAAAGAAGAAGAAAATGAGGAGGAAGGAGAAGGACAAGAAGAAGATGAAGAAGAAGTTGAAAATCAAGAAGAAGAAAAAGAAGAAAATTAAGAAGAAGAAGCAAGAGGGAAGAAGAAAGAAAGAAGAAGGAAGAAAGAAGAAGAAGGAAGAAAGAAAATGGAAGGAGGAAGAAAGAAGAAGAAGATGAAGAAGAAAAAGAAGAGGAAGAAGAAGAAGAAGAAGAAAAGGAAGAGGAAAATGAAGAGGAGCAAGAAGAATAAGAAGAAGAAGAAGAAGAAGAAGAAGAAAATGAGGAAAAAGAACAATATGAATAAGAAGAAGAAGAAGAGGATGAAGAAGGGGATTAGTAACTAGGGATTAGGGTTAAGAGATTTGGGATTAGATAATAGGGATTAAGGATTAGAGAATATGTATTAGCAACTAAGTATTAGGGTTTAGGGATTAACGATTAGGGAATAAATAGTATGGATTAAGGAGAAGTAATATGGATTTGGGATTAAGGATTAAGAAGTAGAAATTAATGATTAGGGATAAGGAATGAGAGATCAGGGATTAGAGATTAGAGATTAAGGATTAAAGATTATGGATCTAGGATAGATTAGGGATTAAGGATTAAGAGGGATGGATTAGGCAGTATAGATTTAGAGATGAGAGATTAAGGAGGGAATGTTTAAGCAACATGGATTAGGGATTAAGGATTATGAAGAAGAAGGAGGAGAAGAAAAAATGAAAAGAAGTAGAAAAACAAGGAGAAGAAGAACAACAACAACAAAAAGAAGAAGAAAAGTAAGAAAATAAATAAGAAGAAGAAAAAGAGGAACATGAAGAAGGAGAGGAAGAATAAGAGGAACAAGAAAATAAGGAAGAAGAATAAGTGAATAAGAAGAAGAAGAAGCAGAAGAGGAAGAAGAAGAAGAAGAAGAAGAGGAAGAAGAAAATGAAAAAAAAGAAAATCAAGAGGAAGATAAAGAAGAGGAAGAAGAAAGAGAAGAAGAAGAAGAGTAAGAGAAAGAAGAAGAAGAAGAAGAAGAAGAAGGTGAATTAGTTAAAGAAGAAGAAGATGATGATGAAGAAGAAGTAGAGGAGGATGAAGAACAAAAATAAGAAGAAGAAGAAGAAGCAAAGGAAGTTGAAGAAGAAAATGAAGAAGAACAAGAAGAAGAGAACAAGAAAAAGTTGATAAAGATGATGAAGAAAAAAATAAGATGAAGAAGAAGATGTAGAAGTAGAAGAAGAAATAGAAGAAGTAGAAGAAGAAGAAGTAAAAGAAGAAGAAAAAGGAGCAAGGGTTAGGGAGGGAGGGATTTAGGAGTAAGGTTTGGGGAATAGGGATAAAAGGTTACGAAGAAGAAGGAGAAGAAGAAGAAGATGACGAAGAAGTAGAAGAACAAGGAGAAAAAGGAGAAGAACAAGTACAAGAAGAAAAGGTGCTAAAGAATATTAGTAAGAAGAAGACAAAGAAGAAGAAGAAGAAGAAGAGGAAGATATAGAAGAAGGGAAAGAAGAAGAACAATAAGAAAATGAGGAAGAAGAAGAAGAAGAAGAAGAGGAAGATGAGGAAGTAGAAGTTGAAGAAGAAAAGGAAGAAGAAAAAGAAGAAAGAAAAAAATTGCATAAAAATTCAAAAGTAGAAGAGGATTATGAAGAAGTTGAAGAAGAAGAAGATGAAGAAGAAGAAGAAGACGAAAAAGAGGTAAAGGAAGATGAAGAGGATGAATTAGAAGAAGAAGGAGAAGAATAAGAATAAGAATAAGAATAAGAAGAAATTGAAGAAGTAGAAGATAACAGAGAAGAAGAAAAAAAGAGGAAGAAAAAAAAGAAGAAATAAAGAAGAAAAATAAGAAGAAGAAAAAGGAGAAAAAGAAGTAGAAAAGGAGAAGAATAAGTAGAGGAAGAGGAAGAGTAAGAAGAAGAGGAAGAAGAAGAAGAAGAAGAAGAAGAAGAAGAAGAAGAAGAAAAAGAAGAACATGAGGAAACAGTAGAAGTAGAAGAAGAAGAGGAAAAAGAAGAAGAAGAAAAAGTTGTAGAAGAAGAAGAAGAAGAGGAAGAAGAAGAAGAAGGTGAAGAAGAAGAAGAAGAAGAAGAAGAAGAAGGAGAAGAGAAAGATTAAAAAGAGTAAGAAGAAGAAGAAGAAGAAAAGGAAGAAGAAGAAGAAGAAAAAGAAGAAGAAGAACAACAAGAAGAATATTAAGTGAAAGATGAGAAAGGGGAGGAAGAGGAGGAGGACGAAGATGAGGAAGAAGAAGAAAAAGTGGCAGAAGAAGAAGAAAAAGAAGAGGAAGAAGAAAAAGTAGAATGGGAAGATGAAGAAGTGATCGATTAGGGATCAGAGGTTAAGGATTAGGGATTAGGGATTATGGATGAAGAAATGAAGGATTAGGCTTTCGGTATTATAGAATGTGGGTTAAAGATTAAGAAGGGATTAGGGATTTAGGAGTTAGGAATTAAGGATTAGAGTTTAGGAGTTAGGGATTATGGATTAGGAAGTAAGGATTAGGGAATAAGTAATGGTGATTAAGGATTATGGATTTGAGATGAAGGGATTAATGATTAGGCATTATAGATTATGAATTTAGAATTAAGAATTTTTAGTTAGAGAATAAAGATTAAGGATTAGGGATTAAAGTTTTGAGATTAGGGATATAAGATTAAGAATTAGAAAAGAGTTTTGATATTAAAGATTAAGTATTAGGGGTTAGGAATTCTAGATTATGAGTACGGATTTTGGATTATAGATTAGGGATTAAGGAATAGGTATTAAAGATTAGAGTTTAAGGATTAGTAATTAAGGATTAGGGTTTATTAAAGATTAAGAGACTAGGGGTTAGGGATTAGGGATTTGAGATTAAAGATTGGGATTATATTTTAGTAATTAAGGATTAGAGATTATGGACTAAAGATGGATTAGGGATTAGGGATTAAGGATTATTGTTTATAGATTAGAGATAAAGGATTATGTATTAGAGATTAAAGTTTAAAGTTTAGAGATTAGGATTGGAGGTTGAAGATTAAAGATCAGGGTTTAAAAAATTTGGATGGATTAGAGATTAAAGATTACGAATAAAGGAGAAGGAAGAAGAAAGAAGTAAGAAGGAAGAAGAAGGAGGAATAAAGAAAAAAAGAAGGTAGAAAGAAGAAGAAGAAGAGGGAGAAAAAGAGGAAGAATAAAGAAGAAAGAAGAAAAAAGATGGATGAAGGAAGAAGGAAGGAGTAAGATGAAGTAAGAAGGAAGAAGAAAGAAGAAAGAAGAAAGTAGAAAGAAGAACAAAGAAAGAAGAACGAAGGAAGAAGAAGAAGAAGAAGAGGGAGAAAAAGATGAAGAATAAAGAAGAAAGAAGAAAAAAAAAGGAAGAAGGAAGAAGGAAGGAGTAAGATGAAGTAAGAAGGAAGAAGGAAGGAGTAAGATGAAGTAAGAAGGAAGAAGAAAGAAGTAAGAAGAAAGTAGAAAGAAGAACAAAGAAAGAAGAATGAAGGAAGAAGAAGAAGAAGAAGAAGAAGAAGAAGAAGAAGAAAAAGAGGTAGAAGAAGAGCAAAAGAAGAACAAAAAAAGAAGAACTAGAAAAAGAAGAAGTGAAAGCACATAAGTATGAAGAAGAAGAAGAAGAAGAAGAAGCAGAAAATGAAGAAGAAGAAGAAGATGAAAAGAAAGAAGAAAATGAAGAAGAAGAAGATGATGATGATGAAGAAAAGGAAGAAGAAGAAGAAGAAAAGGAAGACGATGATAAAGAACGAGAAGAAGAAGAGGAAGAGGAAGATGAGGAAGAGGAGCAGGAAGAAGAAGAAGAAGGAGAAACTATGGAAGAAGGAGAAGAAGAAGAAGATGAAGGCAAAAAAGAAGTGGAAGAAGAAGAAGAAGAGGATGAAGAGATGGATTTATGATTAGGGATTAGGTTTTAGGGATTAGAAATTAGATATTAGCATTTAAGGATTAAGGATTAGAGAAAATTAGTTAACAACTGGTAGTAGGGTTTAGGGTTTAAGGATTAGGGATTGAAGAGTATGGATTAAGGAAAAGTAATAAGGATTCGGTATTAAGGTTTAAGAATTAAAAATTAAGTATTAGGGATTAGG